>JAXFYN010000117.1:37124-133167 GCA_036172215.1 Camellia granthamiana | reverse complement strand
GGAGTAACCGTTGAAGCCACGTCATCTTGCGCCTCTTTACTGATCTAGTGCTGCTCAGATCACGTGAGAACCAATTGTCATCGCCACGTGTATGATTAGGATCGAAGACGTGAATCATCTTCCCATAATACCCTTATTTTGCCACGTGTCGAATTGTTACTGGCTTTTACAAAATATGTAGCCAACAGAGGCATACAGTGATTATAATATTTTAAAATTTCAAATTTTATTTCTTTGGATGAGGCTTGCAGTGATTGTAATATTTTTTTTAAGTTATTGACTCTAATATATATATATATATTGAGAAAATGTACAAGTTGAATTATGTTAAAAATTTATAAAATTTTAAACTGTCAAATTGATTCACATCAATCCTTCAATCCG
Source organism: Camellia granthamiana (assembly GCA_036172215.1). Taxonomy (NCBI): domain Eukaryota; kingdom Viridiplantae; phylum Streptophyta; class Magnoliopsida; order Ericales; family Theaceae; genus Camellia; species Camellia granthamiana. Next base: position 132,783 of record JAXFYN010000117.1, on the reverse strand, counting down.
CTCAATCTACATCCGCCGGATTGGTGGACGTATGCGGATTGATTTTCTCTAATCCGCCAATCTGCTGGACGGATGGCGGATTTGAGGTTCCATCGCCGCAACCGATCCGCGGCCGCAACCGATCCGCACCCACCCCTACCCTTAATGATATGTCTGACAAATGTCAAATTTTGATTTGTCAACACATTTCATATGTGGGGTCTAACCTCAATGCCACATTATTAAGGGTCATTTAGGGATAATAAATTAGAGAGATATAGCATTGTTGTTTCAAAAAGTGTGTAATTATCTGTTCGAAAATATATTGAATAGTAAATTTTTTCTAGGGACATTTATTCATAAATTTATATTCATCTAGTTATGTTCTACATAATCCAAATTATTTTCTTATATTTCAATAAGTCCTATTAGTAACATAGTTACCAAAATACCCCTAATAATAATATGGTGAAACGCGTATTAATATTCACATTGATGGTGTGAATGTTCCATGATATGAACATTCACAATATCAAACTTATTTAATGTGAATGCTTACATCACTAAGTTGGTAAGAGTTCAAAAAATATTTATAAGGGTAAAATTGTTCATAAAATACCTTAAATATGAGAATTAGAATTTTGTGGATAAAATATTTAAAATAATAAGACTTATTGAAATATAAGAATATCTTATGAACTAATTGAGATACAAGTGCTTGAAAAATGATTTTCTAATAATTTATTTATTTATTCTACTTAAAAAGTAAAATATGTGTGAAGAAATTTTTAAAAAATCAATAAAAAAATATTTTAAAAATAATAAAAAATATTAATTATATATATATTTGTATTTAGTAAAAAAACTTTAATTTTTTTCATAAATTTTATATTTTATAAGAGCAATGCGACATGCCTACACTTCCATCCATAATGATATGGTAAGAGAGTTGGGTCTTATGTAATTGAGTGCATAACAAATTAATTGACGCATATAATAATACCACATTATTGTGTACAATTGTGTGTCTCAAATATTTCCCATTTTTTAAATATAACTGGATTAAGTGAATTAAAAAACAAAACAAAATAATTAAAATAATTTTTAAAAAAGGTGTGAAATACAAAAGTGAGTAGCAAATACCCATCCTTTAGGACCAAAGTGAGAAGAAACCCGTATTTTATGGGTGAAAGTGTAATTTAACTTTATTAACATCACATTTTTGGGTGCCTCTATTTACACACCACATTTGATCTCAAAAAACACCATTAATTGGTTATTTTTTATTACAATAATGACCTTACCTAAAATGACCAAAATGACCACAACTGAATCCTAATTGAATACACATTCAAGCCCTAATCCTAGCCACCACTACTGCAGCCGCCTCCATTTCACCGTCACTGCCTCGCCGCCCATCTCAAGCTCTAGCGAATCCCTATCACCACAAACCCTCGCTACCGTCAACCCTCCCTCAATCCCATCACCTCGTAGATTGCGAGAGTACATATCACGATCGCGATCGTCTCTCTCTCTCTCAATCGAAGGTGTGCTACCGGGGTCACGGGAGGTAAGCAGCACGCGATTGCAATCGCGATCAAGATTTCAACTGTGGGGGCTGGAAATCGCGACGGTAAGAAACGGAGGTGGAGTCGGAGGGCTAGGTGAGTCTCGCCAGAGGGGGGGAGGAGGACTGGGGGTTGTTCACCGGATGATGGCGACGATCTGCGATGTTGTGGGTCTTTGGGAATGGAAGCGACTTACAGGACTAGAAAGTAGGCAGCGACAGTTGCGAAGATGGAATGAAGGGTTGATGGTGGTGGCCACTGATAAGCTTATAGCAATTAATCTCAGAAATTAGAAAAGAAAAACTCAGCTTTTGTTATTCAATTCTCATAAAACAAAAGCAAGAACTTTTCCATGGAGTTTTACAACAAACGAGAAAAGGAAAAAGGAAAAGAAGAACAAAAGAGATACAACCACCCCTTCTATTTGTAACTCTCTCCCCTCTTATAATCCCATTTCCCGTAACTGAATAACTACTCCACAACTGCCTAATAGAGTAACTACCCCACAACTGCCTAACAGAACGATTCTTATCATTCCCCACCCCTTAAAAGGAAGCTTGACCTCAAGGCTGGAAATGAGGAAAACGCTGCTGCAAGGAGTACCAAGTCTCTTAGGTGGTATCCTCAGGAATAGAATTAGACCAGTGGACCAAAACCATGGTAAGAGGCCTGCCATGTTTCTTGATCAGTTTCTATCCAAAATCGTAATGGGTTCCAATTGTAGCTGCCCATCAAGACTGGTAGGTGGAAGGAAATGTTGCACAACAATACCTAGACCCAATTTAGGCTTCAATAAAGAGACATGGGAAACTGGATGCAACTTGGCGGAAGATGGCAAATCTAGTTTGTAGGCAACAGGTTCCAGCTTCTGTAGGATTTGAAAATGACCAAAATACCTGGGAGCTAGTTTAGCATTCTTTCGTAATGCCAGAGAAACTTGCTTGAAAGGCTGAAGTTTAAGGAAAACCCAATCCCCAACTGAAAACACTCGCTCAGACCTGTGTTTATCTGTTTGTTGTTTCATTAGATGTTGGGACTGAACCAGATGCTCTTTCAACAACTTCAAAATAGCATCTCTATCCTGCAACAAAGTATCAACAGCTGCCACAGCAGTATTTCCTGGAATATAGTGGTTCAAACTGGAAGGGGTTTGACCATATAAGGCCTCATATGGTGTGACTCCCGTAGTGACATGGTATGTAGTGTTATACCACCATTCAGCCAGAGATAGCCATTTGGTCCATATAGTAGGTCTGTCTCCCGCTAAGCACCTTAAGTACCTTTCAAGGCATCTATTAACTACTTCAGTTTGGCCATCTGTTTGGGGGTGATAAGAAGAACCCATAGACAAGCTAATGCCCTGCAATCGAAATAATTCCTTCCAGAATTTACTAGTAAACACTGGGTCCCGGTCTGAAACAATAAAAAGAAGCATCCCATGAAGTTTAAACACATTATCTAAGAATGCTTGAGCTATTGCAGTAGCGGTATATGGATGGGTTAAGGAAATGAAGTGAGCATATTTACTAAGCCTATCCACAACCACATAGATCACAGTTTTATGGGAAGAGTTAGGTAACCCTTCAATGAAATCCATCGAAATATCACTCCAAAGCTTAATAGGAATGTGAAGGGGCTGTAACAACCCAGGTGCTGCTACTGTTTCATACTTATTCAGCTGACATATGTCACATTCATGATTCAGCCACAAACTTAAGTACATCGGACTTTAGGCCTTTCCAATAAAAACCTTGTTTTATTCTTCTATAAGTTCTCTTCCATCCTGAATGCCCACCTGTGGGAGTGGCATGATGTTCCTTAATGAGTGTGGTCTTTAGCTGAGGTGAATTACCCACTACCAATCTAGTTTTGTAATAGAACATTTCATGCTGCCAAAGAAAATGAGGATGACTGGTTGGATTCTGAGTCAAATCTGTGATAAGTTGTTGGATAGAAGGGTCTTATTCCCAACTGGTTTAAAGATCCATAACCCAATGACAGTGGACAACGGAAAGAGCGGACATACTGCTCATATCTTCCTCTCATTTCTAGACAAAGCATCTGCAGTGTGATTAGATTTACCACTCCGGTATACAATTTCGTAATCAAAGCCCATGAGTTTGGAAAGTCATTTTTGTTGCATGAGAGTGGTAATTCTCTGCTCCAGCAAGAATTTAAGGCTTTGGTGATCTGTCCTAATGTGGAAATGCCTACCCAAAAGGTAATGCCTCAATTTGGTAACAGCTAGAACTACAGCCAAGAATTCCTTCTCATATGTAGATAACCTAAAGCTTCTGGCAGACAATGATTTACTAAAATAGGCTATGGGTTGTCCCTCCTGCATCAATACAGCTCCCAACCCCTTATCAGAAGCATCACATTCCAGCACAAAGGTTTTATCATAATTGGGTAGAACCAATATAGAAGCAGTAGTCATAGTTCTTTTCAATAGGACGAAAGCTTGTTCAGCATCCTCAGACCATTTAAAGGCATCCTTTTTGAGTAATGTACTAAAGGGTTGGCTGATCTTGCCATAGTCTTTTATGAACCTTCAATAATAGCGAGTCAAACCCAAAAATCCTCGAAAAAGCTTTCAAAGATTGAGGTCTAGGCCAAGTGGACATAGCGTCTATTTTAACGGGGTCTGTAACCACACCAGAACCAGAAATAATATGCCCCAAATACTCCACTTGCTGCTTCCCAAAAGCACACTTGGACATCTTAGCATACATTTGATGAACTCTTAATTTTTCCAAGGTCAAGGTCACATCAAACATATGTTTAGCCCAGCTCTTATTGTATATGAGGATATCATCATAAAATACTAATACAAACTTCCTCAAAAATGACCTAAACACATCATTCATCAGGCTTTGAAAGGTGGATGGAGCATTGGTCAAGCCAAATGGCATGACCAAAAACTCATAGTGGCCTTCATGCGTTCAAAAAGCTATTTTTTCAATGTCAGGAGCATGCATCCGTATTTGATGGTACCCAGATCTTAAATCCAACTTAGAGTATAATTGAGCTCCATGCAACTCATCAAGTAATTCATCAATCATGAGAATAGGGTATTTGTCATTGATAGTGTCCTTATTTAAAGCTCTGTAGTCAATACACATTCGCTAAGTGTTGACTGGTGAAGAAAAAGGAGACACACTATGCCTAATAACCCCTGAGTTCAACATTTCTTTTACTATTTTCTCGATCTCATTCTTCTGAATATAAGGATATTGATAAGGCCTGATATTTGGGGGATGACTACCATACTTGAGAGGTATTTTGTGATCATGTGATCTAATTGGAGGTAAGTCACTAGGTTCCTGAAACACATTAGTATAATCATGTAAGATTCTATCAAGATTCGAATGAACCTCATAGTCAACTTCAGTATAATTGGAATGTAGGCTGCAAAGTTGAGCTATGATTCCCTGTGGTTTTTTCTGCATCAACTTCTCCATTGCCTTAACTTCCACTTGCTGTATCTCAACTGTTGCACCACCTCGCAACACATGTTTTTTGCCAAATGCGGTGAATTCCATCTTCAAATTCTGGAAATCCCATAACACCGATCCCAAAGTAGATAACCACTGGACTCCCAATACCATGCCACAACCCCCCAAAGGTAATAATCTCATGTTAGCTGTAAAAGTTGTACCCTGTATAACCCACTGGAAATCCTTCACCATAGCATTGCTTTGTAACTTGGTACCATCAGCTACCCCCACTGTTAAAGGATTGGTGAATTAGATTGATACTCCAATTCGTTTTTCCATTACTGGGTCCAAAAAATTGTGAGTACTACCGGAATCAATTAATATAGTGACCATATTCTTCTTAACCTTTCCTTTAATTCTCATAGTCATATAAGAGAAAGAACTTGATAGGGCATGAACTGAGATTTGCAATTCTTCTTGCACATTTTCTTTGTCCATGTCCTGCACCACATCCTCAAAGACATCTTTCTTATCCTCAGCTTCGAGCATAAAGTGTTGCTTCTTCTTGCAAACATGGCCTCTGAAATATCTCTCGTCACATCCATAACATAATCCTTTCATTATTCTCTCCTCAAATTCCTTCTGTGTCATTTTCTTTACAACAATCACTGACTCCATAGGTTTTGGAGCGGACTCCATTGATTTGCTACTTGTAGGAAAACTGGTATTGTAGTTTTTTGGAATAAACCCTATTCTTCTTGGCTAAGGCCTTAATTTTGTCTTCCTGTAACATTGGTAAACCCATGGCTTGTGAGACATTTCTTGGTCTAAACATCTATACTCCTGTCCTGATTTCATCTTTTAAGCCACTCACAAAACAGCTAACAAAGAATTCTTCTGATAATCCACTTGTTTTATTAGCCAATTCTTCGAATTTTCCCTTGTAGATTTGGACTGTTGATATCTGTTTCAATTCGATAGTTGTCTTATAGCATCATCAAATAGGTTATCTCCAAATCTATCAACTAAGGCCCTAAGAAATTCCCTCAAAGATTTGAGAACATGGGTCTTTTCATACCATTAGAATCAATGAATAGCCCTATCCTCCATGTGTATTGAAGCCAATCACACTTTTTGTGTTTCATCGATCGGATTAAATTCAAAAAACTTCTCACATTTGTATGCCCAAGCCTCAGGGTCTTCACTGAAAAATTTTGGAAAATCCAATTTGGCAAATCTAGTGTGCCACTGATTTGGATTATTGGTGGGTTCCTGTACAGGAATGATCAGAGGAATCGAAGAAGAACTCACATTTTCTGCGATTTGCTCGTACTTCAAGTTCAAAGCTAAAACCAGATCCTTGATTCTGGCCATGGCTTCAGCCTGTTTATCCGAGCTGTCTTTTAGATGTTGAATAGCATCTTTAATTCGTCTGATATCCTAAGATCGTGTACCGTCCGCCATTACCGAAGTGGTTTGCCCCAAGTCCGAAGAACGGTGGCTCTGATACCACTGATAAGCTTCTAGCAATTAATCTCAGAAATTATAAAAGAAAAACTCAGCTCTTGTTATTCAATTCTCATCAAATGAAATGAAGAACTCTTCCATAGAGTTTTACAACAAGAGAGAAAAAAAAAAAAAAAAAAGAACAAAAGAGATGCAACCAACTCTTCTATTTGTAACTCCCTCCCCTCTTATAATCCCCTTTCCTGTAACAGAATAACTACCCCACAACTGCCTAATAGAGTAACTACCCCACAATTGCCTAACAAAACGATTCCTGTCACCATGGTTGGCGTTGATGGTGGTTGTCGGTGATGGCGGTTGCCGTCGATGGTAAGTGTCTAACAATTAGAGTTTTTTTGAATTTCAGGTGTGTATTAAGTGGTGTGGAATTAAGGAAAAAAATGAAACATTATGATGTGTATTAAGAAAAATTATATATTTTTTTAATTATTAAATGTATTAAATGTCTAAGACTATCTCCAACCCTGAATCAAACCTTTCACCAAATTTAAAATTTGGTGAAAAAAATACTATTTCATGCTCCAACCCTTTCACCAAATCGATATCAAATCGAAATTTCACCAAACGTTTTACCAAAATAAGGACAGGCTCCGCATTTTACCAAAACATTGTTGATGACTGTTGGGGAAAGATCAACCGGTCGACCAGTTAAAGGTTCAAAAAGTTCCAAAAAAAGGTTCAAAACGTTGGAAAAAAAAAAAAAAAAAATTTGGCTAATCGGATCGACCAACCGGTCGACCACTAAAAAGTTCAAAAAGTTCAAAAAAAAAAATCAAAAAAAAAAATTTTTTTTTTGCCTTAACCGGTCGACCAACCGGTTGTCCTAAATGAAAATTTAATGAAAATCAAGAATTGAAACACTCAGTATCAGATTTGATGAAAAAATCATTTTTTCGACTCAAATTTAGCAAAAATTTAGGTTCACGATTGGAGATGCCCTTATGTCCCTTTAGCCCAAATATGATACGTAAATAGAAGCATCCCACGTTTTCCGTTTTTTTTGCCAAATCACTCCGCGCTCTCTCCCTCTCTCTCGCTCTCTATCTCTAAGCTCTGAGAAACGGAAATGGCGAACCTGAGAAATAGTAATTACAGAGAATCAACAATGTCAAATCATTCAAATGCTTCGAATTCAGGTACTGTCTCTCTTCTTATACTCTCCTCTTATATGAACTTTCTTCGTTACCTGAAACTCCAAAAACAGCTCAATTCAAAAGCTTCAAATCCATGAACTTTTACCAATAGCGTATAATTTTTTTTCTTCTTCTTGTTTTTCAAGTGAATTATTTGAATTTCTTAGTCTGATTTTGAATTGATTCGATGTAAGTCACATCCTGATTTTTAGAAGATATTCAAATTTCAGAAGTTTTAATCTGAAACTAAGAGAATTCTTAATAAACGCATTTATCCAAATTTTGATTCAATATGAGCGATTTGTGGAACATTTGTTGCCTAGATGTTGTAATAAGCTTAAATTTAGTTGATTGTGGGGTATGAAGTTTGAGATAATGGCAGTTGTACATATTTACACTCTTTGGGTGAATAAATTCATTATTCTAGAGTTTTTAAATAAAATATGAATCAGTGTATGGTATGTGATTTGTCACGTTATTAGAGATTTTCACATTCCAGATTCTGAAACTTTTCAAAATTCATAGAAGAAGTTCTTTCTGTAGTTTGATTTTGATTGGTTAATTATTAGGGACAAGCTTTTGTCAGTTTCTTAGCTTTTCGTTGCCACTTTGAGATGTAAATTACGAGTTTACTGAGTACTTGAGCTTTTAAGTATAGATGTTGGACTTTTAACGCAGAATGCGACTAAATAGTTGTTGAATATTGACATAGTTCTGAAATTTAGGCTTCAAATGAACTTAATCCTTGTAAGATTATTGCTTATGGATGACAAAAATATATTAGTTCTTTGTGATTTTGAGAAAAAACTTGTCAGAGTTGGTTAAGTTGTGCTTGAAGTTGCTTTTGAAAATCGTTGGTTGATTTTGCCCCCCCCCCCTTTTTTTGTTTTTTTGTTTTCTAATACGCATTTTCATTTGGAATTTCACTTTATTTTTTGTCACTTCTTTTATTTTCTTCTTTTTTTTTTCTTTTTCACCTTTTGAGTCTTGTTTTGATGATTTTGCTCTTGTTGGATTATCGAGATATGGATTTAGGGTATCATTCTACAAACATTGTCTTATTGACTAGTCCTGCAGTTAAGTTGGGATCCTTGGAAGCTGACTAGTTGACCAGGAGGCTAAAACCCACAATATTAGGTATTACTTTGGTCTTGATGTTTGTCAAAGGACAAGCAATGCTTTAAAATCTGAGCCTATAATTCGAATTCTTTTTGTCACAAGTAGGAAAACACAAACACTCGCGTGAACAAGTGAGTACAAAATGCGAGCAAGGTTAGTTATATGGCTGATGCATTATTTTTTACTGAGTATGGATCCTCAGCCATGTTGCGTCCTTCCCGGTTAGCAATCATTTAGACTTTGCTAACCTGTAATACTCAGTTGATAAAGCTTGCATTTCTCTTCATTTTATGGTTTCTTACTTTGTCTCTGTATCACGTGCCTACAAAATCTGGTCATAGATTTTGATACTATGCTTCACTATGTTCTCATTTGATATTGGAAAGAGTGAATTATTTCAAACTGGTAGGATATATTGTAATGAACTATAAGTACCTTGCCTGTAATTCCCCAGTCAGCTTGAAATTTCGAAACTTACAACTAAGAGTTTTAACTAATTCAATAAGATATTCACCATAAATGCTTACTTTAATATATATATATTGAATATAGAAATTAGAGTATATAGAATATTTTTATTTTTAGTATTATGTATATAATTTGTAATTGTGTCAATCACTGATTTAGTATTATTTCTTTATTTATATCGTTTCCTAAATTGTATTATGAATCTATTATATATACATGGCTCTACCTCATTCATGTGGGTAAGCCAAATAATTTTTTTCATTCTTTTTGGTATCAGAGCTAGATTAAGTACCCGGTAATTTTGTTTCATTGGTGGGTGGCAGCCTTGTCTTGGCCACCCGCTGGACCTCAACCCATTCCACTGCCATATTTTCTTTCAGTATCACTTCGTGGTGATCTCTTCCTCTATCAACTAGTTTATTCCTATCCCAAATACCTCATTTATATTGTTTCCCTCTATTTCAACCTCAAATAGATTTCTATCTTCAAACCTATTTGAGTTTGAGGGGGGTATTATACTTATATCATGGTGAGCATGGTGATACACCATGTGAACCACCTAAGCCGCCCCATTTGACGCACAACCCAAGTCACCCCCTCTGGCGCACAACTTGAGTCGCCCCCTTGGCACTAGGAATGGCAACGGGGCGGGGCGGGGCCGGGGATCACACTCCCCGTCCCCGATTGCGAAAATCTCCCCGGCCCCGGCCCCGATCCCCGACGGGGAGCCTACCACCATCCCCATCCCCGCCCCCAACGGGGATCGGGTTTCCCCGACCCCGAAGATTCCCCGTCCCCCAAATCTATTTCAACAGCAACACAATCAACAGATCATAAAAAAAAAAACATCATCCCCAATCAACAACAATCATCATCATCCTCATCAACCGATCATAAAAAAAAAATTAAAAAAAAATAAAAATACAAACAGATCTGAGATCTGTCACAGAGAGAGAGAGAGAGAGAGAGTGGACTATCGGAGGAGGCGATGGTGGACGAAGGAGCACTGTCGGCGTCGCCGTGGATGAAGGAGGACGGTCGACGTCGCCGTGGACGAAGGAGGACAGTGGCGATGGCCGATCGGAGATTCGGAGGCGAGATGTGGCTGTGAGTGCGATCGGAAGAGGAGGAGATGGAGGAGGCGGCGTCGGTGGCCTGGAGAAGGAGGAGGCGGCAGTGGAGGTGGCGACGAGAGCCGACAGCTGAGAGAAGAAAGAGGAGCTGCCGGGAGTGATGGTGTGGAGAGGAAGACATGTGAGGAATGGAGAGAGAGAGAGAGAGCAGATCTACTTTATGAGAGAGAGAGAGAGTAGATGAGAGAATCAAAAAAGACTATATATTTAAATGAATAAAAGATAGGGGTTAGGGATGCCTCAGTGGGATATATAATATATATATATAATATATATATCAGTCGGGGGGACCAACGGGGCCGGGGTCGGGGCGGGCCGGGGCTGAAATCTGTATCCCCGTCCCCGGCCCGTATATCACCGGGGATGAAATTTTAAATACCGTCCCCGTCCCCACGGGGATATTTTTCGGGGAATCACCACTCAATTCGGGATCGGGGAGTCGGGTCCCCGTCGGGCCGGGTCCCCATTGCCATCTCTACTTGGCACACCACCTAAGCTATCCCCCCTGGCACACTTTCTAATAAGCCGCATCTTGGCGTACTTAGTCATCTGTTGCCATCATTGTTTAGCACCACGTCATAATTTATGTGTGTGCCACACTTGTTAGTTCAACATCCGGTTAGTCTCTACAATGGTCCGGTATGACCCCATAAACTGTCCCGATATTGATTCCGGTCAGTTCTTACAATGGTCCAGCATAACCTTAAACTGTCCTGATATTAGTTCCGACCAATTTCTACAACGGTTCGGCACGATTATAAACTATCTCCTGGCATTAACTCGGGCCTCTGATGCCGACCAGGGTCTTGTTAGCTGCCGACTAGGGTGTTCCTGGCCATAGATGCTTCGGCAATTCTTCTAGGGCTGTTCAGTCCCTGTTTTCCCCCCTTTTTAGGGTGTTGTACTGATGTATTAAGCACTTTTTGGCCTTTTTTATTTAGTTGATTACCAGATTTGTTCGGTAGCATTTATTTGGGCTAGCCGTTGAGTTTTTTTCGGCTTCTTCCAGTCATCTATTGGCAAGCTGCGATTGTTGAATATCTTCACATCAGCTTGAGGGGGAGTGTTGAATATAGAAATTAGAATAATCTTTTTATTTTTAGTATTATGTATATAATCAGTGATTGATTGTGTCAATCACTGATTTAATATTGTTTTCTTATTTATATCATTTCCTAAATTGTATCATGAATCTATTATATATACATGGCCTCTACCTCATTCATGGGTAAGCCAAATAATTCTTTTCATTCTTTTATATAATGGCAATTATTTGTAGTAAATATTCTGCTTGTTCCTCAATTCCTCATTTGCTCATGGATATCAGGCTTTCAAGGGTTCAAATGTCATAGATTGCTGATTGTCATGCTGCTTGATCAGGGGAAACTGAGTTATTCCTTGTTGATATTAATATAATATACCATCTTTCCTCTTTCTTAAGTCCTATGTAGAGGAGACAATGTGCTGTTGATTTCATTATACTGCTACCTTCTTCTTGGCAGATTTCCTCTGAAGAGGAGGTCATTTCATGTCTCTGATACATAGGCTTGGCATCCTTTGGAGTAAATTTTGTAGATACTTTGTTGTAGATCTTGTATTCAGAACTTTGATGCCAACATCATCTGTATGGTCTAGAAACTTTTCCAATAACATGTGAACTGCTACTTTTTTTTGTTGTTTTTATTTGTTTATTTATTTTTATATTTAAATTGGGAGTTGAAAACTCTAAGCTGCAAAAAAATTGGCCATAAACAAGCATTTTTTGTTTGTAACTTCACGAAATTATCTGCATGGGATTTATCTTGTTTCATTTAATGCAGATGTTGCAGGGGTTTGTATGATGAGTAACACATGGAAAGATGAGCAGCACCCCCCCTTCATCAACTTCATCTCCTCTTTCCTTAGTGCAAATTCTTTCCGGCTTAACTTTGTCCCAATTGCCCCTGTAATTGCCTTCCTATGCTCATTTTTAGCAATGGAATGGCTGATCAATTGACTGTAAAGTCTGTTATTTGTAGGATTTTATTTTCAACTGTGGGGGTTTGTCAGTGGCTTTCATGTTTGTAACAAACTGGGATTGCAACGACTCGTCGCCTATCTTTTGCAGGTGACCTGTTGTTTTCTGATTTGTTCCTCTTGTTTTGTGCTCTCCTTATTGTGGTCTGTTTGGTACAGAGTTCAGAAACTGAAGGGGCAGTTTGCAAACCTCTATGTGGTTGTTACTCTCCCAACAAGGGAGCAAAATGATTCCTTTGTTTGCTCTTATTTCAAGTGAGTTTTCTGTACAACTGCTCACATTGATTTATCGTTAGCATGGTTCTATCTGATTTAGAAGAACTTCAATTCTGTTTTACCTTGGCAAAGACATGGAATGGAGCTTGGTGGGCCAATATTTGTGCCAGTTCAAGATGTAAAGATGGGTTTTGAGAAAATTTTGAAGATTGCACATGCTCGTGGGGGTAATTCCCTATTCTCCAAAGTTCACTATGACAAATCCTTTAAGGTGATTCTTTAACATGACAGCCTATATTGCAGTATGCAAGAGGCAGGATGCTGTATCTAAATTGAAGGATGAGGTAAGTCGGTTGGACTTAATTTTTTGGAGAAATTACACACACACAAAAAGGAAAAAGAGAGAGAGAGAGAGAGAGAGAGAGAGAGAGAGAGAAAGTTTGACCTTTTTAACAAATTAAACCTTGAATTTTTAATTTCTTTAATTGAAACCCTAAACTTTTAAATTGAGCACAATTCCAATCATCTGTAATCCCCGTTAAGTTGTCTAACGGAGGATTGCAATACACATAGCATTTTGTCTTTCGCTCTTTCCCATTGATATTAATACCAACTTTAAACTTGACCCCACCATATCGCAACAACCATCATTTATCAACCATTCATTAGATCATAACCACCCATCATCAACATAACTATAGCTTGATTACATAGGATCATGCCCCTCCCATTCCCCCAGCCATTGCCCCCTCCCCTTCCCATTTACACCGCCACTGCCCCCTCCCTTTCCCCCTTCCCCCTTCCCCAGCTACTTGGAGAAGACCAAAACCTTGATTTGGTTTTTGGTTTGTTCTCTGCATGTGGCTCATTGTGTTTGAAGCAATTTTGATGGGTTTTGTTTGTATTACTTATTTCTGCAGTAATTCGAATCTTCGCCTAAACTAAGAAATCTTTCTTTTTAATACAAGCTGGGGTTTAGAAAGCATGCTTTTTCAAGATGGTGGTTGCTGGGGAAGGATGGGCTGTGGTAGGAGGTTGTGGCGGTGGTGAGGGTGGTAGAGATGGTTATGGAGTTTGTATATGTATATTGTATATTGTATGTATATGTGTCTATATTCTTAATTGATAAACATGAAGAGAGGAATTGACAAAATTGTCCCTCTTTTGTTAGAAGTTTTAACAGGGATGGATGGATGGTTGGAAATGTTCCCAATTTAAAAGTTCAGGTTTAAGTTGAAGAAATTAGAAATTCAGAGTTTAATTGTTTCAAGGGTCAAACCCTCATTTTTTGCCCCTCTAATTTTTAACTGCTGCTTATCTACTGGTATGGTGGTATGTTTTCAATCTCTATTTCTAAAGTACCTAAAACCTTTATTCTTGCAAAGAGGGAGAGATCAGTGCAAAGGATGGACGTTTTTCTCAGAGTGGTCACTTCCATTCCTGGCATTAACAACCATGATGCAAATGCGGTAATAAATTTCAATCCTGTTAACAACCCTCTTTGGTTTATACTTTTATTTTTTAGGATTCATGCTAGACTATCTTTTTAGTCCTTACCAATTTGGTTGATCATGTAAAGGGCTTAACAACCCCAGTAGGCCAGTTTGGTCGGCCAACATTTGGAGGTCGGTTGACCAAGACTGTCAGGTCTCTTGGCTGACTAAACCACATAGGTAGGTCGACCAAACTAAAGTTTCGAGAAGAGTTTTGTTGTACCTATAGCGTGGTCGGTCAATTTAGAAACTTTGGTCAATCATTTTGGTAAACAAAATATGACCCTGTGAATACATGACCTTCCACGTATCATAACATTGACGTAGTAGGAATTCTTGAGTAAACTAATTTTAAATGAAACTAGATCTTTAGTTTGGCCACAATTTCCCCCTAATCAGAATTAAGATGAATAAGTCATAGCATCAGTTCAGCAATCCTCCAGGCTGCAGCCCCACTCACAATCTTCAGTTTTCTTGGCTTTCTTCATACTCAAAAACTCTTTAGGCTGTGGCATATCAACTGGGACCGGCCCCACTCACAATCTTCAGTTTTCTTGGCTTTCTTCATCCTCAAAAACTCTTTAGGCTGTGGCATATCAGCCGGGACTAAGTCCTCTGCACCAAAGTTTGCAAACTGATTTTATTTTCATCGTATACATGAATTCGTTAGAGAATCCACGTATGTGGTAAACATCCTCATTATGTGGGTTTGGAATGTTCAACTATTCAATTTCAATCCAGAATCTAGAAAGAGACAAAGGTTAGAGCGAACTTGTACATAATTTTTATTGTTAATTCCTTCCTCCCGTCAAAGAGAAGCAGCGTACAAATTTAGATTTTAGAATTTTACTGAATTTTGTTATAACCTCTGCCTTCTTGTAATGATATGTTTGGCTTATTCCTGACATTTAAGTAATTTCCTTAACCTCTTTTAAATTGTCACAAGCGGAAACTTGAGTATATGTCGAGAAAACTGAGCCCACTTTTTTTCATATTTATTCTGGTTTGACATTTGCAAGTTTTAGATTCATTGAGTGTTTACTCTAAGTCTGCTTTGTGAAACATTTAAGTTAGTTGACTATATGTATAACTTCTTTGACTTCTTCCTTTTCAGCTTAATCAAGCCATTGGTTCAATTGAAGCAATAGCTAAAGCATCCAAGGAATTTATCTTGGAAAATACAGACCTTTCAGCTGACAAAGCCGAGACGATAATGAGGTTTTTCAGAGATCCAAAGTTTTACCTCAGTGCCAAAATCGTTTGACAGAAGATATGGTTTCAAACTTGACACAGCTCAAATGAATACTCCACCAGCCTTCAGGTGTTCTACTCGAATTCTCATATTTTTTTCAATAACTATGTTCCTTTGGTTTAAAATTATACTTAATTTGAACCACTAATATAGCAATGCAAAATCTGAGCAACCAACTAATTTATCCTAGTACATTAGAGGACTAAAAAATAAATTATTTTTTAAAAAAGCCAGAAGTCTATTAACTGCAATTCTATCCTCATTTCTACCAGAAAGAATGAAAGGAGAGAGAAGAAAATACTCAAATAAGCTCTGATTGAGGAAGCTTTTTTTCCAGCAATTCTTTTGTTTCTCTTGATTTTCCTGAGAACCAAACAGACATTTGAAGTTTGGGTAAATATCTGTAGATATTTAGTTCATCAGTTGCTGATTGAATTTTTTATAACGTGCTAAACGTTCATTTGTTCTTTCATTCTTCTCTTATGTTCCATTCTACATTCTACTTTTCGCATTCAAGTTATATCTCCTAAATTTTGATTTTTTTTTTTTTTTTTCCGGCACATTTCAATCTGACAGGTGGTGGATTTTTATCTGAACATGATGTTGCTACTATTGAGGAAAAGGAATTTCAGCTCTGTTATGAATGAAGGTCTGTTTGGAAACCAATAAATCAGCTACTTGGATATGCACCTCTGCTCTGATCCTACAGGAATTCCGAGAATGAAAAATCATGTTTGGTGCTTCAAGAAAAATCGGAAAACACACCTTAGTTGCTGTTTTTTGTGAGGTTCTTGTTATATAATACACGATGATAAACTGCAAATTTTAAAATTTAAACGTTTGTAGTTTGATCCTTATTTGGTCCTGCAAGTCTTTATGATGAGCTTCTGTAAGGGAAAAGAAAATAGTATAGGGCAAAATAGGTTTACCATTTCTAATTTGGATTTCGAGCACCTCATCCCCTCGCATTTAAAAGTAATCAAAGAATTCTCATTGATTTTGAGCTAAAATATAATGTTAATGAAAATTACAAAAGAACTTTTATTTTATTTATTTTTTATAGTCGGTAATACTGTATCCTAAGAAGGTAAACTCGAGCTTCAAATGCTAAACAATACATATTATATACATATAGTAAATTAATTTTATGCATGATATAATGCGTATATGTTCGAACTAAATTGTATGCTAATTCATAAATTTTATTCAATTGCATAATACCATCCTGGCTAGCCCTCCTAAGCCAATCCCATTGTACAGGATTTAGATTAATATTTATTTTTAGTTCAAACCTGACTCCATAAACAAATTTAGACATATTTTGGCTTGGACTAATCCAACCCAACTCAATGTCAACTTTTTATTTACATGAATTTAGGGGTTAAAATGACATATTCTTTTTAAGAAACTTTTGATATTTAAAAAAAAAAAAACTATAAATTTCATTCTTTTATGAATTCTTAATAAACTATAAACTGTCTGTTTGGGATAACCTAAATAAATCATCTATTTTTTTGAATTTTTTTTTGCTTTTAGTGATATTTTTAAAAATTATGTCAATTTTCTTTCTAGTTCATTTCGTGTAGATAAATTAAAAAAAAAAATTTATTGTCAAAAAAAAAATGTAAACAAGTCAAAATAAGCTAAAATATTTACTATTTTGTACTTATTTTTATCTTTTCTAAACATTATTTTAAAAAATTTTAATTGTGTGGTTTATCTGGTCGGGTAGAGTTTACAAACCTAAAATTTTAAAAAATAAATAAATAAATAAATTATACAAAAATAAGCTAACCTAAAAAAACAAGTGAATCTTCCCGTAGATTGTGACTAGTTGATAATTTGCTGTATAATTCATTTGGCAGCTAGTAGATTGGGCATTCTCTAGCTTCTTCTTCTTTTTTTTTTGGAATTATTTTAGGTTTAAATAAATTTTTTTTAAAAAAATAATATACAAATTTATTTTGTAAATTCACCTTTTAAATTTAATGATGTATCAATAAAATAATTAATTAATAATTAAAAATAAACAAAAAATAATTAATTTAAATATTTTAATAAAATATTCTATCATTAAATTTTAAAAATATGTCTAATTTTTAATCTCAATGACAATAATACTATTTATAATAAGGACCTTGCTACATCCCCTAAAAACACCTCTCAAATCTCCCTAATTTCCATATCAAGTAAAAAAAAAAAAAAAAAAATAGTTGTCCAAATTAAAAATTAGAGGGATTAGGGGTATTTTGGGGCTCCAAATCATTTTACTTAAAATAATATTCTCATCATCATTGAGATGGCATGGTTTGGGTGTTGAAAGCTGAATAATCCGAAGTTCCCCCAAAATCTTTCTTCTCCGAAGCATCAAAGCTTCGAACCAAGGTATCTCTCTCTCTCTCTCTCTCTCTCTCTCTCTCTCAATATGCTGAATATTGCTTACATGCTCTTCAATTTTTTCTCTGTTGCTATGTTTATTGGATTTTATATGTATGCTTAATTGTATGAAAGGGTTACAAATTGAACACTTTATGCTCTGTTTGGCTGCAAAGAAATTTCAATCACCGAAAAAATGAATTTCAGACTTTGATGTTCTCATTCTTTTTTAAGCCGAGAAAACTCAAACCAGCATTATATGAGTATTTGAGAATCTAGTTGGCTAATACAACTGTATTATTTATGGCTCGGTTGAATTGAACTTCTCAGTTTGTTAAACTTGTTTTTTCCCTAAATATTTATAATAAATAAATAAGTAATCTCCTAATTTTCACTGTTTTGATTGCAAATAGTTGAGTAATTGTTTTGGCTTCATTTTAGTGTTTTTTTTTTCCGAACCAATGGAATTTTTTTTTTATAGTCGTTATTAGTTTGAGATGGTTTGTGATTTGTTCTTACTATTGTGGTTTGTCTTTGTGATCATTTAATTTCAATGGAAGCTGTAAGTGTGCATCCATTTTTCACTTGTCGGTCAATTGTTCGATAAAATGCTTCAACTAGAAAAGTTTTAAATCTTGCTGTTGGTTGACGTTTTCCCAATTTAAATATAATTTTGATACTCCAGAGAAGTCTCATTATATACATCTGAAAAATCCTTCACAAAACACTAGTTTTTGTCAATGAATGGATTCAATCTTTAGTGTGTTCTAAAGTTGTTTGATGAAATGCTTGACTTGTTGCGTGTGGTTCACTCTCATACACATATCCAATAGATACTAAACTGGCATACTTAATTCTTCTTTGATTTTTGGGATTTTTTTTGCTTTTTTATAACTGTTTGATTTTTGTTTCTCTAACTCTCAGATCTCTCTTCCCCACCCCTCTCTGATCTCCTTCTCCCTTGCCCCCTCCTGAAACCTCCTCTCCCGCCTCACTCATTTCTTGCCCCTGCAACTCTTACCCTCCATATCTGCCAAAAAAAGTGTGGTCAGATGTGCATATCATATTCTTTGGTTTCACCTGTCCCGACCACCAAGCCGAATGGCCCAATGTGTGCAGTTTCAAACAAAACATTGGTTAAAATTGGTTGAGCATTCTTTCAACCCAAATGGGTCAGATCAGGTGGCGGGCTGACAGTGAAACCAAACCGATGATCCCTGAAAAACCCTAGCCATCAAGCAGATGAGGTGTCAAATTTTGCCGTTCATTAGAAAAGAAAATTAAAAAAGTTACTGCCTTTTAATTCATTAATTAGCTAAACACATTATTTAATTTGTCGTAGACTGAATGAAATGATATCACTTGCATTGTTTCTTTTGAGATTTGAATTTAATTGCCAATGCTTTTCTGCTGTTTGGTGTTCTCATGGTTATAAAACTCATTTTCCCCCATCAAAACTGGTGGGCAGGGCAGGTTCTTCTGCTGCTATGAATGCAATGGAGAGAGAAAAGGAGAGTCAAAATGTGGATGAAACGCACAGTAGAAATGAGAATACATCACTAGTTGAGATAAAGGTATTGTTCTTTGCTCGGGCTGGAGATATTGCCGGCTTGACTAATATGCCATTGGAGGTGTCATCAGGGAGTACTGCCCGCGATTGCTTGGACAAGCTTATTGCCAAGTTTCCGGGCCTGGAAGAGATCCGGGGGTGCATGGTCCTCGCTCTCAATGAGGAATACACACCTGAGTCTGCAGTTGTTAAAAATAGAGATGAATTGGCCATCATACCTCCCATAAGTGGAGGCTGAAACTTTCTTATGTAGGTGTACTCTTTTCTTGTGTTTTTGTTTGAGGTGCTTTGAGTTTGAACCTTTGAGGTTAAGCTTGCTTTGTACCAAACCTACTCTCTGTGCTATGTTTATATATTCACAGATAATTCTTGTGGCTCGAGTGTATATCATTGTTTTGTTCACATATTTTCACTGTGGTGAATGAATGCCACCTTTTTATATAAAGGGTCTGTCTGGAGATCCATTTATTTTAATTTCATATTATTTTATTACATTATTAAGTCAACAATTGGTGAAATATCACTCTATTTCCTCATCTTCAAAACCATATATTTAGACCATTAAATTATTTTTAAATAAAAATGATCATTTTCTTTGAGGTGTGAAAGTGGTGCAATTTATGGTTGTATGAGTCTAAATTTATGGTTTTCAAATTGAAGGGATAAAGTGATATTCAACTATTGTTGAAGAAATATTTATGTGATTAACCCTTAATTTTATTATGAAGTTTATAATAAATTATACTGACTTCTTTTGAGATTAAATTATGTGATTAACCCTTAATTATAAATTATACTGACTTCTTTTGAGATTCGGAGAAAATACAATAAATTTCACAAGCTTGATATAATTACATTAAATTCCTTTACGCTGTATTTAGTTGAGGGATTTGAGGGGGGATTTGAAAAGGGAAATGGAAAAGGTAGGTGGAATGTAAATAAAATATACTTATATTTTACTTAGTTTCACATATTTTTTTCCCTTTCCCTTTTCAAATCTCCCAATCAAATTTTAATCGATGAAAAAAGGATTTTGTCATCTTTTTGACCTTTTTGACATTAAAATGTATATTTTTATTTCTTTACACTATCTGCATTGATTTTAGTTCCTTTAACTTTACAAAATAAAAAAGAAATCAGTGTAATTATGTCAAAATTGTAGGCTTAATTGTATTTTTTTTAAAACTTCAGAGGAGGTCAGTGTAATTTACTCTAAAAAGTAAATATATTAATTCATGGCAATTCATGTCCTTATTGATGATGGAGGCTTATGTAGAAGTATCAATTAACCTAACAAACTCGTTAATTAACTTCTTTAATAAATCCTAATTTTGTCGTATCTGCTGTTTTATATTAGGAGATAAGATTAATTATTGTCATGGTGTTTTCCTTAAAAAACTAGTATGACTCTTATTAAGTGTTTGCCAATTGCACATAAATGGACTAATTATTTATTTCACCACATTAACAAAGTCAGCCAATTAACCAAAAGTCTTTCTCAAAAAAATAAGATAAAATAAATAAAAAATAACCAGAAGTAGCTGAAGAGCGGATAGGAATACAAGATGCTTATCTCAATCTTAATAAATGAGATTTACTTGAGACCTCATTTTCAAGTAAAAGGTGATTATGGGTTATCAAACTTGGTTAATCAATGAATTTAGATCCTCTATAACAGAAATGAGGACCAAAACCCTATGGGTGTCGCAATTCCCATGTAACCAACCATACTCTCCGCATTGGTATCAAATGTCTTTGTTCAACTAGGAGTGGCCTTCTACCCATGCGCATATCTCAATCATAGATACTAAGGAGACTAGCGAATCTGTAAATTCATTTCATTCTGGTCGGTAATTGGCATTAACTTGGAGCGGCTTTGACACTGAGATTTCCATGGATTAGCAGCATCACAGCATTGTTCCTCACCATTTTGATCATTCGAAAGTTATGAGAGAAAACATGTGACCTAACCAGTGAAAAGAAATATCAGGGACACCCCCGGATAGAAATCAACTGTCGAGTTTATACAGACACTTTAAAAATGATACAAAAGGTCTCGTAGGAACTTCAGGGTTCATATGCATGTGTGGAAGACAGAACAGAACCCATGGATTATACAAGCAAAGCAAGGGCTAAATAAAACCCATATAATCTTTTTAGACTCTACAAAACATGAACACACTGTAACTGTACTGCTTTCTCCTCCTCTTCAACACTTTTGACTTTCATCTCAAGCTCATCACTGGCCACGGTGTCGCCCCAACAGCAGGTAGAGATGGCCGTATGACAGGAACCTGTTTCATCACTGAGAAAGCCTCATTAAGGCGTGCTGCACGCGTCATGAACTGAGATACCTTCTGCACACATCAAATTGGAAATCGAATAGTTAGTTTATTTATGGAGGGGAACACAATTCTCCCTTGCAGATTACGTAAAAAAAATTGTTGCATGTAGTTGCATGCAGATATTACACAAAAAGCGGGACCGGTACCTGTATCATTCAATGTCTTACTCTTTTGAGTGACGGCAGGCATGGAAAAAAGGAACAAAAAGAAAAAAAAAGAAAAAGAAAAGGGCAAATCTTAAAATTTAAGTAGAGCATGCCTAGGACCCTGTATACTAATTGCTCTATTTGGTTAACTAGAATGGATTGAAATAAAATGGTTATTCCTTAAGCTCTCCTATAAAATGATCATTCTCTTACAATAGTGAATGATAGTTCGATTTGACAATGTAATTTTCATTATTTTTTTAGTCACTCCAACAAGGATTACATTTTATCCCAATGCTACACATCCATTCACAATTAATTCTAATAATGCCATGAATGATGGAATACATTGACGGAACAAGAAACCATCTCCTTTTTCTTCTTTCTTTATCTTACAAGGATATCGAGCTACTTTTTTTCAGTTCTGAAAAGAAAATTGGAGCATCATCAAGCAAATCCAATCAGAAACTATATCCAAATCATTCAAGTCGGGTCATACTCTTGCTGTATTTAAGGCCAAACACAAGTCTGTTTCTTCCATATAAGAAAGTGGAGTGGTTTAAATCTTGATCACCAACGTCCAAGCTCACTTCCCAAACTACCATGAAGTTTGCCTGTTCTACTAAACAATATAATTCTTTTCCATGCATTAAAAACAAAGAGAAGATAGAAGACGGCGCCAATTGCCAAAGTTATATTGGTAATGGTCCAAATAGCATGTAGGTATACAGTTATACCCCTCTGTTAAAATTAAAAAAATAAAATAAAATAAAATAAAATAAAAAAGAGGTAAAAATTGGAAAAAATCACAATACATGGGGGGCCTCAGATAATGATTGAAGGTCCAGACCAAAAAGTAAAAAAATAAAAAGATATAAAAATAAATAAGAAAAAAAATTAAAAAGGAAGATAATGGTTAAAGGCATCAGAATTTTTCAGCACTCAAGTAGAGAAATCATGTACAAAAAATTCCAAACCAGAATCATATTGAACATCATATTTATTACTTGCAACTAACGAGTCATGCTGAGCTAGAAACAAGATAAAAGGAAATGTGATTATCTAACTGACCAACGTCAAAATCCATTTGAAAACTTTCAGTAGTAATGCATTGCAATCACCCAAGAAACTACAACAAATTATAAATCGCAAGTAAACAATATATTATAAAACCCAACCTTCCATTTCATTCTGTTGCTGAGAAACCTTTTTTAATAAATAATATTTATCAGAACAAAACAGTAGTTGTATACTTCCAATTGATTTCGAATTGAAAAAATCAAGTTAGCCATATCATTGTATGATTATAAGCTAACTAGAAACTTTTTCCTTTCACAAATCCTAAAACATGTAATACTTAAAAATTGAAACTTTTGATTCATTTTCTTTGCTCAGGCTTTCTCATCAACCCAAGTTCCAACAGAGCATTTATGGTGAAAACACTCCAAGAAAAAATACAATGAAACAGTCAAATTGTAGTCATCTAGCAATGTAGCAATAACATTAGATAAGCATATTAGCAGTTGAGTCCCCAATTCAACAAAAATGTAACACACAGCTACTGAAATTTGATAAAAACAGAGCTCAGTCCCCAATTCAACAAAAATGAAACACACAGATACTGAAATAACAAGGCAAATCTAAATGGCACTACATGATAACTGACCTTATCATCCATGGTAACCTTGAGCTGCAAACTCTGGTTCTTCTTCTTCATCTTGAATAACCGGCGTCCCAATACAACAACACCGATAACCGCTGCGGCTACCGAGAAAGTCCAAACTGGGTTAACCTTGAAAGCACAGTACTTGAAGAACTCAAATGGAAGTTTCCACCAAACAACACTCCTCTTCTCTTCCTCACCACCACTAGACTTCATTGCTCCAATAGCATCACTTTCATTACCACTCAACAAACCCTTCTCTCCAGCTGACTCGGAATTTGCATTATAATCGTGCTCAAAATCCCCAAATTCCATCGAAACCGGTCCAATTTCCCCAATTCCTTCAAAACCCAGATGGATTTTTTCATTTTCAACAAAACCCAGTTCATTATTAGCATCGAATTCGTTGAATTTAAGGTCATCGGACTTATCGCTACCTGAATCAGGCCAAAACTCGCCGGGTTCCTTCCTCGGATACCTAGTCTCCGACTCAGGATCGATCCAACTCGGATTGTCAGACTCAATCGAACCCTCTTCGCTGACAGTCTTCACATACTTGTTATGCGAATCGAGAGAGAAGTAATCGGTTCGAATCATGCCTTCGGAGTCAGCTTCGATTCCCTCCAAACTCTTCGTGGTCTCAACTGAGTCGAACGAGTTAACTGAGCTTCTCTCGTCCGAGTTGTTGAGAATCTCCCAATCGTGAAACTCGCTGGGCTCTCCTTCCATGGCAGCTAAGCTGTTGGGGGTTTCACAAAGATCAAACCTTTCTCGAAGGAATTGTTGTTTTGCACAAAACGCACAAAAGTTCAAAACCTAGAAAGCAAAATGAACGGCTTATCCAAATATGGCACACAATTTTTTTAATTTTAATTTTTTTTTAGTGGATAAATTGCACTTTAACACTTGTATTTTGTTGAAATTACACTAAAATCACACTATCATATCTTTATTCTTTGAAATCACATTGGGCTTGTTTGGTTGATGTTTCTGAAAAAAATTTCAGAAATTTTCTCTACAAACAAATTTCAGAAATTTTGGGTAGGTTTGGTTTGTGTTTCTGAAAAAAATTTCAGAAATTTTCTCTACAAACAAATTTTAGAAATTTTTTCTACCAAACAAATTTTTCCAAAAAAATTTCCCAAAACACATAAACCAAACAAATTTTCCAAACAAATCTCTCTCACACACACATCAAATCAATCACTTTTTCCAAAACTCTCTCTCAAAACAATTTTTCAAAACAAATTTCCCAAAAAACCAAACCAAACATGTTTTCGTACTTTTTTTTTCCAAAACATGTTTCTGAAACACAAACCAAACAAGCCCTTTCTCTACCAAACAAATTTTCCCAAAAAAATTTCCCAAAACACACAAACCAAACAACTTTTCCAAACAAATCTCTCTCACACACACATCAAATCAATCACTTTTTCCAAAACTCTCTCTCAAAACAATTTTCCAAAACAAATTTTCCAAAACACCAAACCAAACATGTTTTCGTACTTTTTTTTTCCAAAACATGTTTCTGAAACACAAACCAAACAAGCCCAGCGAGTCTAATAAACTTGATATAATTATATTTGACATCTTTTAAGTTTCAATTCACATCATACTTAATTTTATTTTTATTAATAATTTATTAATAGTATGATTGAAAAAAATATATTAATTTTTTTTTTATTGAAATGTATATGTCATCTTGTCTATTTATGTATCTGTAAATCATTTGTATTACTTTTTATCATTTTAATCAACAAGTCTTTTTTATATAATTATATTAAATTTGTAAGATTTATTATATATAATGAGTTTTTAGTTTAAGGCCCTTAATATTACAATTTTATAAGATAAAAGACATATAATATTTTTATAATAGTTTGAGTCTATTAACATTTTTACAGAGAAATTTGTATTTACATAAAAATTTTAATTCTTCAAAAAGAAATTTTAAAAAATTTTATAATAATATTATTGAGAGATCTTAACTAATAAGAAAAATATATTACCTACTACCAAAAGTTTGAAAGACATATTTCAGTAATTTTTCTATTTTAAAATCTTATGGATGACTTGTATAATTTATGCAAAATAAAATTTTGCACATATGAAAAAAATATTTATTTATCATTTCTAATTTTGACTCAAATTAGCCAATTGATTCATTATTTTAAAAAAAGATAAATTATAAATACATTCTTTGAGATTTGATTAAAATACGAATTGTCCTTTGTGGTTTAAAAAATTACAAATATCTCTCTGTCATAATTTTTTATTTAACAGAATTAATTAAAAAAGTGAAATTTCTAAGTATTCACCTATACAATAATAAAATTATCTAAATTATTAATTGAAATAAAATTTTAATATTATTAAAAATTGTTAATTAACTTAATGATTTATTAATAAAACGATTTATTTATTATGAAATTAAAAATCTTAAGAATATAACATAATTTTTAAAATTATAAAAAATAATTTATAATTGGGCAAATTACAAACACCTCCTTCGAGATTTGGTGAAAATACAGATTTCCCCTTGAGATTTGAGAAATTACATCCCACCCCCTGAAGTTTATATTTCCCTAACAAATTGTCCATTGAGATTTTTATTTTCATACAAATTCTCTCATAATTTTCCCTAATTTGTTATGAAAATTTGACCCTCATGGAGTAATTTGTAATTTCTCAAACTTCAAAGAAAAATTTGTATTTTTACCAAATCTCAAGGGGGTGTTTGTAATTTGCCCTTTATAATTTAAGTAAACATGAGGTGTGTTTGTAATTTATCTTTAAAAAAACAGTTGTTCAATAATGACGGTTGCTAGGGGTAGGCCGACAAAATGTTTGCTCAATAAATGTTAATAAATAATGCTATATTTCAGCGCAAACCTGTAGGCTATATTACATCAATGGCATACAAGTAGAAAAATTACAAAATTGATATAGAAATAAGTGGAAAATAAATTGTGTGCAGTATATGTACTTTATCATTATAGGGAAATAGTATAATTTTATATTTTTTAAATTATGTTTTAAAAAAATCATAATAAAATATATAAAATGTCATAATTAATTTTTTTAAAATAATATCATAATTAAATAAAAAATTTAGTCATAACTAAATAAGAAAATGACGTAATTAAAAATGTATATAGTAGGTTGGTGTGTATAATAAAATTTTCCCAGATTTATAATTATATGGAGATTAAGAATTTTAAAAAAGATTTATTAAAATAATATTTAATTATGACAATATACTATAATTTTTTAGGGATATTTATCAATAAGTCTCATCTCACAAATAAGTACTTTAATTAGTCCCAATTTTTTTATATTGATCTGTTAAGTCCTAATGTGGTCTTATTTTTTATTTTGGTAATATTTTAGTGGATGAATATATTCTTTTATTAATGTGGCAGGTATGATGTACCACTCCAATTTGGTAAGTATTAATGTAACAACCCGCAGGAGTGGCCTAGTGGGTGAAGGCAGAAAACTTGGGACCTGGGAGTATGCTCCTCCTGGAGGTCTCAAGTTCGAACCTACTCCCCGCAGGCTGTGGTGCGGGCCACTAGGGGTTATGCTTGGTCGTTACCTCCAGGGCCCTCAGGATTAGTCCTGGCTTCCCTAAAAATCGGAGGGTTGGGGATACCTGAGTTATCAAAAAAAAAAAAAAAAAAAGTATTAATGTAACGCTTTAACATGACGGATATGATGTGACATTTCAAAAAAATTAAAAATTTCTAAATGTACTTATCTCAAATGTGACAATATGGTGTGTATGATATGACACTCTAAATCTTTTATTAAAAAAAAAAAAATTAAAAACTCCTTAATATATATTTTTAAAATGTGATAACGCGGCAGGTATGATGTGATTTTTAATAAAACTAAAAATAGTTTTTTTAAATGTAACGACGTGGCGCTTATGATGTGACATTTAAAAAAAAACTAAAAACTTATTAATGTATTTTTTTTTTTTATAAATGTGACATGACTCAAATGTGAAAACGTGACGGATATGATGTGACATTTTAAAAAAATTAAAAATTTATTAGTATATTTTTTTTTTCCAAATGTGACAACGTGACTAGTATGATGTGACACTAAAAAATTAAAAATTTATTTGTGTATTTTTCCAAAACGTGACATGCGATACTCTAACATGCCGGATATGATATGATATGACATTGCAAAAACATAAACACTCTTTAAAGTATTTTTCTCAAATGTGACACTCCAACATAGAGGATATAGTGCCGTTTTGGGAAGATCGGCAGAACGCTGCGTTCTTGGTCCAAAAATAAAACGCCCGAGTGTTCAAAAACGCCAGACCACCATTTGGGAAGAGGTGAAAACGCAGCTCTATAGGTTTACGAAACTACCCTTACATCTGATAAATTGGTAGCTAGGGCAACCTCTCATCACAGTTGCCTCTTTCACCTTCTTCTCATCTTGCATACTCCTCTCTGAAGCGATACAAACTGTAAGTTCGTCGAAGAAGGGATGACCCCGCCGTCCCCCGCCGAAGCAACCGCCAGATTCGTGGTCCACGTAGTCGCCTTCGCCGGATCTGCACCATCAGGTACGCCGATAACCATCTTCCATTACAATCTTCTCGCAAGAGTTTTACGGAACCAAAATCGAAACTGAACGAGTTCTTCATGTTCTGGAGGACCTGCAGATTAGATCTGCAACACCAACGTCTTCTGCACCTGTAGATTAGATCATTCACAAAAAAAAAAAAAAAAAAACCTACAATTAACAAAAAAAATCCCCATTAACTGAAGTGTAGATATACATATATATATATAAACACATGTTCTCAGTGGATAGAAAAATCTGTATACAAAAAAAATATATAAACACATATTTCCGACTCCTCTGTATACAAAACTCTGTTGTTGTTGCATCAAACACTTGATATGCAAGTGGATACTCGGTAAGCCTATTTTGCCGTAATGAGCCTACAGGATACAAAAATCTGTTGTTGTATCAATTACAAAAATCTGTTCCAATTGTTACGACTCCTCAATGAGCCTATTTTGCCCCAATTTGTTGTTGTTTAGGTTCACAATTGATAACTGTTTTATGCTTCCAATCAGCCTCTGTCATCGGGTGGTTCGAGTGATTACATTATGGCTTAATTTAGTTGAGAAAATGTAAGAATAGCCTCTCATTTTTCTTGAAATTTTATATCAGAATTGCTCACTGGTTTGTGTGTATTGTATATGAGCTCTGTTCATGGAAAATTGCCCAATTCGGTCACAGAAACTTGACAACTTTTGAGACCATACTTTGTTCATTCTGTTTTTATTTTTTATGTTTTTTCCCGTTTCATTTAAAAATATCCAGAAATTCTGTCAAATTTAGCAACATGTACAGTTTACATTACCATGTGAACTTCAGTGGCACCAAACCTATTTAACCAAACCTTATGAATTCTTTCCTCCTACTGATTTCAACAATTGCAACTTAAAAAACAATGCAAGTTTATAACCTTGCTTTACTCATAATTACAACTTCACCACAACTGATATGAGAAAAAAAAAGCCAAGTTACCAATAGGTACCTAACTTTTATTTTAGAAGAAGCAAAGTGTAGTCTTTGCTACATTATAATGAGTCAAGTAAATTAGAGATTTTGATTACATTTTACTTATATTTCACACATCATCATCTTCTTCTTCTTCTTCTTTTTTTGGTTGTTTGTTTGTTTTCTTCTAAATTCATTTCCAAATCTATGAATTAAACAAAGTCTAAACCTCCTCACTGATAGGTCTCATTTGGCAGAGATTATACAGTAGGTTATAAGCTTAAGTTGTTCAAATAAGTCCATTGTTATCTAGTAACTCTTGTTCTATAAAAAATCCAAATTAAATAACTTAAAAATAATAATAATAATAATAATAAAATTATGTTAAACAAATTAATTGTTTTTAAACATTAATTTATTTATGAACTTATTTTAAACCAATAAACTTGGTGATAAGATATTAGCGATTTTACCATCCATTTTCACATTTCCTAAGGTTATCTTAGTAATTTAATAGATATCTCTTAATTAATTCCCCATAATTAAGCAACCTATCTCTTAATCATGTTGCTTTCTCTGTCTAATTTTTCTTCTCTTTTTCTTTTTTTGAGAAATTATGTTTTAGTCGAAAGTTTCATACAGGTGAAAGCCCCACCTAACCATACTACTGTTTCACTTACACTTGAGTATCTTTAATTATTTTGAATTTTTTTTTTTATTGAAATGTACTTTTTTAACGATATATATATATTCTTTAATCCAATTTTAATTTCATGATGTATTGATGATCTAAGCAAACATTTCAATTTTGTTAAACATTAGTATTACAATCTTTAATTAAGTTATAATCATAATTTTGAGTAAAGGTTCTTTTATTCTTCCCCTGAAGTTCCATTACCAATTCCATGATGTATGACAATGCATTCAAGTTGAACTACTATCGTAAATTCAAAGTGCATTCAGCTTCAACTATTTATGCCTTAAGTTTGAAAATGAACGCGTTTCAGTTACTGTCTTTCATTCCGCACAGTAGATTGTGTTAGTTCAATTTATAACATTAAAAAAAAAAACAACTGAGTATACAGATGGCGTCCTCCACGTCAAGTGCCACTTTATCCTGGCCACCAAGGATGTGTGCTTGTGGGTTTGGACACTGCGTTGTAAAGATATCAAGATCCGCCAAGAACCTTGGTCGTGCATTCTACGTTTGCCCTAGACCTATGGTGCGTTTGTGTTGCCACTCTCTTCACTTAAGTCACAAAACTCGTCGTGCTTTTGTGGTTGTGTCATATAGTATACATGCTAACTAAGTACTGCAATTTTTTCGAGCAGAGATGTGCGTCGTGGGTTGGTTGGTGTGACGAGTTTCACAGCACCAATTTGCGTGCTGACCAGCCACATAATGATGTTGATCAGGGCTTACGAGCAGACGTTGCGCGCATAGATCAGAGCCTACGTATGCTTAGGACTGTTGTGGGTTTTTTGTGTGTCGTTGTTTTGGTCTTGTTGTTTCGCATGTGATGTATTGACATGGATATGAACTGCGTAGTTATTTTCTGTATCACTTATGTACGTTGCTGTCAGTTAACCTAATATGTACTGTTACATAAGATTTCCCCAACGTGTAGTACATATGAACTTTGGCTTTCGAACAGTGTTGTCGTGCTTATGTGTTTTAATCGGGTTTACACATTTATTTCACTTTTGGCCATGCAAACTAATATGTACTGTACTTTATTTATTTCTGCTAATGCACTTGTTACAACCAGGACATGAGTACTCATGGCGACAAACCGAACATCACCCCGTACGGCTTCAAAGTGTCGAGGTAACGCTGCGAAATCAACCCAACCCCAGCCAGTCCACAAATGCCAATTTGACAGCGACAATACGAAGTTGTTTCTTCAACTCATCATTGCTGAAATGGAAGGTGGTAATCGACAACCGTGCGGGTTGTCCATGGCAGGGTATAAGAACATAGCAAACAAGTTTCTAGAGAAAATCGGCCTACTACATTCTGCCAAACAAATGAAAAACAAGTTTGACAACTTGAAGAAAGATTGGGTCGCCTGGAAGAAGTTGAAGAATGCCAGCCACGGCTTGACAGGCCTTGGGTACGACCATGAGACAGGCTTGATCACTGCACCTGACCATTGGTGGGCGAAAATGCAAGCGGTATGTTTTCACAACACTTCCATTTTGTTGACTTACATTTATTATTTTGTAATTACATTTCAAGCTGTACTAAACATATGTGTTTTCTCATTCACAGATGAACAACCGATGTGCTAAATTCAGGACTAAGCCACTAGAGCACGTGGATCTGATGGAACGGGTGTACTCTGGTGCAGCAGCGACTGGGAAACATGCATGGACTCCAACAGAAGTGCAAGATGATGCTGCTGCTGCGACCAATGCTATGGACGTGGATAGCGGGATGGGACCACTGAGTGCAGGCACACCACCTCATCCGGGCCATGACACTGTCGGGGAGAACGTGGTGGATAGTAGCCTTTTTGAGGATGCTCCCCCCCAGTCAGCCGTGGACGAATCAGCCAATCCAAAACGGCGCAAGCGGTCAACGCCTGGTACTGTTGCTAGCAGCATGGACAACCTCGTGGAAGTTGTGAGCAAACAAAGCAGGGAGCTGAAAATCACGCAGTATGTTGTCACGGGTAAAGGTGACAACACAGTCGGGGACTGTCTTGCACGGCTTATGAGCACGCCTGGATTGGAGACAGGCGGTCAGTTGTTCTCATTTGCATGCGGCATCATGGATTCACCCGATAATCGGGACATCATCATGGCCCTCCCACAGAATTGCATTGTCAACTGGTTGACAGAGAAGCGTGCCTGCACCCCGCACAATATTGGGATGGATCGTCAAAGGGGGACACGGCTGTTCGGGAGTGGTGGTGCTGTTGACTTGGATTAGGCCTTCGTGGTGCTTGTTCTGTTACTATTTGCTTATCATGGTACTGTAGTATGTTATGTGTGTTTTTATGGTGCTTGTTTTTTTTTTTTTTTTTTGGGATGGTGAAGTCTCTAGACAGTTTGCATTTCTTTAATTTCTGTGTAGACTTGTATGGACGCTTCTATTTGGACGTTGCAGGTTTATTTCGGTTTGTTGTGCTTCTATTTTCTTATGCTTTTTACCTGCTTTCTAATATTTTCAATAATTCCTCGCAATGTAAATTTAGGCTTTATTTAAAATTTTACCAAGTTTGAAAAATGTTTAAATTTATTTTATTTATCTTTGGATACAAAATAGTATCAATTTCATTGATTTGGTACGTATAGTATTAATTTATTTATAGTATTAATTTATTTATTTATAGTATTAATTTATTTATCTTTGGATACAAAATAGTATCAATTTCATTCATTCGGTACGTATAGTATTAATTTATTTATAGTTTTAATTTATTGATAGTATCAATTTCATTGATTTATCTTTGGATACAAAATAGTATTAATTTATTTATCTTTGGATACAAAATAGTATCAATTTATCTTTGGGTACAAAATAGTATCAGTTTGAAAAAAAACAAAAAAAGGATGAAAAGGATGCGAACTAGTGGAATTTCTTTAATTGACGTTGTATTCACATTATTGAATATAGGCAGAAAGGTACGTATATTTCAATAAATAAACAAATTAGTTAACCATTGGGTGCTTATTATTTATTTAATGCCAACAAAAAAAAAAAAGGGGGATGAAAAGTAGTTACATTTTTCCAATTTATATGATTTATTCTTTCTTTATTTGATTTATTGTGTACAGTTATTAATTGAAATTATTTCAGAGTGGTAGCAAAATTCCTTAAATGTCAATGAAAAAAAACAATGCAAACACATTTTTTTGTTATCTTCATGTACATGATTTGATTCAAAAAGCAGTGCACATTTTTATATTCAAAAAGTGGATGTCACATACGTCCAAAAGCCAAGCATGCTAAAGTTAGATGCAAGCATGCAATTCATACTTGTACAAACCTGCCTTTGTAGTAGCATTCACAAGGCAACAGTAGCCTACGTTCATGTGCTCATTCATTACGGTTCTGCAGTGAATGAAAGGTGTGGGCGAGTACGCTTTGGACAATCACATGCCCACAGTACCCTAGGTTTATGTGCTCATTGCGCATGCTTGTGCAAGAGTGTTATAAATATTGCAGTTGTGCAACTCATGTTATCAAATAAAAGTTACAACTCGTAGTTCTGCTTTCATTTATAGTGCAACGTCTATGGATGCACAAGAGGGTACTAGCTCCGGAGTCGTATGCAATGGCGAAATAAATACTTGGATACGAGAGACGATCGGAGAAATGGAGTCGACGACATCAATGATTTGGGTGGAAATTGCTCGCGTTGCCAGCGAGTACGCGTATGTTGACAGGACTCCGTTTCACACATCCGCATTGACTGGTAGCATGTGGATGTAGGAGATGCTTGGAGGAAGGAATGAAGCATTTCAACGAAATTTTCGGATGTCACAGGAGGTGTTCTTGTTGTTGTGCAAGACATTAGTTGAAGATTTCGGCCTTCCAGTACCACAGCGTCCTCATGGTATAGACGTAGTTGAGAGTGTCGGTATGTTCATATTCGTGTTACGGGGCTTCACGAGTTGGGACATAGAAGACCGTTTTCAACACTCGGGGGAAACAGTCTGGCGTTATGTAATGCGAGTTCTTAAAGCGATGAAGTTGTTCACGCGAGTACACTGCCGACCGACAAGGTCACAACAGAGTAGACATCCGTACTTGGAGTCCCGACGAAAATATTTCCCATTCAAAGTGAGAGTATTTAATTTTGGCACATTTAATTATGAGTAGTACCCGCTTTCGGAAAGTAAGGCAAACTTATTTTGGGTAGTAGCATTTTAATTTTAGTTGTTATGATGCTTGAAATTTCAGGACTGTATTGGCGCGCTTGACGGCACACATGTGGAGGCACATCTCTCTCCTCAGAAGGCGCCGCCATATTTTAGCCGTAAAGGACGGCACACGCAAAACATACTCGCCGCGTGTGATTTCGATTTGTGTTTTATTTTTATATCTTGCGGATGGGAGGGAAGTATGCATGATAGTAGAGTTTTTAACGAAGTTACACAGGACGCAGCCAAACAATTCCCCATGCCAAAGGAAGGTAGGATGAACCTGGATCTTTTTTTTGTTTGTATTAGTTGTATGCGTTTGATATTTCTAATTAACCACCATACTAATGTGAAATTACTGACATGCATGCAGGGAAATATTACCTTGTTGACGCGGGATACAAGAACCAAAAAGGATTTTTGGCGCCGTATAAGGGATGTCGATACCACCAGGAAGTGTTTCGTGCAACCGGACGGCCAAAAAATGCAAACGAAATTTTCAACATAGTGCACTCCTCCTTACGGAGTGCAATTGAACGTACGTTCGGCGTATGGAAAGCGCGATGGGGATTCATACATAACATGCCGCGATATGATTTTGGGAAAGTGCAGGTGCCATTGGTTGGGGCTTCAATGGCGATACATAATTTTATACGGCGCAACGCGAGCGACGATGAAGCATTCAACAAGGTTGCGAATGCAGAGAATTTTACATTCAACGACATGCCAAATGTTGATGGTCTTGCTGACGATGATGACGGTGAACCAGAGGGCGACGATGACGTACATATGAACGAAGTGAGAAAATCAATACGGAATGAATTAGTGCGACATCGTCGTGAACTTGGGTTGTAAATCCCGTTCGCACGTTACGAGGTGATGGCAAACGAAATGAATGTGTGAAACAGTTAAAAGTGTCTAGAAAAATGTACGGTTGTGTTGGTAAGTTGCAGGTTCTGAAGGGCATGTACGAAATTGTAATGTGGAAATTAATTAATGTAAGCGCGTAATTCGTTAGGAAAAATTAAGAAAATAAAAAATTCATGCAATAATAATAATGAAAATATTTAACCGAACTGTCATAATAATTTTAACGAATTAACCACACTGGCGTACTGTCAATGTCTAATATTTGTTTGAATAATTCGGTAATTGTTTGTATTAAAAAAAAAATACATTTACTATTGAACTTGTAATAATAATAAAAAAAAAATCACATAACAAAGAATAATCACTTTCTAATAATTAAAAGAATTTGGTCAAATTTGAAAATTGTAGAATATATACAAAATAATACATTTATTCGTAACAAACCTGTAATAATAATAAAAAACAAATCAAAAAAATAGAGAATAATAAATTTGTAATAATTAAAATTATTTGGTACAATTTGGAAATTGTAGAATAGATTAAAAAAATACATTTAGTAATAAACTTGTAATAATAATAATAAAAATTTAAAAAAATAGAGACTTCTAAATTTGTAATAAGTAAAAGTAGAGACTAATAAATTTTATATTATTATAAGTATTTGGTAAAATTTGGGAATTGTAGAAAATTAATACATTTTAGTAACCAAATTGTAATAATAATAAAAAAAAAATTCTGAAAAAAGTGAATAATAAATTTCTAATAATTAAATTTATCACGCCTAATTTTATGATGTATAGAATAAATTTTAAATAATAATAACCTTGTAATAATAAAAACAAATCATAAAAAAAGTGAATACTACATTTGTAATAATAAAAAACAAAAAACTGTTCCAAACGTGGGGTCCCAAAACAGCCATTCTGGTTGCTGTTGATATAAAGGGCAGAATCGTAATTCCCTACAAAAGGTAAGTGTATTTTCCTCCTTTTATGATGATGTGACAGTTTTAATAAATATTAAACCAAAAATCTAAAAAGTTAACTTTTTACCAACTTCCCAAACCACATCTAAAAAAGCCAACAAAACTTGGTAAAAAGCCAAAAGCCAGCTTTTTACCAACTTTCCAAAACAACCCATAATGTGATACTAAAAAATTTTTTAATGTATTTTTTTTCAAATGTGATACTTCAAAATGGTAGATAGTCATTAGACATTAAAAAAATAAATGGATTACAAAAAAAAAATTGGACCTATATGAATTATATATTCAAAATATGAGATTTATCGGTTAATTTCTCAATTTTTTTTTTATAACAATAATTTCTCCTTTTTATTATGATTAAAAAAAATAATTTAAAAAACCCGACCCGGCTGAAAGAAGGAACAAGTTTGTTTTTTTTACAGCAAACAACTAGGCTGACAGTCTTAATGGAAAACAACGTTGATGACATTTCTGTGAAGAGAGAGAAAGCATGGAAGAAAATGTCGAATCTAGAGAGAGAAATACACACACGGTATGATCCTTAGAGAGAGAAATTAGAGAGAGTGACTAGAGAGAGAGAGAGAGAGAGAAATTAGAGAGAGGCGAGATCTAATTCTCGTCCCCTCCACCACGATCATCAAAAAAAGCTCAACAATCACAATCATCATCAACCCTAACCAAACCATGTCTCTGAACATGAAAACCCTAACCCAAGCCCTAGCCAAGACCGCCGCGGTCATCGAAAAAACCGTACAGACCACTGTCCAAGAAGTCACCGGACCCAAACCCCTCCAAGACTACGACCTCCTCGACCAGATCGGCTCCGCCGGTCCAGGCCTCGTCTGGAAGCTCTACTCCGCCAAAGCTCGCTCTGGATCGGCTCTCTCCCACCAGTACCCCACCGTCTGCGTCTGGCTCCTCGACAAGCGGTCTCTCTCCGAGGCTCGCGTGCGAGCCGGCTTGTCTAAGTCCGTTGAGGACTCGTTTTTCGACGTTGTTCGAGCCGATGCGGCGCGGCTCGTGAGGTTGAGGCACCCTGGGGTAGTTCATGTGGTCCAGGCTTTGGATGAGAGCAAGTATGCCATGGCGATGGTGACTGAGCCGTTGTTTGCGTCGGTAGCTAATGCGCTTGGGAATGTGGATAATATTGCCAAAGTCCCTAAGGAGCTTAAAGGGATGGTAGGTAGTGATGACGGGTCAATTTTGAATTTTGAAAATTTGAAGAATTTGTTGTGCTTTTGTTTGATTGTATGTTAGTGAATGCCAATCTGATAATTGGGTATTTATGGAATTTGTCAATTATGCATTTGGATTTCTGCGTGACTTAGTAAATGCCCATCTGAATCTTTGCTTGGTCTTGTGGAATCTTCATGAATTATGTGAAAACCCATCCGAAGTTTGCATTTTTGTTTTGTTGATACGTTGCAAAGGTGCCCAAGGAGCTTAACGCTGTGTATGGTTTGGTTGGAGGATTTGGGAAAGGATTTGGATATGGAGAGGGCAATCTGTGAAATTATGTGAAATGTAGGTATATTTTATTCACATTTCACTTATCTTTTCTCTTTTCAAATACCTTAACCAAGCACAGTGGATGGTATGTAGGGATGATGATGGGTCAATTTTGAATTTTGAAGAATTTGTTGACTTTTGTTTGGTTGGATGTTACTTAGTGAATGCCAATCGGATATTGGGTATTTGTAGAATTTTTCAATTACCCTTTTGAATTTCCATGGTGTGTGAGTAAATGCCCATCTGAATCTTTGCTTGTGGAATTCAGTGAATGCTGATTTGAATCTTCATGGATTATATGAAAACCCATATGAAGATTGAATATTGAGTTTGTTGATAGGCATGACCGTTTAAATTTCAACAATGTTATGTGTAGATAGATGCCATATGGAATTTGCATGGTTTAACTATGAAATTCATCTTGAAAATAGTTCAGACAAGACTTGCATGGAGAGACAATACTTAGATTTTAAAATAATATTGAATCCTTCAAATGCTATAATGCTATAATGCCATCAATGCTTTATTGGACAGAGACAGAATGCTGAGCATTTAAGAAACAACATGTTCATAAAATGAGTGTAACTAAGTTGAGAATGCTTAGATGGATGTATAGTAAGATTAGGAAAGATTGACCTAAAAATGAATAAATTTGTGAAATGGTAGAAGTATCACTAATTGAAGATAAGTTGAGAGAGGATAGGCTAAGATGGCTTGGTTATGTATAAAGAAGACTTATAGTGTAACAGTAAGGAAGAGTAATATGATTACCATAAATGAAAATGTTAGGGGGAGGGAAAGACTTAAACTGACATGAGATGCTGTAGTAAAAAAAATATATGAATTTATTTAATTTAACTGAGCATATAGTCATTGACAGTGCAATTTATAAAAAAAAAATATATATATAGGGGTGGTTTGAGATGTTCTAAATAAGTGCACTTTTTGACTTTTTATAAAAAGATGTGTAGAAAAGTAAATAGGAGATGTTGATTGATGTGACCCAAATAAGTGTACTTTTGCAAAAAAGTGCAATTATTTAGTTTATGCCAAACCACCCCATAGTCATCTATGAAGTACGGGTGCGGGTGCGGGTGCGGGTGTGGGTGCGGGTACGTCGATATGACAAATTCTTAAAAAAGTAGGGTACGGGTATGGGTACGGTTAGGGTATGTCAATTTTTTTTATTTTATTTTATTTTATTTTATTTTATTTATTTAAAATTTATAGCTAAACATTCAACATACAAATCAAAATTTTAATATCAAAATTAAAAAGAGAACAACTTGTTTAAAAAGTTATATAATTCTTTATTTTTCTTTTTTGATTGTCTAAAACATAATGCAAAAGAGAGCAAAACCATGACTCATAGGTAAAAAGTGTTAGAAATAAATTGATTGATATTTTCAAAATTGAAAGAAGAATAATAAAGGCTGTAATAAATTCTAGCAGCTGTTAAAAAAAAAAAAAAAAAAAAAAATCACTTCGCCGTACTGGTGCCGTACCCACTATGTATCGATGCCGTACCCATGACGTATCCAAATGTATTTGTCATATTCGGCATGTATTCGGCGTACCCGGCAACGTACCGGTATACGAACCCATACCCGGTAAGTACCCGGTACTCATATGACACTATTTTTGGAGTACCCGTGCTTCATAGATAGTCATTACCAGAGCAGAATAGTAAAAAAGTATTACTATAACCAACCCCATTTGAATGAGACACGAGGCTTAGTTTGGATTGATTTAATGAATCCTTCAAATCTTTTTGAGTTTTCGTTGTTTATTTTGTGAAGAAAGAACACTTCATATTTTGTTTTCGTTTTTTTCACCTTGATCTAGGACAACTAATGTATTAACAGAGTAGAAAAATATGAGGATCAAAAGGATTTAGAAGCCTTTCCTGGGCTAGTTGCTTTTGCTTTGGCCTATATGGAACTTATCCAGTTACCCCATCAAGAATATATGTCATTTTGTTTGGGAAAAGTGTAATAATTTTCAGGCTTCAATATCCATTATGTTGTATATTTACAATCTATTATTGTCTTATCTGTAGTTTTCTAAATGAGTTCCTCTGTTGTAGGAAATGGGATTGTTGGAGGTGAAGCATGGTCTGCTTCAAATTGCAGAATCCTTGAACTTCCTCCATAGCAATGCACGCCTTATTCATCGGGCAATATCTCCTGAGGTTATCAGTTACTTTGCTTATCTCTTTCTCTGTCTCACTCTAGTTCTGGTTTTGTATTTTGTAATATATATTTCCTTTTCATTTCCCTAGTTGTTTAGAGATAATATTAATAAAAGGCTATATGCACAATTCCTATTAAGCTTTTCGGCAAGTACATTGTTTACTTTTTCTATTGCTCCATCTATGTGTAAATAAAAATTTAGGGTAAATTACATTGACCTCCCCTCAGTAATGAGAAAAAATATAGTTAATTTTACAGTGTTGATTTAATTATGCCATATCCTTTAATACATGAAATTGCATGACATTTAGCCCCACCCCGTTAGTTATCTATCAGTTATCCATTTGTCAATTTAATAAAATGTGATTTTGTCATACTTTATATAGTAAAATACCGATTTTGTCCTCTATAGCTTTAGACATGTTCATCCATATTGCAGCCACCAAACCACCACCAAACCACTCACCAAACCACCACAATATGCAGCCACCACCACCTTAGCATATTGTTCGAAGAATACAACTTCCTCATAGACATCTTATTAAACAATTTATGTGCATTAATATCATGGATTCGCTTTCACATAGTTGCATGAAGTGGGAGCTGGGATGGGGGAGTGAGGGCCCTATAAAAGAGATTGGGGTTGGGGTGTGAGTAGGAGTGAGGAGCGAGGCTCCTATAGGATATTCTTGCTACTAGGCTTTGTTTGGCAACTTTTAGTTTTAGCTAAAAAGTCAAAAAGTCACTATAAGTTGTCACATCGTTCTCTCTATTTTTTTGCACATCTTTTCGTAAAAAGCAAAAAAAATTACTAAAATAGTTTGTTCAGACGGGGCCTAAGCCCTTATATTGTTAATCACCAAAAAATAGAGACCTTCAAAATTGATATTGAGATTGCGCTACGAATAGGCCTTTTTCGTAGATAGATTCAAAATGGGAAGCCATCGAACTAGTTTAGAGTAATTCACTTTGCTTGGTTCCATTTTTCCAAAAACACTTTTCAGAAAATTTTACTTCCTTGTTTTCCGTATTTTTTGTTTTTACTGAATTTTTAAAATATTTTAAGCAATTTTTTTTACTTTTTAGATATACCTAACATAAATATACCTAAAAAGTAAAAAATTTGTGAAAAAACTTTTTAAAAATTCACTAAATACCAAAAAAAAAAAAAAAAAAACGAGAATTCAGTACATTTTTTGTATTTTTATGTATTTATTAATTTTTTAAAATATTTTTTCACAAATTTTTTATTTTTTAGATATATCTAAGTAAGGTGCATCTAAAAAAGTAAAAAAAAATGCTTAAAATTTTAAAAATATTCACTAAAAACAAAAAAACACGAAAATAAAAAAACTCAGTTTTCAAAAATTTAATCCAAAAAACTCAAACCAAACACACTGATTGTTTTTGCAAATCTAATTTTGTTTGAATCTCACACATGACAACATCTAAAAGCCATTGAGTGCCAACCTTGGCCCACCTCTACCACAACCCTGGCCTCCACCATTCACCAGCTACCAACTTTCTTCCTCCAGAGCATTGGTTGTCAATACCATCTGCGATGAGTCCAACCTTGGCCCAGTTCCACCACAACAGTGACCTCCACCAACCACACCCAGACCAACCTTTGCAACCTGCCACCCTT
This sequence comes from Camellia granthamiana, assembly GCA_036172215.1. Lineage (NCBI taxonomy): Eukaryota > Viridiplantae > Streptophyta > Magnoliopsida > Ericales > Theaceae > Camellia > Camellia granthamiana. The sequence goes on along the minus strand of JAXFYN010000117.1, from coordinate 91,731 downwards.
TGCTATCCAACATCACTACAAGTTACAACCCACAGAGTTGCTGCTACTAAATAACTGCCATTGCACCACGCTGTCTTTCCCTTCGCAACCCACAAACTTCAACAGTGCTTGGTACCATTATCTAATCCAGAGCTCCCTATTTTTGAAATGAGATAAAAAAGATTTGGGCCTTTCAGGCCTTTCAAGGTTTCTATGCTTGTCTCAACGGATTTGGGGAAATTTGGGGGGAGAAGACAAAGGTTTCATAGAGGGTAGGAGGTGGGCTGAGGGTGATGGCAGTTGGGGGAGGTAGTTTGATGGATGATAAAGGAGAGGAGAGCGAGGGGATGGGGAAATGGGAAGAAAAGAGGTGGCAGATTGAGGGGTGGATTATGGCTCCTAAAGGTAAGGAAAGTGATGAGGCTAATTAAGTAAATTTCTAGCTAATGAAAAGGGAGAAAAACAAAGTAATTTTGTATATACTGTTAGCTCTGTTGGTGTCTTTATGCCAAAACAGTGAGACTTGTGTTTTTTCTAAACCTCAGTGTAGATCATTATTGATTACCCAAAAATTTATGTTGAAATTTGTAAACATGTCTTGCAATCTGTAGATTAAATGACAAAGTAGTTGCTCATTTACTGTTGCAGAGCATCCTTATTACTTCAAGTGGTGCTTGGAAGCTTGGTGGATTTGGTTTTGCAATCTCGGCAGATCAGTCTGGTGATGTCGCTAATGTGCAGGCCTTCCATTATTCTGTGAGTGAACATATTAGGACTAGGGAAAAATGATTAGTTCAATTCAATCTCTACCATTTTTCCTTCTTTTTTGATAATTTGATATTAAATTGTTTCTTTGGGTTCAATTTTTAAAAAGAATGTTTTTATCTGCTCTGTATGCATGCCACAGGGTGTACATTGGATTAGTTGACTCTTTACTTTGACCCTTATTCCTCTTCCGTATGTCATCCAATATGACAGTTGATTTACGAACAATTTTGATTCATTTTATACTGCATAGGAACTCTCTGAATGATGGTAGAAAATGATGTACTTTGTTCTTTAAGCTTTATTATAGGGTGTTGGATGGTTAGCCAGTTTCACAGGAGGCTTGCTATGAGCTCTAGCTCATGGAACTTTGGTCCAAAGATGAATTGAAGTGTTTTTCCAACCACTAACTGTATTTTTTAATTGGATTTTAATTGAACAGGAATATGACGTTGAGGATTCTCTACTGCCCCTTCAGCCATCTCTGAATTACACTGCTCCTGAACTGGTTCGGAGTAAAACATCTTCAGTTGGATGTTTTTCTGATATTTTCAGTTTTGGGTGCCTTGCCTACCACTTGATTGCTTGCAAGCCTTTGTTCGACTGCAACAACAATGTCAAAATGGTATGGTTATGATATAAGCCAGTTAATTTTATCTAATTGATTATTCACATTGTTTATAATTACAAATAGATGCTCTTTGATGAACGAGAGAGTAGCTTATTATCTTATGCTCGTCCCTTTGTCATGGAGGATTGTCATTTCTCCCTAATTTTTTACGTAGGGGTTGTTTGAGATGATCTAAATAAGTACACTTTTTGACTTTTTATGAAATATGGGTTGGGTTTGAAGTGATGTGTTAGAGAGGTGATGTGACTTAAATAAGATGATGTGATTTAAATAGAATAGTGACTTTTTGTCTTTTTCAAGACATGCCAAACTTGGCCTAAATCTAGGGTTTCATTCTATGAAGCACGGACACGGACACGGACACGGACACGGACACGGATACGGACACGGACACGGGACACGGCAATTTTTAAAAAATGGGGACACGGACATGGCAGGGGACGCGGCAGATTTTTTAATTTTTTTATAAATATTTTTATTTTAATACACATTAATTATTTTATTTATTTATTATATTTTTTAAATAATGTGTTCCAATTAATTTTTTTATTTTATTTTACATACGTGTTTTTTTTATTTTTTTAATATGTATAAGTATATATTATCTTATAATATGTATTATATATTATCTTATAAATATATTATATGTATAATAGCTGTTATATAATATAATAGTTATATAATAATAATATAATAGTTATATAATAATAGTAGTTATTACATAATAATAATAGTTATATAATAATAACTAAGTTGACGTCATCCTTATAACTATTATAATAATAATACTTTTAGTTATTATTATTATATAATAATAATAGTTATATATATATGAATCAAGAAGATGAAAGAAGATCAAGACGAGAGAGAGAGAGAGAGAGAGAGAAGCGATTGATTGTGAGGGAGAGAGAGAAGGGGTGAGAGAGAGCTCGTCGAAGTCGAAGGGCGACTGGATCGTCGAAGTCGAAGGGGATGGAGGTCGAGGTCGACGGCTTACGGTGGTCGAAGTCATGGAGATCGATAGGCGAATCGACTGGATCGAAGTCCAGGTTTGTTTCAAGACCTTTACTCTTCTTTTTTGCTCTGTGTCCAGATTTGGACATGCGTGTCTCCGCCGTGTCCCCTGTAAAAAAAAATAATTAAATTAAAGGGACACGCCACCCGGCGTGTCCCATACGTGTCCCTGGCGTGTCCCTGTGTCAGACACTGCCACGGCATGAAATCTGCCGTGTCCATGCTTCATAGGTTTCATTATGCAGCTTAATTTAATATTTTCTCATTTGTTTTGAGACTTTTGTAGTATTGATTTTATGAAATAGTCTATTGATTCATTTGTTTTCCTCTTGATTGCGCATGCTTTGTCATTTATATATTTTAAGGTTATTTTAGGACAATCTCCGGTGAACTTTTTAGAACCAAACATGCTTCAAACACTTGGGTGGCGCACGTGTCTATTGCTTAAATACGTGTGAGACACATTGCAAGTATGGATAAAATAGTTTGGGGGCCAACGTATAAAATCAAAACAATGTGGTTTTAATAATTATTAATCCCTCCTCTTATAGGCTTTTTAAATTTTAGAAATTCTAAAGCCTAAAACTTTCAATGTTTATGAATAAAACTTTCTAAAATAGATGTTAGGTTTTTTATTTTTGTTCACACTTGTTTTTGAATATATAGTATGTGGAAATAATTTCTATTTTGATATAATAAAATATAAATGTATTTGTAATGTAATAAATAAAAAATTGTGATTATTATTTTAATTTTAATTTATATATACAAATATATTTATTTATACCTTTATCCATGTCATGTTGTATCCTAATTTTTTTGATAATTTTTGTCTCAACTCAACATCACTATATCATGCTTATTATGTGTCTTTTTATTTATTTATATATTTTTTGGGGGTAAATTCAATGTTTTTTAAGGCGAAAAGTGAATCGAGGCGACAAGGTCTTCTAACACCAAAGCACGAGGCGAGGCGAGGCGAGGGCTTCATTAAATCGAGGCAACTACAAACGATATTTTTTTAAAAAATAAATAGTATAAACAAAAATATAAATATTTTCAAGAACCATCATGCATTTATCATTCAAAATACTAAATATCCATAAACAACAGAAAATATCCAACAAAGACAAATACAATCTAACAATCCAAAGGTTCTAAAAATCATCTTCAACATCAAGCAAATGAACTTCTTCTTCATTATCATTGGCTTCATCATATCCCTCCGCATCTTCTTCCTCTCCTCCATCTGAAATTGACTATTCCTCATCAATAAGTTGTAATCTAGGTCTAGCTGCTGATTTTGAAGTTGAACGGCCCCTCTCTATTGCTCTTGTTGATCTAGTTCTTTGGCTGCTTTCCTCAACTCCAGCAGCTCTAGCAACATCATCCTATGTCAAAGTATCATCCTCAAAGACAAGTTCCTCCTCCATCCTCCCAACCAACCACTTGTTATTTTCATCAATATCTGTCAAAGCGATGGGATCAATAGTGTCACGGGAATTGTATCGACGTCTCAATGCTTTATTATACTTGACAAATACCAAGTCATTCAGACGTTTTTGAGCTAACCTATTTCTCTTTTTGGTATGAATCTGCAAAAATTCAAACCAAATAAAAATATTCAAATTTTTATCTAGGTATTTATAAATTTATAGGTATTCATATTCACTACATTTAAAAATAGGTACTCACATGTTCAAGCACACTCCAACTCCGCTCACATCCAGATGCACAAGTTAGACTAAGAATTTTGATGGCAAATGTTTGCAAATGTGGTGTTTCAGAACCGTATGCACTCCACCAATCAGCTGTTGATTATAACTAATTAATTAGAAAGAATATTTAAAATATAAAAAACTAACTAAAATTATTTAAGTATAAAATATAGATCACCTGGTGCCTTTGTAATTCTTTGTCTAATGGCCAAAGCCATCCCAAAGAGACATTCAGTTTTCTTATAGGTAGTCAACTCTACGCAAACTTTATCTTGTGTCTCACTGTTTGGGACCAACCTTTGTATGCATTTATACAGGCTTGACATGACTTCCTTATCTTTCTCAATATTTGGATTTGCGTAAAAATACTCGGGGTTTAAATAATACCCAGTTGCATGCAAAGGCCTATGCAATTGAACATTCCATCTATTATCAATTATTTCAAAAAACTTCTTGTACTTCTCTTCATTTCCATAAATGATTTTGCAATGGCTTCTTTAGCCCTATCCATTGCCTCATAAATATATCCTATGGGAGGCTTTCTCTCACCATTAACCAATCGCAGCACACGAACAAGAGGATTTGATATTTTGAGAGCATAAAGAACAGTGTTCCAAAAAGAAGGCATTAATATGACTTGTGCTGTCTTTTTACCCTGTGGTTCTTTCGTCCATTTGCTTGTGGTCCATTCCTCTGAAGTGAACATCTTCTTCAAGTTAGTTTGTTGTTGATGAATCCTTGATAAAGTTAGAAAAGCAGTTGCAAATCGAGTTTTGCTGGCTTGGATCAAATCCTTGCACTGGGTAAATTGCCTCATCATATTCAACAAACCAGAGCGGTTCATAATATAACCATGCATCACAATTGCCTTTTCAAATGTCTTGTTAAAGTTGGGAATTTTGAAAATGTCCTCCAACATCAAGTCCAAGCAATGAGCTGCACATGGTGTCCAATACAAATGTGGCCGCTTTGCCTCCAAAAACTTCCCTATTACAAGTTAAAACTGTTTATTTCTTTGAAAATTTTTTTTTTCCAGCAAAATAATTATACAATTAACACAACAAAATAATTGTAAAATAACACAACAAAATAATTAAACAATTGTATAATCAATTTAGTAAAATTAATTGAAAATTTTTTTAGCAAAATAAATAAGAAAAGAAACAAAAATAAGAACTAGGGGGAAAAAAAAAAAAAAAAGGGGAAAAAAAAGGGGTTTGCCGACAGAAACAAAGTTCTTCAAGACCAAAAAAAAAAAAAAAAAAAGATGAAGGAAGGAAGAAGAAAACAAGACGAAAGGAAGAAGAAGAAAAGAAGACGAAGAAGCAGCAGCAGCAGGAGAAGACGAAGAGAAGAAAGGAAGAAGAAGTAGGTACTCACCTTTGATAATCGACTGGAACGAAGTCCAAAGAAGGAAGAAGAAGACGCTGGTAATCAGCGAGGTTGTTCGAAGCAAATGTCGACTGGAACGAAGTCGACTTAGGGTTTCGACTTCTTATTTAGTAGAAAACAATTATGAAGTGCAACACATGGCCACAAATAGCACAAAAGTCATCCAAATGAAGGGCCTAGATCTTTCGAACTGAAATCAGACAAAAACTGGTGAAGCGTCGCTTTGCATCGCCTCTTGCTTCATCGCCTAAGCCTCGCTTCATGCGCTTCGATTTCGCTTCACCATTTTGCCTCGCCTCGCCTCGCCTTAGTGAGTATGAAGCGTTACATCGTCGCTTCGCCTCGCTTAGCGCTTAGGTGAGCCCTTAGTCGCGCCTCTGATAACATTGGGTAAATTATCTTGCATCTATGACTAATGTTTTTCTTCCTGTCCTCTGTATGTCTCAGTTCTAGGCCGCATCTACGTTATGCAAGTACTTTTGTTAATATTAAAAAATTAGTAGATGAGACTTATAAATTGCCAAGTTCCGACGAAGTGGGGTTTGGGTGAGTGTAGGTCTAAGAAGCATAGACACTTTTAAGAAGGTAATGTTTTGTGTCCGACACCGACACCGACACTGACACCGACACAACACAACACAACACTCGTCGGACATTTCCTAACACTTAGATATACAAGAAGCCCATTACAAATTTGAATAAAATAAGTTGAAACCCAATGACAAAATAAAAACAATGTAAATTTATACATATTCTCCTCTTTTAGACTTCAAAAATTATTATAGTTGAGTTAAATATTCATGTACATGACAAGCCTTAGGGAATACAGACCGACACCAAGGCGTCTATGCTACATACTGGCATCCCCCCTGCTCCCTCTGGATTTTTGATTTTTTTAAATTATTAGCTTCCTTACACGGGGGAATTATTCAATTTAGACCCTGTTTTTGTGCTTCCAAAGATTACAATTATTACGTCAAAGTTGTACTTAGATGAAATATTTTTTTCATTTTCTCAAAATTCTATCAATATATCTGCAATGAATATGCACTGTTTATTTAAGGTAATCCTTTCTTCTCTTTTAGTTTCTTCTTGTATACATATATACTAAATTTGATTAATAGTGCTTATTACTTGTGATTCTTGCCCGCAGTACATGAATAATTTGACTTACTTATCCAGTGGGCCTTTCTCATCCATCCCGGCAGAGTTAGTTCCTGACTTGCAGAAAATGCTGTCTGCAAATGAGACCTCTAGGCCAACAGCCTTGGACTTTATGAGTAAGAATATCTGATGTTTAAATCTATTTATCAAAAAAAAATGTTATCTGTAATTATTTTTCCCCTTAATTATATTTTTAGCCATGAAGCATGTACACAGATACAATGTTACAAAACCTAAACAAACAGAATACAGGTAAAAAGTAGAATACAACAAAACCTAAACATGTATACATATTTGTTTGTAAAAAGTACATATTTTTAAGCTCAAAGAATTGTGTGAAACCATTCTTCAGAAATTAATTATTAGTTTAAGGGCCAATAGCAACTACTTTAAATTTTTTTTAGTCTTGTAAATCATTTCAATATCAAGTCTAAATTGTTTATATTGGCCATGTGCTTTTCCCTTTCACACTTGTACACAAGTTTACTTCTTTAATTATTGAAATTCGATTTTAATATCATTATATATTTTGTAGCCTTACTTCCTACAAAGTATGGATATAGGATATTGTAAAATTCCTGAATGAAACTGTATATTCACTTGTGTATAATACAAAGAGTACACCCGAGTTATATAGACCTAATCTAAAAAGGAAATAAGAATAAACCTATATTCTTAGAATCAATCTAATATTCACATAATTGATCTAATATATTTACATAATTAGCATAATATTCTCACACCCCCGCTCAAACTCAAGATGTTTTAGTAGAAAACATTGAGAGTTTGCCAAGAAGGAACTGAAAATGAGCGGTGATGTGAGTCTTGGTAAAGAAGTCAGCAAGTTGAAGTGCTGAAGAGACGAAAGGAAATGAGATGAAGCCAGACTACATATGCTGACGAACAAAATAACAATTAATCTCAATGTGCTTTGTCCGCTCATGGAAGATAGTGTTATGGGCAATCTAAATAGCACTGCGATTGTCACGGTAAAGTGAGGTCGGAGAAGACTGAGGTATGTTCAAATCAAATAAGAGACAACGAAGCCAAACAATCTCAGCAGTGGCCTGAGCCATAGTACGATATTCAGCCTCGGCAGTGGAACGTGTAGCAACAGTTTGTTTCTTGCTCTTCTAAGAAATCAAGGAATCACCAAGAAATATATAGAAGCCAGAAATAGACTTGCTATCAGTAACATCACCAGCCTAATCAAAATCAACATAGGCCACCAAGTCCAAAGAGGAAGTGGAAGACAATAGTAAGCCCTAAAATATAATATCTTGGAGATAGTCAAGAATGCGAATCAAAACAGCCCAATGTGTAGAACGAGGAACAGAAAGGAATTGGCTAACCACATGAACAACATAGGCAAGATTAGGGTGAGTGACAGTTAGATAGACTAAGCAATCTACAAGCTCTTGATATAAAGTAGAATCATCTAGAGGGACACCATCAGTAGTGTTAAGCTTCAAATTAAGCTCAATGAGGATATTAGACATCCTAGTGTCAGTAAGACCGGTACGATGAATTGCATACTTAGCCAGAGATAGAAAGTAGCCTTTAGGAGAAGAAGCTACCTCAATACAAAGAAAATATCGCAAGGGGCCCAGATCTTTCATTTCGAAAGTGCAGAAGAGATGCTGCTTGACCTTAGAGATAGCAGAATAGTCAAAGCCAGTGATGATCATATCATCGACATACAGTAACAGGGCAACAAAATTAGCAGAGGTGTGAAGGGGAAACAAAACTAAATCCTGGGCATTAGGATGAAACTCAAGCTAAGTGACAGCAGCTTAAAAGCAATCATACCAAGCATGAGGGGATTGCTTCAAACTATATAGAGCACGCTGAAGACGACGAACCTGTCCAGAGGAATGGGGAAGGCCAAGGGAAAGACGCGCGTGTAAACCTCCTCAGTGAGGTGGCCATTAAGAAAAGCATTTTTAACATTCATCTGATAAAGAGGCCAATGACGAATAATAGCGACAGATATTAAAGTACGGACAATAATCATCTTGACAACAGGGGCAAAAGTCTCCTCATTATTAATACAATACTTCTGTGAAAAACTCTTGGCTATCAAGCAAGCCTTGTAGCACTCAATAGGATCATCAGAATGAGTCTTGACTTTGTAGACCCATTTGCAACTAATCAGATTCTTATCGGTAAGCAAAGGAACCAACTCGTATGTACTAATTTTCTGCAAATCAGGCAACTCATTCTCCATAGCTTGAATTCAATGAGGATCTTAACGAGTCTTCTTGTAAGACTGAGGTTCTGAAAAAGAGTGAATAGCAAACAAAAATGTACAATATAAAGAAGAAAAACATGTTTTAGCAAAATGAAGTTTGACTACTTGTTTACAAATGCGAAGAAAAACATGTTTTAGCAAAATGAAGTTTGACTACTTATGGTTTGCAAGATTAGAGTCGTCAGAAGTAGGGGGATCAACAGACAATTGGTGGAAGGAGAGCCTTGTGACGAGAATAAACTAACAACGGAGGAGGGAAAGGAGCAAGTAAGGGGAAGGAGAAGAGGAAACAGACTTATGGGGGTTAATGGAGAGGGACTCGTCAGGCGGGGTGGGACGAGGAGAAGGAACAAGCTCATGGGGGATCAACAGAGATGTACTCATCAGGAAGGACCTAAAAAAGAAATGAATCAATATGAACCAAATCCTCTTTGGAAACTGGGCGATGAGAGGAGGAAGCTAAAAGTAAGGTAGACGTTCAAGAAATGCAACATGGTGGGAGACATATAGGTGATAGGAAATAGGGTCATAACAGTGATAACCTTTCTGAGTGAGACTGTAACCCAAAATGACACATAAGACAGACCGGACACTCAATTGGTCCTATCTTTAAGGGGTAAAAGGACAAGAAGCAGATTCAAACACACATAGGAGGGAGTAATTGAGAAGTTGAGAAAACAGAACCTCATAAGGAGACCGACCAGAGAAAATGGGAGTAGGCTTACGGTTGAGAAGAAAAGCAGTAGTAAGAGTTGCCTTATCTCAAAATAGAGCTGGAACAGTGGTAGAGAGGAGAGACCTAGCTGTCTCAAGGAGATGACGATGTTTACGCTCAACGCGATCATTTTGGGCATGTGTATCAGTACAAGAAGTCTGGTAAATGGTACCCAAAGTGGCTAAATACTCACAGAATTCAGTTTTAAAATATTCTCCGCCCAAGTCAAACTGTAACAATTTAATAGTAGAGCCAAACTGTATAGTGACCATAGACTGAAAAGTACGGTATATTTGGTAGAAGTCAAACTTATAAGTCATAAGGTAAACCCGAGTGTAACGAGTATAGTCATCAACCAATGACACATTATGCAAAACCCTTTTTAGTGAGAACAAGAGAGGGACTCCAGACACCAGTATGAACTAAGGAAAACAGTGTATCAGATGTAGAAGTATTTTTACAAAAAGGTAAGGCTGTCATTTTGGCAAGTTTACACTCCCGACATTTGTTAAGTTGACTAGGAGAAATTTTACTTAAAATACCTGACTGAGCTAAAACCCGTAGGCAATCAGCAGACAAATGTCCTAATCTGGAATGCCACAAATAGAAAGGATTTGACAGAGAATCTAACTGAAAAGAGGAAAAGGCAATCGGAGAGGTAGTCATAGGCAGATGCAAGCTCTCCACCGCATAGAGGTCTCTAATTCTACGATCAGTCCCAATCTGTTGCTTGGACATCCAATCCTGTACAAAATAGATGGAAGAAGAAAAGATATTATCAAAACCGGAGGTATCAAGCTGATTAATAGATAATAAACTAACAGATAACTGAGGAACTATAAGACAGATGGAATAAAGACAGTAGACATAACAAATGGTAGGATAGACCAAACAAATATAATAGACATACCAGATTCATTAGCAGCATTGACAGTAACAGGAAAGGGAGGAGGAGTACAATTTTGATGTAAGGAGAGATAGGGAGTTATATGATAAGAGGTATCAGAGTCAAAAATCCAGACAGGCGAAGAGATACCTGAAGAAGACCCAAGCAAACTTGAATGAAGAGAGGAAGCAATAGAGGCAGACGGGGATGGCTGGGAGGTAGACAGTATATGCTGAAGTTGACTAATCGGAGCACTTAAGGAAGCCAAGTCAGGGCCAGGAGCCGGAGTCGGAGCCGGAGCCGGAGTAGGAGCAGATGTAGTAAAATCGGTGGGAGGCCAAAAAGTACTTAGAAGATGCTGAGACGACGAGGTAGACAGATGTCCCTTCTTGGTACAATGATGCTTCCAATGACTTCTCTGATGGTAGAAGGCACACTCATCTGAAGCCAAAAGCCTATTTTTGGATCTAGCAATCTTATCATCCGTCATTGTAATGAACTAGCAAGAACAACATATAAAATCCAAACAAAAGAGTGTCAAGACGCAAATAGAGATATCCACTGGGGTCAAAGAATAATAAGCACTAAATTTCCAATTGAATAACACTTTAGATAAGGAACCAGATGACAATACCCAGATGGGTCAAAGATCTAGACCTAGTTCCGAGAGAGATTGCAATTGAGAGAGTTAGAAAACTAGCGACGAATTGGGCGCAATGCTCCTAGAGAACCAAAGGGAGATCGCGATTGAGAAATCAAAGCCTAGAAGGAGAAAGGCCACAGCGACCCAAAAGGTGAGGAGACCACAAGACCAGAGAACCACATAGAGAGCTCGCGAGTCGACGACTCTACTAGAGGTCACGAACGACGATGAATCGTGATTTCGGCGACCTACCACAGATCGTGAACTAGATAGCTTGGGTTTCGCTAAGGATCTTGAGACAAAAGACCAAGAAGAGAGAACTTCGGGTGAGATCGCGAGCCTTAGATGACTCGAACCAAAAACTCACAATGAACTAGGGATATCGACAGTGAACTGGAGAGTCGACTTCGACTTTGACTTTGAGATTCAAAGTCGAAACAGAGGGTGTAGACAAGGCACGACTCCGACGATAAATCAGAGGCAAAGATGGAAGCCACAAATTGGAGTTTCGGTTCTATGATTCAGACGAAGGTGGCTCTGATACCATGTAAGATTCATGAATGAAACTGTATATTCAATTGTGTATGATACAAAGAGCACACCTGAGTTCTATAGACCTAATCTAAAAAGTAAATAAGAATAAACCTATTTACATAATTAGCATAATATTCTCACGTATATTCTTACAATCAATCTAATATTTACACAATCAATCTAATATATTTACATAATTAGCATAATATTTTCACAAATACATCATACATGTATGACACATTAAGGATACATGTATGACACATTAAGGATACATTAATTTGATAAATTTTGAAAAAACGTAAGGTATTACTTTAATTTCCCTATTTTATTCTACTCTAAGTAGGGGTGGGCACAGGTGGGTGGCCCACCCAGCTTATCCTTTATTTTTGTAGAGCTTGGAATCTATATACAAGCCCATTGGGCCAGGTTGGGCTAAACTTTTAATCCCATTTTTTTAGAGCTTGGGGAGGCTGCTGTACACCATGCCCAGCAACCACTGTTGCACGGCCAATAGGGCCTTTTCTGGGCCTCATTGTGACGATCTTGTTCACTTTTTAGAAGATATCGAGTAGAACATACTTGCAAGAAATCAAGTTAATCGGATATCGGTATCCCTTTCATCAAGACGTATTGGTATCTAAAAAATTGAATGGTAAATTTAATTTTAAGTATAAATCTGAATACAAACATGACTTGATGAATTTTTTAGATACAAATATGTCTTGATGAAAGGGATATCGATGTCCGATTAACTTGAATTTTTGCAGTTATATTCTATTCGATATCTTTTAAAAAGTGAACGGTTTGGTTCATCGGAATGAGACCCGTAAAAATCCCCATTGGCCGTGCAACAGTGGCTGCTGCGCACTCCCCAATCCCATTTTTTTAAACCGAAGGGGGCTGCTACAGTTTGCAGGGGTGAAGGAGTCAAATGAGTGCCTTGAATCTTGGAAGACTTTTTACGTCTTTAGTTTTATGGATCTCCTGTTGTGCTTTAACTTGTTTTCAAAGCAAGTGAGCCAAAAACTTATTTTTGTGAGTTTTAGTCCCCTTTGGCTAACAGTTTTGGGGGAGTTGTATATCTCCATTGATACATAGTAGGGATACCATATGTTTTTTGTTTATGTGTACTTTCCATTGATACATAGTATGGATACCATATGTTTTTTGTTTTGTGTACTCATTGTGTACAAGGTTGCGCCCCATATGTGGTGCTTTATTTTTTGAATATAACTATTATTAATTTAAAAAAAAAAAAAAGAGTAAAAGGGGAAACAAAGTAGAATAAAATGTTCCATTATTACTTATCCTGACATCTAAAAGATTCAATTTACATTGTTTCATATCTTATTGTTTTTCAAATTTTTGTTTTTTCTTTGCAGGTTCTCCCTTTTTCCGGAATGACACTAGGTTGCGTGCTCTTCGCTTCCTGGACCACATGCTTGTAGGCATTTACTTTGAGCTTGGTCATCATATGCTTCTTGGGAGGAATTAGCCAAAAGCATCGTGCATGAAATATAATGTGTTCAAATGCTGGCGGAAATTATGCAATTTTGAATGACTAATCTTATTCACTTGCAGGAGAGAGATAACATGCAGAAGTCTGAGTTTCTAAAGGCGTTATCAGACATGTGGAAAGATTTTGACTCCCGTGTATTGCGGTATAAGGTTTGAGTTTCTTGTCCCATTTCACGATGCAATTTTATAGCCTAATCGGCACAATATATGGGCTTGCAGTCTGCTCTATATCCTTGTAATCATTTTCTGTACTTAACAGTGTTGCAACAGTTGTTAAGTTGTCAAGTTTGGTGTTAGATCTTGATTTAAAATATGTTTAGTGAAGAAAAATTGGAAATACAGTGACTTCACAATGCTTGAAGTTCAATTTTATTTTTAGGTTATATTGTTAAGTAGTTTATCTGTCTTGTCTTGGGTGGCTGATTTCATTACAATTAATGAATGGTCTTGCTGTTTATCTGTATATATATTCCGAAGAATGTATCATGAATGGGTAGCCGACTCAATCACAGTTATTTAAAAATACACCAATTCTGTTCAAAACGGGTTCTGTGGTTTATTTGGATTGGAACCTAGACTGGTTGATCGGCTAGCTAGTCTGTTCCGGTTTTAAAAGCATTGATATGAAGAAGGCAACCACGCAGATCAAACAAAAACAATGGATCAAAATTATGGTTCAATGCGATGAGGCCGTATTAAGAAGGCAATCATGCCCATCAAACCGAAACAATGGATCAAAATCTTGGCTATGATACCAAAATTGATGTAGCACCAAATGATCTAAAGAAGAACAAGAAGCTGGAAAATCACCATTCCAAATCAATATTTCAATAATCATGATCCAAAATCATATCATAGTCTCAAATCATATCATCCTCCAAACCTATCACATATCCATGTATTTATGGGCAACTAACTAAAGAACAATCCCACAAGGAAACAAAATCCTAATATAAATATAATTCCTTAAACAACTAAAACTCCTAAATAAAATAAAGTTCTAAGTTAAAAATCTTTAATTATCTTTTTATCCAAAGTGTTTGCATTTCCCATCACCCATGCTATTCGTTTCTAACCAATCCTAACCTCATTGAACACCAAAACACCAAAAACCCCCTAAACCATTGCTATTTCTTAAATCCTGCATCCATACTATTTCAAACCAAGTCAAATCTCACCCATTTCTACCTGCAAACTGTAGAAACTCTCTTCTGCATCTTTGGATCCTAACCTTGTAACCTCTCCTCGCACTATACCCACACACCACAAAATTAATTATAGGCAGCCTTTACCTTAATTTCCTAATGTTGTTCTACACCTTCATTTTTTTGGGGTCATTTATTTTATATCTTGCTCTTTTTCTTTTAGTTTTTGTCTTCTTTTTTTTGTTTTTTTGGTCATTTTGTTTTGGCAGTTTCGGGGCTTCAGTCAAATATTCTATTAAACTTGATTCTCCTTTATTGGTTTGGGGCACATGAACTGTTCAGTGAATGGAGATTTTGATATTCAATGCAGGTTCTTCCACCTCTTTGTGCGGAGCTCCGTAATATGGTAATGCAACCAATGATTCTTCCCATGGTTTTGACCATTGCAGAGTCTCAGGTACTGTAGTTAGTTCATCCTTATAGTCTCAGCTCTGCATTTGGCATGCTTATTTATTTGTTGAGATTTGATTCTTGAAATCATAAAACCTTGCAAAGTAATTTTGGCTGGTATTGGCAAACTTGATTTTGAATGCAGGTTCTTTTGGTGTTGTCACATGATTAGATTTCTCAAATCTTTTTCAATTTATGCTATAGGAAATGCAGGATGTAGAATAGAATGCTTTAGAATGTTTGGAATAGTCATACTCATATGCTTTACATATCAAGGTTGATGCTTACCTTCTTTTGGAAAGTAGTTTCTCACCTTCTATAGTTGAAAAAGTTTTTGTTTTGACTTTTAGTTAACAATTATGCTTTTATCTTACCATGTTTAATGCAATTGGCTCAACTTTTAAGTTTGCAAGGTTATCTCACCTTTGATCTTTGACGGAAAATTTTCCGCATGCCATGATTGTTCTTTTCTTGATTTTTTTATATTTTTATGAAAAATATAGCACTATCGGTCAAAGGCATTCAGATACATTTCTAGAGAGAAATCAACACAAACGAAAATAAATAATAAATGTTAAAAGATGTCAAATTTTGTAGATGCTGCAACAGTGTCCTCATAAACTCATGTTACATGTACCATTTATGAATGGAGTGATTTCTTTAAATAACTTGTCTTGATTCGAAATTGATTCTAAATTGCATTTAATATTTTTTATATGAAAAGGGCAAATGTTGATTTGCATATTTGGTACAGATTTGTGTGCACTTTATTTTCTCAAAATTTTCATGCATGACAGGATATGCTTTAACTTCACATATTTTTTTTCACATAACACAATTACTAGTATTTATACCAAGCTGCTGATGTGCTGATAAATATGCATGTAGGACTATGTGGGTGTTTGGGAAGTTACTATTTTAGTAGGCTATTTTAGTTTTTGACTGTTTTAGTAGGCTAAAATTTTTGTGTTTGGGAAGATAATTGGATTTTTTTTTTTAGTTGGATGTGATGTTTGTGAGATAAAAAGTGAAATGATTATGAGTTTGATGTGACATTGTCTTATTGGCTATTTTAGGTTATTTTATCTTTTTGTAAATTTTAGCCAAAAAATTGCCCAAACCCAACTTGCCAAACACCCCCTATATGTTTAAATGTTTGTGCATTCACCTGTATGTTGAAGTTGAAAGTAAAAGGGTAAATTACAAATACATTCTAAGGTTTGTCTAAAATACGGATTCTCCCTTGTGGTGTAGAGAATTTCAGATTCTCCCCTATCAGAGTTTGCCATTTAACAGAGTAAATAGAAAAGAAAAATTATCCAATTACCCTTTAATATCAAAACAAAATTACCCTACTATCCATCCCCTTCCTTGTTCACCCTACCCAGCCACCTCTGATCCCTACCCAATCACCCCTACTCCTCCCCTAGTTTCAACCGCCAGCACCAATCCTCCCCTAGTTTCAGCCGCCACTCCCAACTGCGTCCAAACCACGTTTAATCACCAGGCCCACCCCTCCCCACTACCTCAACAACTCCCACCCCACCACTCACCACCTGCTACCCTCACTTCACTCAATGACCACTGGAACCCCTACCCCCACTGTCATCCAATTCCACCACCACAAAATCAAACTCCACAAGAGAGAGGGAGAGAGAGAGCCGAACCACCTTCTTCAGCTCTTCCTATTGGCTTATTTTCATGACCCCAGAGTTCTATGGGTGATTTCACCCCATTCGAGATTATTTCTGTTTGAGGCTTTGATAAGATCGAGTAGGAGTTTGATTTGGTTTTGATCAGTTAGGGTAGGGGCAATGGGTGTTGATTTGGAGTGAGTTTGATTTGGGGTTTTACAAAGAGAGGGAGGGTTTTTTTTTTTTTTTTTTTTTTTTTTTTTTTTTTGGGGGGGGGGGGGGGGGGGGGGGGGAGGGGGGGGAGCAGATCATGAGGAAGGCAGTTGTATTTTAGGCAAACCTGTGTGTTGTGTCACATAGATGGTGTTATGTCTAATAATGGATGCTTTGTAAATTTTACCTTCAATGATTATTAACATCCTGTTTTTTTTTTCCCGTGGACATTATGGGATGATGTCTTCAATCAATTGCAGGATAAACGTGATTTTGAGCTATCAACACTGCCGGCCCTTGTTCCTGTCTTTAGTACTGCTGCAGGCGAGACATTGTTGCTGCTTGTGAAGCATGCAGACCTTATTATCAATAAGGTTATTAAATGCCTAAATTCTATTTCAACTTTTGATTGATTTAGATGTTGTATACGTTAATGTGGTTGCTAAAATTGTTAAATTCTTTGTTTCTTGTATCCCCTTTCTTATTTTTGGTCCTCTTTATAGTGCAGGATTATCGAACTTAGTGCCTGCTGTGACTTTTCTTCTCTTCTTTATCTGTCCCCCCTTTTCTGGTTTCGTTTTATTTTGTTTATAATCTTGATTTGTACTTGGTCATAATGTCATATGTTTGTTTTGTAATTATTGTAGGCTAGTCAGGAGCACTTGGTTTCACATCTCCTGCCCTTGCTTGTTCGAGCTTATGATGATAATGATGCTCGCATGCAGGAGGAAGGTTTGAAAAGAACTGTTTCCCTTGCAAGGCAACTTGATGTTCAGGTGATTGCCACTTGTCATTCTTATTGGTTGTTTACATGAACAATTTATCATGTAAAACATTTTCTTCGGCTTGTCCTTGACTGATCTTTCCTTTTGATTGTTATTCTCCTTTTATGGAGTAATCCAAAAACATCCGTGCTTGGACTATGTTGTGTATGCATACACTGAAAGTGTTTACATGTAAACTATTTTGTATTCCACTTCTTTTGATCTTTAAAGCTTCCTATTTGATGGGCACTACTTACATTTTTTTTGGTAATCGATCAGCTTACTAATGAAACTATTAAAATGATCCATGGGCTGGAATTTTTTTATAAAAAAAGTAATCTCTATTTTTATACTCTACAATGGCCGGGAAAAATGGTCGCAATCCTACAAGGGTGAGCTTGCACATGACCATACACCTAGGAGGTTAGAATTATACTTTCCAGAAATTGTACATGTGAAAAAGATCAAATTAAAGGTTTTCGTATGACATTAAGTAATTTAGCATATTGCAAAATGGAAAATAAAATGACTGTTTATATGAGAGTATGAGTGGGAGGAGGGAGGAGCCATCATTACTATTTTTTACGAAGAAAGGGTCATTTTGATTTTGTATATGCATCAAGGTTTTAAAAAGCGGCCACAACTGTTATGTAACGGTTGTGGTGGTTACGGCCGCTATAGTAGTGTGACGGAAATTCACATGTGTAACGGCCGTTTTGATATTTTGTAACGGCCGTAGCAGTATCGTAACAGTTCGTTAGACACCGTTATATCCTTTTACAATATTCTGAATAGCTTTATTTTTCCCAAAAAAAATAAAAAATAAAAAATAAACTTACAAAAAAAAGAACAAATTTTCAAGTGATCCAAACCCAAAGAAAAAATCTTATATGAAATTTTTTTTTTTTTATAATTTTTTTTTTAAAATTTATGGTACAATTTTTATTTTATAATCCTTTCGTTTGATAATTATGAATATTTTTTATTTAGTTAGTTTAGGGATTGGTAAAAAATAATTTGTAAATATTTAAAATCAATTTTTCTTAAAATCATTAACTATTGAACTAAAATGTAAAAAGCTGTTTTTTCTAGTGATTTGAAAATATGAAATATATTGGATCATACTTAAAAATTAACAAAAATTGATCAAAATTTATTTTAAACCCCAAAAAATGTGATTCTGAAAAAAAAAAAAATGCGTATTGGTAAGTTTTCTTCAAATTGTGCCAAAAAAAAAAAAAATTACGGTTCCGGTTACCACAACCATTATGATATGGCCTTTATACCTCGCAACCGCTACCGTGTCACTGCAACCGTTACGGTGACCGCAACCGCTTTTCAAAACTTTGATGTGCATAAAGATGAGTAATAACTATGCATGCATAAAAGGAGTTCGAGCTGGATTCCTAGATTGTTATCTATGAAATAGACTTGATCGATGACTAGATTCTGTCCATTAAGTTGGTTTTTCCTTTGCAATCAAGAAATTTGACTAAGATGACTTCTGACCTTAAATGAAACTTTTACTAAATCAAACCAAACTAATCCTTGTGTTCTAATTAGATGGGGGTCGGGTGCATGATGAATCATTTATCTCTATTTCGCTTTGTCAAGGACTATATGCTTAGTTAAATTAAATGAAGTCATATTTTTCTAGTACTGCATCCTATTTCAGTTAAGGTCTTCGCTCCCCCCTAACATTTCCATTTATGGTAGTCATATCACTTTTTCTTATTGTTGCATCTGCTAGTATTCGTTGTTCATGGCCAAACCATTTAATTCTATCTTTTCTGATCTTCAGTTGGTACTACTCCTAATATTTCATGAATATAATGATTTCTAATTCTATCTTTTCTAATTTTATCACACATCTATCCAAACATCTTTATCTCAGCTACACTCATTTTATTAATGTGTTGTTTCTTAGTTGTCTAACATTCTATTTCGTATAGCATAGTTGGCCTTCTAATTGTCTATACAAATTTTCTTTCAATTTTATTGGTATTTTTCCATCACATAATCTACCTAAAGCACTCCACTTGAGCCAACCTACTTTGATTATATGGATCACTTTATCTTAGCATTTCCATCCTTGTTAATGATTGAAATTTGAACGCAAGTAACAAAAATATTCACTCTTTGCTATCTCCTGGTTTTTTTTTTAATTCACTTCATTATTTTTACTTCTGTTGGTTACTGAAATTACATTCCATATATTGGGTTTTAGTTTTACTAATTTTTAACCCTTCTGACAAAGTGCTTCTCTCCAGATTTTTATTTTAAGGTTGATTCCTCTATTAGTTTCATCCACTAGAAAAATAATCTACGAACTACATACATCATGCAACATCATCCTAAATGTGTTGAGTCAATTCATCCATAATTAAGGCAAATAGGTAATGACAAAAAGTTATCCCTTGATGCATTGTTACAAAATAGCTAAAAGAATTGGGATACCCACATCTAGGCAAATGTTACCGAACTCACACTAGAAACAAAAAATATATACAAAAGCCTAACGAAATATTAGCTAGTAATACAGTTCTAAGCTCACTTTTGTAGGTAATTCTAACTGTCTTGTGCTTATCAATTTTAAATTTTTTGCAGTTAGTTAAGCAAGCAATCTTGCCCCGTGTTCATGGTTTGGCTCTTAAAACAACAGTTGCAGCGGTACGTATCTTTTCTTGTACTTTCCCTTTTTTTCTTTTCGTTTCTTCTGGATGATTTAATTTTTTTTTATGTCCATATACATCTTTTGGCATCGATGTTTTAACGTTATTACCATAGGATGGTAGGATGTTATTGGAGGCTTTATTCCATTGCAGAGGCTTGAATTTTGTCGCTGGTCTTCCTCCTGAGAGGAAAGGACTTCAAAACTCTTGAAACTTGAGAAATTGAGTTTCAAAAGCACTGTTGATTGATGGGAATATTTAGAAAGTCCATTGAATATTGCTATTGTTGTGAAAATTGTAGTAGTAGAATATTTTTGTGTAATTAGGTGTGATAATGTAGACTATATGCATTGCGTGTGCTTTAATTTTCATAGCTTCCTTGCCTTTTCTCCGTAAGATTCTTCAATTGATCAAGATAATGTAGAATTGGAAGCAAAAGAAGAAGATACCCAGGCGGTTTAGCAATTTACAACTCTATATGAGCTAAAACAAAACATAATTCAATTTATAAATATCTATTTAAGTTGATTTCCGGTATTTTGTAATGTGAAGTTGTAAAATCAAGGGTAGTCCAGAATTCAATGACAGCACATTTAATTACATTTATTTAGTTGATATTTGGAAAACCATGTGAAAGATAAATAATTGACCAAAGATGTTGAAGACATAACAAAATTTGTTGATTCTGGACGGCCAACCCAAAAAAAAAATATTAGAAGTAATAAACCACACAATAAAAGAAAATAAAAAAGCCCCAATTTCTTTGATCTCACAAAACAAAAGAAATCCTCATTTCAATACTTAATATCAATACTTCAATTTAAATAGATATTGCCTACGTTTGGCAAGATGGGTTTGGAGCTTTTTTGGCTAAAATAGCCACAAAAAACAAAATAGGCTTTTTAACCCAATAAGACAAAACATCACATCCAATCTGTAATCATTACATTCTTTATCTCACAAAAAAGTCAAAAAAGCAAAAAGCCCTTCCCAAACTAGGCTTTTTGGCCCGAGGCTAAAATAGCCAAAAAAATCAAAAAGCCAAAAAGCCAATCCACTTCCCAAACGAAGCCATTTATCAATGGCCTATTTATAGGCATAGAAAAAAAATCCTAATTTAAAAGTTGCCAAAAATAAAATAAAACAAAACAATACAATATTTAAAACCTACTTGTGGTACTGTTTCAAGATACACGTGTATATAAGAGAGATACATATGGCAGGCCACATTATGTGTTAAAATAAATTTGCATCTTTTTTTAGCTTCTAGAGCACTACTTAGCTTAGATTCATGAGTAGAGCTAAAAGAATCTATTTGTGCGAGCCTAGTCCAAACAGTGGTGCATTGTGTCACAACCTTGCAATTTGGGATGGCATTCCCACTGGAAGACTCTAGAATGTGCTTGAAGACTTGAGAGGTTCATGGAACTCTCTAGAATTAATCAAGAGGCTTGTACATAATTCTAGAGTTGTAGATGGTATTCTTGTACATTCTAGAATAGTCCGTTAGAGGAGGTGTAGTAGTGTCTAGAACACTCTCCATCATCAGGGTTCTAGAATATTCTTTGTAGGCTATATACGGGGGAGAGCCTCATTTGCCCAAATTATTTAATTTTATTCAGTGTAGAGACTTGCACAAAAAGTTGCAAGTCCATTTAACTTAGAAGTTAGAATCGGTTTAAGTTCTTGTTATGATTTGGTAAACTTAACAAGATTTGTAGCTGCATGGTTAGGGTGATAAAATGTCTAGAAGAAAAGATCATTACCCAGTGGTTTCTTTTTTTCTGATAAATATCATTACCCAGTGTTTCCCAACCAGTGTAGGGTTCTAGGAGGTGTGGAGTGAGAATAGATTCAACCTTTTGTTTGCATGTAGTGGCTGCCCTCAACCTTGAAGCCCCTAATTATTGTCTTCTATTGCATACTATATCATATCATAGGTAGCGTAGCTCAAAATGCATCATAAATGATAGTGGTGCTTTGTTTATAAAAATTCAGGGTGTCATTCCAAGGCAAAAAAAAAAACTGTGACCTGAACTTGTTTTTGATTCTGAATGCAGGTGAGAGTAAATGCTCTGCTATGTTTCGGTGATATGGTTCAAGTGCTCGATAAGCTTGCTGTTTTAGAAATCTTGCAAACAATCCAACGTTGCACGGCTGTTGATCGTTCTGCTCCAACTCTTATGTGCACTCTGGGGGTTTCAAACTCTATTTTGAAGAAGGTAATAGTTTCTGTTAATGAAATTGCTTTTTGAGACTGACTACTGGTAATAATGTTGGGTTGTTTTGGTGTTGAAAAGCAGCTTATGGTTCTTTTGCTTTGATGGGTTTTGTTTAGTTTGGATTAGAGTTTGCTGCAGAGCATGTCCTTCCACTACTCTCACCACTTCTTGTCGCTCAACAACTGAATGTTCAGCAGTTTGCCAAGTATATGCTCTTTGTTAAGGATATCCTCAGGTATTACTGCCATCTCTTACAGCCCATTTGGATCGAGTGATTTGATAAGAAATGATAAGAAACAAAGAGAGTGAGCACTTTTTCTCACGTTTGGTTCTTAAGTTAGGTGAGAAGTGGAGAGAAATGTCAACTCACCAAAACACCAAAAATGGTGAGATTTGGTAAGAAGAGAGAACCAATTGGTTGTGTATTTTTCATAATACTGAAGCCTATTAAAATACATTAGGAAGGAAAAGAAATCTCAGCTGTATCCTATATCACATACCTTGCATTCTTGCTCATCCTAACGTGATAGTGAGAAGATACGATAATTTCTTTTCTTTCTCACCTAGATGAGAGACCACAATCATTTTTTTTCTCTTCTCACCCCATGATCCGAACAGGGTGTTACATCCATGGTCCACTTATAAAATGTATTTACCTGTCCAGAGGGCAGCAGCAGTTCCTTTTTGTCTTTTATAATTATGAAATGGTATATGAAAATTTTCTTTTGTTGGTGGCTCTTTTGATGTTTTTTATGCAGGAAGATAGAAGAAAAACGTGGAGTAACGGTGACCGATTCTGGATTTCCGGAGATAAAACAATCTCCTGCTGTTGATGGGCATCAGTCAGAAGCAGTGAAGAAACCTACAACCGTCACATCTACTTCAAGTAATAGCCCTTCATGGGATGACAGTTGGATTCCCACCACCAAGGGACCCACCACGACCATCCAGTCCTCTGCAACAAATTTGTCATCCGTTCAGCTCGATATTGCTAATCTGCCAAATCAACTTAATTCGGCAAACTTGCAATCCTCAATATCTACTGTATCTACCCAGCAAACTCCTCTGTCATGTCCCCCAGTTGATGTAGAGTGGCCTCCTCGGTCCTCATCTGGAGTTACACTTCAATTGGGTGACATTGAGAAGCAAAATCAAAACACGAGACCATCCTCTGGAAGTTTCGATGATATAGATCCCTTTGCTAACTGGCCCCCACGGCCTAGTGGGTCGTTAAATGCTTCTGGATCTTCCAACAATGGCAGCATAGTAACATCATCCACCAACAAATATGGGTCTGGTTTGAATACAAGTACTCTGAATGATCTAAATTTCCCGGCTGCCAACACCAATAGTTGGGCTTTCAACTCCCAAAATTCTGTAGAACCTTCAAGACAGAATCAGGGGAATCCAACATTGAGTACTGGTGGTTTCAACAGCGGAGGACTCAACCAGAGCTCGATGGGTTTTATAAAACAAAATCAGGGCGTTTCAGCTTTGGGTACGTACACTGATAACAAAGTAACGGATCTTGGATCCATATTTGCTTCTAGCAAGAATGAGCAGACAGCACCTAGACTGGCTCCGCCCCCACCAACTGCTGTTGGTAGAGGAAGAGGAAGAGGAAGAGGGAGGGGAAATCAAGGGCAACTTGGTTCAGTTTCAGCAACGCGGCCCAGCCATGCCAAATCACCGGCTGAGAAGCCGCCTCTTTTGGATTTGCTGTAACCTGGAGTGTTCATATGTCTGAGTGCAGTCCCAAAATGAGGAGAGAGGTGCTTAGCCATTGTGGATTAGCCATACAACACAGAGCCTAGAGACAATTGCATGCTCTAAAATGAGATGAAGATAGAGATACCTGGTGTGAATACTTTGCCTGTGACGCTAGTGGCTCTCTCGGATGGTAAGGTTTGTTGCAGGATTGTTATGTTCTTTTGCTTGTATACTCCACAAGTGTTTTTTGTTTTTGTTTTTGTTTTTGTTTTTGTTTTTGTTTTCATTGTCTAGTTTGATTTCCTATTATTTTGAAAATGAGAAAGGTCACTGGAAGTCACTGTATTCTTTAGAATAGCTAGTTCCCATGAATGGGTTTGGGAAATAATAAAAGAAGATTAAAATTAAACTCCCTTATTTGTGTGTTGCCTGAACAACTTGGCAATAGCTTAAAGGATTTGGAGGATGATATATATAGAAGCCATCGGTTTTTTTTTTTTGAGGAAAAGCCATCGGTTATTTAAATACAACTCCCTGAATTTGGCTTTGTAGTAATCTACAGCCTGTACTTTGAACCTCATCCAGTGGTGATAACTATTGATTGATTACTTGAGCCATATAATTGTCAATTAGATAGAATAGTGGACTGCAATTGCCTCGTTTGGCAAGTGATTTTTTTAGTAAAAAAATTAAGAAATTATTAAAAAAATCAAAAAATTAACAATCTATATTAAAAAGTTAAAGATTTCTTTTCCTCTTTACTTTTTGTACATCTTTTCATAAAAAATCAAAAAGTTATTTTAAACATATTCAGTGTGTTTGGTTTTAGTTTTCTGGTTTTAGGCCAAGTTTGGCAAGTCCAGAATAAGTCAAAAAGTTATTTAAAAAGTTAAAAAGTTAACACTGTTTACCAAAAGTCAACAATTACGGCTGCACAACTCTCAATTCTAATTTTCTCTTACAAACCAATGTTTATAATTTTTTATTACACATTTTTCCATAAAAAGTCAAAAAGTTAATCCAAACATCTATATTTTCTTTCTCAATTTTTTGGTTCAAAAAGACAAAAAGTGAAATTATTTAGGACACCTCAAAAGTTTTTTGAAAATTAAGTTTTTTGGTTTTCGTATTCTTTTGTTTTTAGTGAATATTTTTTAAATTTTAAACATTTTTTTACTCTTTTAGATGCACCTTACTTAGATATATCTAAAAAGTAAAAAATTTATGAAAAAATATTTTAAAAAATTAATAAATACATAAAAATATAAAAAATATACTGAATTTTTGTATTTTTTTTTATATTTTTGGTATTTAGTGAATTTTTAAAAGATTTTTTTTACAATTTTTTTACTTTTTAGGTGTATTTATGTTAGGTGTCTCTAAAAAATAAAAAAATTGTTTAAAATATTAAAAAAATTCAGTAAAAACAAAAAAAACACAGAAAATAAGAATGTAAAATTTTTTAAAAAATATTTTTTGAAAAATGAAAACAAACAAGTTGATTAGTTTTTTTTATATTATATTTTAGTTAAAAAATCAAAAAATTATTAAAAAAATCTGTTTCCGGCTTTTGCAATGAGGCTATACTTTGATTTCATATCACATTTCAAGTGGGGCACTCTGACAAACATCATTAATTACGTTGTCAGTTAAGTTTTTGTTTTTTGTTTTTTAAAAGTAAAAAATAAATAATTATTTATACACAACAAATTTATTTAGTGTACAAAAGATGTTTTGGAAAAAAAATTTCCGGAAGTTCATGAAGGGAGATCGGATGTGATGGTTGTCAAAGTGTTGCTGAAGGTTACGGGTTGTGGCCAAATGGTGGGTGGTGGTCGGAGTTGGTGGAGGGGAATAGTGTGAAAATTTATTTTGTAAATAAGCAATGTGTTTTTAATATTAAATTTTTTGGAATCAATTTCACTTTTTTGAAAATGAAACGTATTGTGCCCAATAAGTTTTCCTCTCTAATTTTCAAGAAAATGAAAAGAAAAACACAAAATGAACGGAAGCGTTTGTAATGTTTTTATTTTTTATTTTTTTCAAAAATGATATTTGTTGTTCAATTTTATAAGACAAATGTAAATAAATATATAATTATCAATATTCGATTAATTTAATTTTTTATATAAATTATTTTCTCAATAAATTTTACAAAATGAATAATTTGGATTATTAAGATGAATATCAAAATAGGCTTACCAAACTCAATTATCTGTCTCTAGTTGGATCACCACCAACGAGAGATGAGTCATTTTTTTTAATCTCTCCAAGAATTGAGAGTTTTTTTTTTTTTTTTTCTTAGAACATATAAAGCAGTTATATTAAAATAAAAACAAATAACGTACAGATCAAGAAAAGGAAAAACAACAAAACTCCAAAGGGCCAAACAAACAACCTAAGAAGAACTACAAACAATAAATAATAAAATACAAAGTCGCCACAAAAACAGTTATAATCTAGAAAAAATGACTGATCTTCTTACATATGTGGTTTGAAAAAGTAAGATTTGCATCAACTAAGCAAGATTTGCCTCAAACTTGTTATCATCGTTGACATTATCCCCGTTGTCGGTACCCAACTCAGTCACTATCGCCGTCACCGTACTTTGGTCAACACCAGAAGTTAGAGTTGAAGAGAAAGAACACCTATAACAGTAAGAGAGAAAAATTGATAGAAGAGAGAACCATTGTGGGTGTTGAAAATCTATACATTTATATTAAAATCGGAGAAGAAACTCTCAAGCCCATCTTCTTAGGCATAAAAAAAAAACCAAATTTACATCTTGAAAGTGTTTGGAGAGTTCACCGGAGATACCCGATAGTCTTCGGAGCTCACTTGAAATTGCCTAGAGAGAGGTGTTCTAGCACCCCCTCTGGGTGGTTCAATAGAATGGAGAGATTTTGATATAAGCAATTAACATAATGCTTATTTTTTTTATACTAAAATTATCCATCTAAATACAAAAGAAATGACATTAACAAAAAATATTTTGGTAAAATAACATGACACCTATTTTTTTTTCTATTTTTTTCTCTTGTTAAGTCAAACAATAAGATACCAAATAAAATCATTGGTCCGTTTGGTTTAATTTTAAAATTATGATTTAAGTGTGGAGTTGTGTTTTGAATTATGATTTTTTGAATCATGATTTGAAAAGAGAAATTTGTTTGATTATGCATTTTGAAAATAGTTTTAGGATGGTTTGTATTTTTTTTTAATTGATTGATGCATAGAATGTGAGAAAAAGGAAGAAAGATGAGGAAGAAAAAGTGATTGATTGATTGATTAATAATAATAATAAAAAAGAGAAGATAGAAGTTTTGAAAGTAATTTTAAGTTGTATTTTAAAAATATATTTGGTTAACCTATTGCATTCAAATTATGATTTAAAAATAAAGTTGAGTTTTGAAAAGTAAACCAAACGCTGCCATTATTTTTCTCTTCTAACCTATATAATGTATTTTTTAATAATATATATATATATAAAACATATTTTATTTATTATTTCATATTCTCAATACTACATTGATAATAGTAACCTTCTAAAATAATACTGTGTTAATATACCTAAGGTTATAAATAAATAAATAAATAAGGGTAAATTACAAATACATCATCTGAGATTTGCTTAAAATACGAATTGTTCCTTGTAGTTTGGAAAATTATAAATACCTTATTATCAGAATTTTTTATTTAACAGAATTAATTGAAAAAGTGAAATTTCTAACTGTTCACCTATATAATAATAAAATTATTTGAATTGTTAATTGAAATAAAATTTTAACATTATTAAAAACTGTTAACTTGATAATTTATTAATAAAATGACTTATTTGTCATGAAATTAGAAACTTTAGGGAGCATAATGTAATTTCTAAAATCACAGAGAATTATTTATAATTTAAATAAATCTCAGAGAGTGTGTTTGTAATTTATCAAATAAATAAATAAATAAATAAATAATGGTTAAAAAAAATTTGTGATTATTCTAGTATTGTTTGATTTCCTCTATTTTTTTACCCGGTATTCCAAACGGGTCGGATTGTTTTAAAAATTATGCGCAAAAATTTTTGGGCTCGTTTGGTTTGTGTTTGGGAAAAAAATTTCAGAAATTTTTTTCAGAAACAAGTTTCAGAAATTTTCTCTACCAAACAAATTTTCCCAAAAAAATTTCCCAGAACACACAAACCAAACAATTTTTCCAAACAAACCTCTCTCACACACACATCAAATCAATCACTTTTTCCAAAACTCTCTCTCAAAACAATTTTCCAAACCAAATTTCCCAAAAAACCAAACCAAACATGTTTTCGTACTTTTTTTTTCAGAAACATGTTTCTGAAACACAAACCAAACAAGCCCTTTAATTTTACACTCAATTATTTTAATAGTACCATAACATTAACAATTTTAACCTGCATATCCATATACTTTATTGTATTTTATCAATACATTCATAATTTGTTTTTGTTAAAATCAGGTTGAAGCAAATATGATCAATAGGATAATTTTATCATCCCTAATGTCCATAATTAAACGGGTCGGGCCAGTTAAGCCAGATGAACTCACCGACCTCTGGCTAGGGTTTTTGTGTCTGGTGCAAGCACAGGAGGAGGAGAAAGAAAGAGAGAGGTAAACCCCAAATCAGGATTGAGAATGAGGCCGATATTGATGAAAGGGCATGAGAGGCCACTAACATTCTTGAAGTACAACAGGGACGGAGACCTTCTCTTCTCCTGCGCCAAGGACCACAACCCTACCGTCTGGTTCGCCGACAATGGCGAGCGCCTCGGCACTTACCGTGGCCACAACGGCGCCGTCTGGTGTTGCGATGTCTCAAGCAAGTCCCCTTCTCTCTCTCTCTCTCTCTCTCTATATATATATATATACTCTTTTCAATATCAGTTAATATGTGTTTGTTTTTCTTTTTAGGATTTACATGTGAAAGAATGGTTTTTTTTTTGGATTTGGTTATTGAGGGATTCTATGCTCTGCTCAAATTCTCTCTATTAATGTGTTCATATACATAAATTGATAGTTTTCAAGGATCTTTATGTTAAAATATGCCATCACGCCATCTAAATTTGAGTAAAAGCTTTATTTGATATATGAACTACTCTCATGGACAAGCTGAGATTTTAGCATAAATTTGAGTGAATGCTTAACTAATGAATGACAGAGTGGTAAATTTTTTGAGTCACATAATATCTTTAAAAAATTTGAGTAAGCATTTGAGTCTCCTCAATTTGGTATAAGTTTGTGTTGAGTAATTTTACCCTAATTTAAATTTGATATGGGTTTGAGTCAATGATTGGAGATGGCCTAGTTGTTTGTTTATGTCTGAAAGAAAATTTGGTTTTGTGAATTTGGTTTATTAGGGGATTCTATGCTGCTCATTACTGGAAGTGCCGATCAGTCGGTGAAGCTGTGGAATGCTCAAACAGGGGCACAGCTTTTCTCGTTCAATTTTGATTCTCCAGCCAGAGCTGTAGATTTTTCTGTCGGTGATAAGCTTGCAGTCATCACTACTGATCCCTTTATGGGATTGCCTTCTGCTATTCACGTCAAGCGCATTTCCAGAGATGCCAGTGAACGTAAATTTCTCTCTCTCTCTCTGTATATATATATATATTTTATGTAGTTATCTGATTATTGTGGTTTACCAATTGGGATTGGATTTTATTTTGAATTTGGACCTTCTTTGTCCAGTTTGAGCTCAGGACCTCTAAACATTGAAACTTCGGAGAGGATGAAAGAGAAACCTATGTATATACACATACATACTAAAATACTATGTCAAATGATTAATGAAGACCCATGATTTTGGATTTGTTCATAATGATCAAATTATATCTGGTCTTGTTTCACCCTTCTAGTCATTCTAGATACAAATTTAAAATATTGGATTTGCTGTAGTCAATCCTATTTCCGACAAGGGAAGTTGTCAATTGAAATAAATAAAGATAATGAAGAAAATATTTGGCATGTGGTATTCCTTAAAAGTGCAAATAAGAGCCAAAAAAGAAAAGGAAAAGAAAAAGGGCAAGGTTTGAAACAAAGTGAAGCTTCTAAAAGTGGGTACCGAAATATATAAAATGTCATAGATGGACCTCCTTAGTAGGTTTATTATTGTAAAAGAAGTCAATGAGGCTTGCTTGAACAATTATAGTGAATGTCCAAGGCATGCCAGATTAGATGTAGTAGGTGACAGAAATTTACTGCATCGCTTTGTTTGGTGGAATTCCTGTTTCATTCTACAACGCAATGTTTTTCCAAACTTGTAAAACTGTTATTGATATCATTTGCAGAGACTGATGAGTCTGTGCTTACACTCAACGGCCCTCAGGGAAGAATAAATCGAGCTGTCTGGGGACCTTTGAACAAGACTATTATAAGTGCTGGTGAAGATGCTGTGATACGTATCTGGGATTCTGAGGTGAGTGGCTGCATTTTACATGTTTGTTTTCCATTGTGGACACTAGTAATGCAAATAGAAAATTTCGAAAATTGCAAAGTTGTCACTAAGTAGTTATTTCATAGTTTTTTCTTTTTAATTTTTTATTTCCAGTTACTTTGAAGCTGTACTTAGATTTTTTTTAGGCATTTGACATTTTGTTTCCTCAGTTTTTTCATTTCTAAATTTTATTTGTTTGTTGGCCTAAAGTTGAAGTTTGGAATTTTTTTTTTACGAACTGGCAGACAGGAAAATTGCTTAAAGAGTGCGACAAGGAAATTGGTCACAAAAAGCCGATTACATCACTCTCAAAGTCTGCAGATAGCTCACATTTTCTTACTGGTTCCCTAGATAAGTCTGCTAAGGTATACTAACTAATTAACTCCTTAAAGGTTTTTAAACACCTCTTCTGTCTTCCATTGCTTTGAACCTTTTCTTACTGTTTTTTCTCCCCGACTTTGTTAGCTTTGGGATTCCAGATCATTGACACTTATCAAGACCTATGTGACAGAACGACCAGTCAATGCAGTTGCTATGTCTCCGCTTCTTGATCATGTACGTACCAATGAAGCATTAATTTTAGGCATGACGGCTAGAATCATGTAATGATGAAGCATTGATTTTAAGTGTGATTTTTATAATCATATAGGTGCTAGATTTTCAGTTTGTTCATAAATTGATGCATATTTTTCAATGGATTGTTACCCTTTGTTTTTCCTTTTCTGCTTTAGCATTTTGTTTTCGATTTTAAGGGTGACTGTTATAATCATATAGGTGCTAGATTTTCAGTATGTGAATTGTTACGTTTTCTCAGTGGATTGTTTAGCATTTTTTTTTAAATTTTTTTAAAATTTTTTTTTTTTCTGCTCAAGTATTTGGGTTTTGAAAAGGTAAATGCAATTTGCTTCCAGTTAAACAAAATCGGTCACTTACCGGATTTCATTTTTCTATGTAGCTTATTTGGGTAAGTTCTATGTAGCTTTCATTATACATTGCTAATTCATGCCTTTGATGCTTCCAGGTGGTGCTTGGAGGTGGTCAAGATGCTTCAGCTGTCACAACAACAGATCATCGTGCTGGGAAGTTTGAAGCCAAATTCTTTGACAAGGTAAAATTGTATTTTCATAACGTGATTTGTAAATCATATGAGCTTTGGTAAATGAGTAAACCTCCCAAGGAAGTGTGTTCTTCCTTGATTATAATTAGATTCTTCAAGAAGAAATAGGAGGAGTGAAAGGCCACTTTGGACCAATAAATGCTTTGGCATTCAACCCAGATGGTAAAAGGTATTGTTTTTTTCCATTACTTCTGCTTCATACTTCTTAGATTTAACATCTTTAACTCAATGATTGCAAACGGCCCCTTAGTTTTGAAGTCATAGTATAATTACTGTTTCTTAATAAATAATAAAATTTCATTAAAAAATGCGGCATCAAAGAAGAGAAAACACTTTTTTAGATAGGAATTGGTATCTAATGAATTCAACAATTATAGCAACAAAAGAAAAGGATCCTATTCTCAAAACAAAGGGGATATGGTGAAATTGGGGAAAAATTGAAAACAGAAAGTGAATATATATATATATATCTTGAAACGCCATATTCATATACTAATAGGAAGTTTTGAACTTTTAAGCTCCTAAAATTGAAAAGCCTAAAGGAGGCTTTAATAGGTACAAGCCCACAGTATTTTGATTTTAATCATTGACTCCTTAGTGATTTCCTTCAAACTTGCAGTGTGCTTTATATGTCTCTTAAGTGTGAGAGGTGTGCCCCCCAAGTGTTTGAAGTGTATTTGGTTATAAAATATTTAAAAAATAACATGTTTGGACGTCCAATACGATACGTGTTGAGGAGTGGTTTGTGAGAATATATTGTATATATGGTATGTTTGTGTATATATTGCATGATTGTGTATATTAGGAATTAGGCCTTAGCATTAGGAATGGTGTAAATTGGAAACTTTGTATTTCCTTTTTCAGTCATAGATTAGGGCTATATAACTGATGACCTCTTTGTAAACAAATACAAGTTGAAGATACAAAATTATTCAGAAAACTTACATAGTATCAGAGCTTGGTTCGAAACCCTAGCAACCAACACGAATGTCTCTCTCGCTTTGATCTCTGATTTAATCAAGTTCTTTGTTCCTTTCTTCGTTTGGTTCGTTCATCTGATTCGAAGTCGACCCATCTGGTTCTTCTTCTCTCTCTCTCTCTCTTTCGTCTGGTTCATCATTGGGTATGGTTTATTTGGGTCATCTGCTTCGTTCGATCGATCGTCTGCTCCCTCTTACTTAGTTCGTCTAATTCATCATTGGGTCATTTGTTTCAATCCTCTGATTCGTCTGGCTTGTACAACTTAACTAAGTTCACGACCCATCTGGTTCATACTTACGATCTCTCTGTCTCTTTCTGGTTCTTTGGTCTGAAGTTGTGAAGGTCCTTTGATTGTCACAAGGTCTCTGTGTGGAGCTCGGTTTTCTCGCACTGAGTATTGATCGAGAATACCATTGGTGTTCTCCCACTTAGTGGTTTGATATTCTGGTTATTTTGTTTTCACCCACCAGTTTTCAATTTATTACACTTGAACCTTCTTTAAATTTCTTATTATTACCTTTCGACCCCTAATTGGCCATTTTGTTATGTTTTGGGTTTATTACAATTTAACCCCTCAGATTTTGAGTATTACACTTGAATCCTTGATTTGGCTATTTTGTTTGATTGTATTTGAACCCCTCAGTTTTCTGATTACCATGTCTCTGGCTTCTGATGAGTGTGTTTTCTGCCATCAGAAAGGCTATTGGAAGTATCATTGTCCCAAGAAGGGATGTTTGTCTGCTTCGCTTGTGTCTGCCTAGTCTTCTCAGTAGTTTCCGATCAAGTTCTGTGCTCCTCCTTTGAGTACCGTTCGGCCTCCCGCTGGTTCTACTGCATCTGCTCCGGCTCTTGATTCTGACTTAGCTTCTTTGACTGCTTGGATTAGTTAGCTTCAACATACATTGTTTACTTGCCAGCTATCCCTGTCTGTCTCCATTGTTTCCTCTCTTCATTCAGGTTTGCTTGGGTCTTCTTTAGGTATTTCATCATCTGCCTGGCTTTTTGACTCTGGTGCCTCTCATCATATGACTCCCCATCTCTCCTTACTTCAAAATTGTACTCCTTCCTTTCCTATTACTGTCAATGCTGCTAATGGGTCTGGTATATCTATTATATCTGTTGGGTTTATCCTACCATTTGCTATGTCTATTGTCTCAATTCCATCTGTCCTTTATGTTCTTCAGTTATCTGTCAGTTTATTATCTATCAGTCAGCTTGATGCCTCTGGTTTTGATGTTATTTTTCTTCTATCTGTTTAGTGCAGGATCGGATATCTAAGCGGTAGATTGGGACTGGCCGTAGGAGACCTCTATGTGGTGGATAGCTTGCATCTGTTGATGGCAACCTCTCTGATTGCCTTTTTCTCTTTTCAGTTAGATTCTCTGTGTAGTCCTTTCTACTTGTGGCATTCTAGATTAGGGTATTTGTTTGCTGACTGTTTATGGTCTTTAGCTCAGTCTGGTATATTGGGTAAAGTTTCTCCTAGTGAACTTACTGAATGTCGGGGTTGTTAACTTGCCAAAATGATAGCCTTACCTTTTCATAAAAGTACTTCTATATCTGATACACCATTTTCTTTAGTTCATACTCATGTTTAGGACCTTTCTCCTGTTCTCACCAAAGGAGGTTCTGCATACTATGTGTCATTTGTTGATGACTGCACCCGTTGCACTTGGGTTTATCTTATAACTCATAAGTCTGACTTCAACCAGATATGTCGTACTTTCCAGTCTATGGTCACTACACAGTTTGTGTCTACTATTAAATTGTTGCGGTCTGACTTGGGTAGGGAATACATTAAAACTGAATTCTGTGAATATTTAGCCAAATTGGATACCATTCACCAAACTTCTTATACTGATACACCTGTCTAAAATGGTCGAGCTGAGCGTAACCACCGTCGTCTCCTTGAGATAGCTAGGCCTTTCCTTCTCTCTGCTTCCGTTCCAGCTTCGTTTTGGGGTGAGGCAGTTCTTACTGCTGCTTTTCTTCTCAATTGTATGCCTACCCCCCTTCTTTCTGGTCGGTCTCCTTATGAGGCTCTGTTTTCTCAATTTCCTAATTACTCTATCCTTCGTATGTTTGGGTTTGCTTGTTTTGTCTTTTTATCCCTGTAAAGATAGGATCAAATTTAGTGCCTGGTCAGTCCTATGTGTCTTTTTGGGTTATAGTCTTACTCAGAAAGGTTATTGCTGTTATGACCCTATTTTCCGTCGCCTTTATGTCTCCCGCTATGTTGCCTTTCTTGAACGTCTATCTTATTTTCAGCTTCTTCCTCTCACTACCCCAGTTTCCAAAGAGGATTTAGTTTATATTGATCCGTTTCCTTCGGAGGTCCCGTCTAATGAGTACATCTCCACGGTTCTTCCTGAGCTTGTTCCATCTTCTTCTCCTACTTCACATCTGGCTGCTTCTCCTTCTTCGGTTTCTTCTCCTTATCCTCCGTTGTTAGTTTATTCTCGTCGCAAGACTTCTTCTTCACCGGTTGTCTCTACCCCTATTGCTGATCTTCCTGTATCTGACGACTCTGATCCTACTGCTCACCGATATCCTACTCGAGCGTGTCATCCTCCAAACAGGTTGCATTGGTCTAATACATGTTTTTCTGCTTCCTATTGTACTTTTTTGTCTACTATTTACTCTTTTTTATAACCTCAGTCTTACAAGGAGGCCTGTCAAGATCCTCATTGGGTTCAATTCAAGCTATGGAGGATGAGTTGTTTGCTTTATAGAAAACTAGTTCTGAGGAATTGGTTCCTTTGCTTGCTAGTGTAGACACCCCATTTTTGACCGACCTTAAGACTCAGACGTCACCAACTGAGCTCTTGGTGATGTTGCATATTGTGCTCGTTCTGAGGTCGTAGAGTCTCGGCTGAGAGCTTTGCTTCCGGACTTCGGGACTCTTTTATGCTTTGCCTCGGTTTGCGAACCAGGTCCTGTTTTCTCTGTTTTCTCCTCCCGAAGGGAGGGAGAGGTCTTGAAAACCATCTCTCAGTGGCCGAAGGCTACGTTTCGTGGTCGTAGGCTATTTTTCCCGTTTGGAGACCAGTTTTTGATTTTCGGAGCCGTCGGCTGTGCGCCTCGGTTTGGGACCGCTTAACTTTCTCCGTTTCCTCCGGTTTTTGGCACACACCTTGTTCCCTCTCCGTAGAGGGACACTGTGGCCCGGGAGACCACCTTTGTGGTCACACGCCACCTCCGGTGCTTAATAGTCAGTTTTCGGGGCCCCTGGCTGCGCGTTTTGGCCCCCGAACCTTCGTTTCGCATTGGTGTGGGTTCAGTTTTGGCATAGACCCTAGTTTCATTGTTAGGAAGGTGGTAGTAGGATGGGAGACCACCTTTTCTTCTTGGAGACCACCTTTCCCCGGTCGGCCGGTTTTCTTGTCAGGAAGCTGGTCTTCCTCACTTTTGGGCCACATTTTTTGATTTCCCACACCACCATTGAGTTGCATTCACCTGGGAGACCACCAATATGGGCTGGCCGACCACCTTTTGAGCTTGAACCTTTTGACCCTGGTCGGCCGACCAGGGGGAGTGGTCGGCCGACCACCTGAACCTGGTCGGCCAGCTTCCTGCTTTTTGTCTCAATGAGTTGAAGCCAGCTGTGCTAGCTGGAAGCCTCCGAATGCATCCTCCATACACGTGTATGGAGGATGTTTAAGCTAGCTTTTAAGCTTCCAAGAGAAGCTTAAGCCCCTCTTCTCTATAAAGGAAGGGGTCATCTTTCATTGCAAGGGTTCAGAACTTCTTGGAAGGCAAAACATATATACCTTTCTATATCTCTCTCTTTTGTGCTCAAAAACTCATAGTTCTTGGCCCCATTGCACTACACCTCCAAGCACAACACCTCCATAGTCAACCTAAGCACCTAGGAGCTCATTTTCAGAGGTTGAAGAGTTCCTATTTTGGTACAGAAGCTGCTGGCCTTCTTCTCTACAAGGGTAAGTCTCTATTTCCCTCTTTGTAGCCTTATTTTGCTTCATAGTTTAGCTCTATTTGCAAGCATATTTAGGTTTTGTCATAAATTGAAAAAAGTCTTGTTTTGATCTTCTAAACATGTTTGTTTAAGACCATTTTTCTGTTGGGGGTCATCTACCCCCTTGCATGCTTCATTTCCTCATGTTTTGAGTTATGCTTTACAGCATTTGTGTTGGCCTTGGTTTGGCCTTTTAGCCACTGAAATCCAGCGGATTTTCAGTGGCTAACATGTGTCTTTGAGCCTCAAAATCAGAGAGGGGTGACCCTCTCACCCTTTGTTCTCTTTACTAGCTTTCTTGGCCTTCCAAAGGAGCCCCTATTTGCATGTTTCAAAGCCATGATCCAGGCCATTTTTGATGAGTTTTGTGACCTGCATGACCTCTGTCCAGAGGTGGTTTTGTCATATTAGATGTCTATTATGCATGTGTAGAGTAATCTTCTTCAAGGCCTTTCAAAGGGGCCTTCACTTGCATGCTTCCTAGACTAATTTCAGGCAATTTTCAGTGAGTTTTAGGGCCCTCATAACCTCTTTCCAGAGGTGGTTTTGCCATTTTGTATGTCTATCTTGTATGTGTAAAACAACCATCTTATTGGCCTTTCAAAGGGACACATCATTCTTGCATGCATTGACTGAGTTTCAGTGGGTTTTTGGACATTATTTGGCATGGCATATTTCTGTTTTGGCTGGTTTGGTGAGCTCTCATGTGCTTCATATAGTTGTAGTGCAAATCATGGCTCACTAGCTTATTTTGCATGCTTTGTTGACCCTTGATTTTAGCATTTTTTTGGCCTTGCCTTAAATTGATTTTGTGCATATTTTGGACTGCCCTAGTTCTGTTTTTGGGTCTCATGGTCAAATGATGCTTGTTTTGCATGCTTGTAGTTCAATACACTTGCCTAGCTTTGAGATTTGAGGTCTATTGCATGCATATACTGAGGTGTTTTCATGCTTTGGGGTCATTTTGCATCATATTTCAGAGCCTATGTGAATGCCATATCCTCATGTTTTCTCCTCTTTAAGTGTGCTTGAGAGTTGTGCATGAATGCCTTGTTTTCGGACTATTGAATGAGTTTCATTTCCATGCACTTTGAACCATCATTTTGGGCCATTTTCCCACTGTTTCAGACCTGCTTAGGGTCTGTTTGGGGTTGGTTTTGCCATTCGTGCATTGCTTTGTGTACCTCTAGTGTAACGCACTTCATTAGTTTCGGTATTCGGGCCATCTAACATGCATTGGGTAACATATTTGCATGATTCGGGACCATTGTACATCATGTTTCAGAGCTGGAAAATGTATGCTTGTATGCCATATTTCATCCTTTGCCATGCTTAGTTAGAGTTGCATGTTGTGCCTTAGGATCGGCCCATTGCATTCGTGCATGCTTGCATGTATTTCGGTTGTCTCATTTTCATCATATGGCCACTGATGTGAGTGTGGCTGAGGTCCACTCATATTGGTATAAGTCCATTTTGCATTTGTATATGCCATTTAGTTCATGTGCGCATGATAGTCTTCGTAAGTGCATTGTGTATGCCATGTTATGTCACGTGCATTGTGTATATCATTTTAGCCCATAGCATTGCGTATGCTAGGTTGCATGTTAGTCGCATTGTGTATGCCATTTCATTGCTTTGTGTTTGGAGTAGGGTTTAGTCCGAATAGGGGAAACGAGGGACGTTTCGTACTCCAAGTGGCGAAACGTGCCTCGATTCTCGGTCGCCGACACTCTTGACTGTTAATGATAGAGTTGTTGGCTTTACTTGCTTATATGTGCATTCATTTTACATCGAGTCGTGCAATTTGACTCCTCGGCCATCATGCATCGAGATGCGTGATTTGTGGCACGATGATCGAGGTGTGCATACATATGTGAAAATACTTTGCCATGCCCCTTTCTTACTCTCTGTTGCAGCAAACCAGAAATCAGCAGCCTTCTAGAGCTTTGCACAACATTCTGGGATTAATTGCAAATAGAGGCAAATCGGGGTATCGCAAGGAATTTTCCGACGAGGCGACTCGAGCATGCATGTATCTTTCATCATTCGGAGCAGAGCTGGGGAGGTCCATAGACTTGCATGCTAATTTATTTGCTTTCCTAGTTAATTTGTTAATCAATTAGGATTTTGTAATATTTAATTATTTATTCGGACTATAATTATTTATTCGGACCCTCCGAGCGAGGGCACAATTGTAATAAGTGTGCGTGTGTGTGATGTATGTTTTCTAACCCCACGTCTTTCTCCCTTTTATTTATTTATCAGCTTATGATGGTTAGTTTAGGGCATGTTTCAATTAGCATACTTATGCTCGCATGTTTGTATCCATTCATCTGTCTTGTATGCACCGGGTTTGGCGCATCATACTAACTGCATTGTATTTCAATTCCGAGTTGAATACGTGTTAGCTGTAGCATCATCATATGCCATCTTAGAATAGCCGAGCCTATCTTAGTTGCATACCTGTATGTGTTGCATTAGCCATCTTAACATGAACTAGGATCATGCATTGATTACTAACTAGTTTCTGTTTTGGCTCGGCGTACTCGGTAAGTGTTTATGCTTTAGCATCCTTGCATGCGTGTGAGTGACTGCCATGATAGCATGCTTACCATGAGGCTAACTGCTTATGTGATATAACTGCCTGAATGCCTGTGGGTGAAGGTTGGATTATCTGAATTGGAATAATGCATTGACTGTGAGTTTTAAACTCACTTGAGTGGCAAAATCTTGTTTTTCTAAGCCCACCTGAGGGTGGCAAATTCGCATTTTAGCCTACTTACGAGTAGCAAACCGCTTTAAAAAACAAACATGAGATGTTTTGTTCCAATTCAGGCGATCCGGTCTATATTTGTATGCTGTGCGCATCACGTAGTAAATCTAGGCTAATAACCGGAATAAGAGCACATAATGTTTTCAAAACTAGATATCATGGTTAGTAGAGGCCGATCTTTGATCGGGCGAGCGGGGGTGCTCACGAAGTGACCTTCCCCAATCGTACCTAAGTTCCCGAGCTGAGGTAACTTTGGTGATGACGGACACGTGGCCTTAGGCAACGAGTCAGGGTTTCCTAAATTTCTCAAAATAAAATATTTAGGTGGCGACTCTATATCTGGCAAAGCAGTCCATGTTTGGTACTTCTTTCAAAAAAATCTGTTTTCAAAAACGATTTGCCGGATTTGGACTCTTTGATGATTCATCGGTCTTGCATTGTACTCTGTGAGATTAGATACAGGACCGTGACTTTGAGTCCTGAACTATAGTAAGCTCAAATGAACAAAACGGGATTCCCTCCCGAGACGTTCGGGGATGTCTACAGTTTCTGGCGACTCCGCTGGGGAGTTAGAGAATTTGACTCGAACTCGTGATATCTGGTTTTGATTACACTTATGTGTTTCTTTGCATTACATTTGCATTGGTGCGCTTAGGACACCGTGTTTGTCGTATGCTATTCCTGAACGGTTTGCCGGAGGCTCGCTTCGAGAAACGTGCCATAAGGCTGACCGGTTGCGGGCTCTGCTACGACGGGAACACAAACCCCGGTTTTACCGGGGCACCCTTTTTGACCATTCGACCTAGTGCATATTCGGAATCCATAGTGACCATTCCAATCTAGGACAGGTTGCTTACCTGATTATAGGTTGTTTGAAACCGCTGCGTGCGTTGTGAACCCCTAGCTCCTGACAAAATAGGACAGGGAAACCTTGCCCCAACATAGGGGTGTTTTGGCTCTTACTTGTTTGCTATGTGCTTTTAGAGTGCGTCTCTATAGGAATGCATGTATCAGTTTACAAGTTTGGGTATCAGGCCTGCGGGCACCAGTTCAGTATTTTGGAAATCAGTTATCTGCGGGTATCAGGTTCAGTTTGGGGGCAGTGATTTGGAAACAATGATCAGTATTTGAGAACAGTCTATTCAGCTTATCAACTGTGTGTTGTGTGTTTATTTACGCTGTTATGCTGTCCGTTTGTCTGGTTGTTTATTTCCTTATTATTGCTTTATTTATCTTTTTGTTAGGTAGTTTAGCACAATTCCTTCAGACCAAGCAGATATTCCCCAAGCACTCTGGACTAGAGATCGTCGACTCAATCGATCTGAGGATCTGGTCGACGGACAACCAGTGTATTATTCCTTACCCCCGGTTATCAGGCGGAGGTCGAGAAGACGCAGTGTATCCGAACAGAGATTGCCAGATTAGTGGACTTTGAACAGTCAGGTTGAGCTTCTCGAGGCTACTCCAAAGATAGATCTATTGGTAGTTCAGATAGATCAGGGCAGTATGGCAGGAACAACAGGAGTTGAGGAAATGATGCGTCAGATGCAGGAGACCATGAGAGCCATGCAGCAGGACGCTGTTCGTTGAGATGAGGTTGCCAAATAACAGGCCGAGATCATGGCCCAATAGGTAGAGTTAATTGCCAGGCTACAACAACAAACCGAGGCATCTGCTTCACACTAAGCTCCTCCCCCACCCGGGGAGGCACCAAATGTCCAGGGAGATACGGATATCCCGATAGGGCCGGCTTTGCCCCCGATTCTACCTCAACTATCCAAGGCACCTACGCCTGTCAATCAACCAGACTCTCCCTTTGAGTTCGAGGTGGACCATATAGCGTTAAAGTTGAGCAAGCTTGAGAAGTTGTTCAAGAAATCCCAAGGGGTAAAATCCATCCCAAACATTGAGGACGGGTACATTGACGTGGCTGTGACGCTGCCAGATAGGTTCAAAATGCCACAAATCGACCGCTTTGACGGATCTGGGGATCCCATGGTGCATCTTCGGTTGTTCTCAGATATACTACGGCCGATGGGCCTCACCAGACCGCAGAAGCTTTCATTATTCGGCCGGACCTTGTCGGGTGTGGCCGCTATCTGGTACACAAAATTAGAAGACGATGTTAAGCAGAACTGGATGAGATGGCCGAGGCTTTCATTGCACAGTGCTCCTATAACACGCAAATCGAGATTATAACCTGTGATCTTGAGACAACAAGGCAGGAGCCTAAGGAGAGCTTTCGGAGTTCGTAGCCAGGTGGAGGGCGAAGGCCTCAATGATGACCCTAAGGCCTATTGATAAAGATCAAATCCGGATGATTGTGCGCAATCTCCAGCCTAAGCTGATGCAGAAAATGATCGTGCTCTCTTTCCCTACCTTTTCAGATTTGCATGAGATGGGAGTACAGATTGAGGATGCCTTGAAGTAGGGCTTGATTGATAATGACAGAGAGCAACCCAGAAGAACCTTCAACAGCAACAATACAGGCACCAGCAATGCCGTAAATGCTAGAGCTTCAGAAGTAAGCATGGTCACCACCATTCCCTCTCCAAGACACATGGCAGCTACACCTTTCTCCGGCGCGTCCGGAAGCAACACACAAACCACCAAATACCAACCTCAAGGCCAGAGAACCTTTACCCCATTATATATGCCCCTGTCCAAGGCTTAGGGGGTATTAATCAGGAAAGGGCACTTAAAGCCCCTGGAGCCGAGGCCATTGCCAAATCCACTCCCACCCTCTCATAACCCAGTAAAATACTGCGCATATCACCAACAGCATGGTCACGACACTGACCAATGTTTTAGATTGCGTCATGGGATTCAAGATCTCGTTGA
Source organism: Camellia granthamiana (assembly GCA_036172215.1). NCBI lineage: Eukaryota > Viridiplantae > Streptophyta > Magnoliopsida > Ericales > Theaceae > Camellia > Camellia granthamiana. Next base: position 49,567 of record JAXFYN010000117.1, on the reverse strand, counting down.
CAAGCAGGTGATTGTGTCTCCAGAAAAACCCAATGTCACAACAAACCCTCTCCCACCGCACAACCAAGCTCCACCCCCCAAACGTATCAACTTTATCCAGACTGGGGTCGTGTCTTACGATCCTAGCATATATATCACCCCATTCCACCTACCCAAGCCGGAGGTGCTCCTTCCTAACTGCACTGACTTGTGCATGTTGGACATCTCCAGAACCCAACCCGAACAAATGGTGGTGACTGTCGAAGACAGAACATGGGAGATTTCAGGGGAGAATGGGATTGTTGAGTCAGAATCTGAGGAATTTGGGAGTTTTGCTGAGGAGTTATACAGTCCGAGTGACTACATTCTATTAGTAAGCCAAGTTGGGCCAAATGTGGAATTGCCGGCAGGGGCAGAGCTTTGTGTGATACAGGGGGATGAATCTGGTCAGAGGATAGATGACTTGGCAGCTGTGGAAGGGGACTTTGCTAACCTCAAATTTTTCAATGAACAAGATCCAGAGGGCATGGTAGTCAACTGGTCAGATTTTGAGGAGTCAACAGAGGTCACCGGGTGGCTTGATGACCTACCAGATGTTGTCGACGAAACTCAGTTGGAACGGGGCCCGGCAGGGGCAAGAACATCAGTTGTGGCCGGAAGGGCCGAAAATCAGAACGCATCGCCGGAAAACGCCGGTGCTAAGAATTTTGCTCAGGACTTGGGCATTGTGAATGCGGGAAGTGTTGAACAGCCAGCTGTACTGACGCAGTTGGAACAAGAAAGGTTCGGGGATTCTGAGAGAATCAGGAAAGCTAAGGCCCTTAAGGGGACTGAAAGTGCTGTGTGCACGAAGATAGAGAATGTTGTGAGCATGTGGACGGAAAGTATTGGGAGTACAATTGTACCGGAGCCGGACAGGTGTCTGTTGGCTGCCGACGGAATGTGGTGGGAAGACAATGATCTATGTCTTGCCCACACGGATGAGGATTGGAGGAGCAACCAGCCAGACGATACCTGGTATATCGGCGAAGTCGATCATATGACTAGAAGCGGGCGGTATTTCAAGCCCCCACATCTAGATCAGCCAGAGGCGTTTGGGAAAGATAAGGAGGCGGAGAAACAGAAAGAGAAGCAATTTGAAGAAGAGGCTGTACTGAAGCAGTTGAAAAAGATACAGGCAGACATCTTCATCTGGGGACTGCTTATGGCATCGCAAGTGCATCGACAAGCTGTCTTATCGGCCATGGACAGGGCCAAGCTCTCAATAGACACCACGCCCGAACAGCTGGTGGGCTTAGTTTTTTCGGGAGGGGCTACTCCGATGTTGACTTTCTCCGACAAAGAATTGCCATCTGAGGGTGCGAACCATAACAAGTCACTCTACATCTCTGTGGAGTGCAGAAACAAATGGATACCCGTGGTGCTTGTCGACACAGGGTCCGCCATCAAAGTGTGCCCGGCAAGGACTACATATGCAATCGGTTTAAAGACCGCGGATTTTGTGCCGACAGCCCAGGTGATTCGAGCATATGATAACACAAGCAGAGAAGTAATGGGGACAGTGAAAATTCAGACCAAGGTTGGGCCGGGACAACATGAGGTAGACTTTCACGTCTTAGAAGTTCCTGCGACCTTCAATCTACTTTTGGGGTGGCGTGGTTGCACCAAGTAAAGGCAGTTTCGTCTACCTTGCATCAGTTGGTGAAATACCCCCATGGGAAGGGAGTAGCTATCGTTTTTGGAAATTCGTCGATCCGTCCACCGCTAGAAGTGTCTACGCCGTTTTGGAAATTGAGCACGGTATGGAGGATGTGTTCATGTTGGGTTTTACCATGGCTGAGACCCGGGTCGTGCAGAACATCTTAGCTGTTAATGAGGGGGTGTATGTTAGCGCACAATCAGTATACCTCATGAACAAGTTTCAACACATCCCCGGGATAAGATTGGGAAAGAGCAGCCGGAAGGGCGTTGCAGCGTTGGTCGAAGTGCCACATAACCCACACACCTTTGGCTTGGGTTATCTGCCCACCAAAGAGGATTAGATAAGGAAAGGTAAGGAGATGGCTGGGAGAGCTAGAGCGAAGCAGGCGGGGAAGCCTTTTGAGCTAATGCACTGACCCATCCAAGGTACCCTAAACGGACGCTTTGTCCGGGAGGGGGAGGACTTTCCATTTTGTGGCTTCCTAGAGCCGTGGATAAACGAAGAGCAGCGCCGTGTGCCAGGATTTGAGATTTTCTTTGACCTACAATTATCCGGGGATGACGTTGCCGAAGAATAGACGGATCCATTAGCTGAGGCTGAGCAGAGCAAGAAAGTGGAGTCTGAGGACGCCGACAGTGAAATGGGGGTAGCGCTGGCGTGTCTACTTTCAGATCCTCCGATCGAACAGAAGTGCTTGGGGGATAACTTCTCGGTATGTGTGATCGGGAATGAAACGGCTGCGGGCCTACCAGCAAACATTTTGGATGCATCTATCGCACCCTCTCTCATTTGGCAGTATGAAGAGGGATTTTTGTCAAGCAGCACCGGGTCAGGTAGTGAGCCGGAATTTGATTCCTCCGAATCTGTTGAGTCGGAATCAGGTTCCAGCTCGACTGAGTCTGAGTCCGGTATTCTAGGGGGTGATAACCCGGATACCACAGTTCTGTTCAGGTCGTCTTTTTCTTTCTCTTTTGAGTCTGTTGTAACCGAAGAATCGGACGATTTGGATGTGCTTAATGAGAATGATGTGGCTGTGGTTTCTGAATACTTTTCTGTGCCCTTGATTTATTGCATTAACTTAGACTTTCAGAATTTCGATGAAAACGACGAGGAAGAAATTCCTTCGGTTTTGCAACGCTTAATTGAACAAGAGTAGGAAAGATTTGTTAAACCCTTAATGGATGAAATCACTACTGTGAATATTGGTACTGAGGAGGACTCGTGGCTGGTCCAGATCGGGTCCATGTTGTCTTCGGAGGAACGCGAGCGCTTAGTCGCTTTATTAAAAGATTTCAAAGATATTTTCGCGTGGTCCTACGAAGACATGCTTGGGATCGATCCTGAGATTGTACAGCACCGGATCCCTCTTGACCCCAAGGCCCGACCCGTTAAACAGAAACTCAGAAGGATCCGCCCGCACTGGGCCCTCAAGATTAAAGAAGAGGTCACCAAGCAAATTGACGCAGGGTTTCTGCTGGTATTCGAATACCCGACTTGGTTGGCCAACATTGTTCCGATGCCGAAGAAGGATGGTAGGATCCGGTTATGCGTGGATTTCAGGGACCTGAATAGAGCTAGTTCGAAGGACGACTTCCCCTTGTCGCATATCGATGAGTTAGTGGACTTCACAAAGGGGTATGCTTTGCTTTCGTTCATGGATGGTTTCTCAGGCTATAATCAGATTGTAATGGCACCCGAGGATCGGGAGAAGACTGCTTTCACCACCCCGTGGGGGACCTACTGCTACAGAGTGATGCCGTTTGGGTTAAAGAACGCTGGAGCTACATATCAACGGGTCGCGACCACGATATTGCACGACATGATCCACAAAGAGGTTGAGGTGTACGTGGACGACATGATTGTCAAGTCCAAAGAAAGAGAGAGCCCCTACACCGCCTTGCAAAAGTTCTTCCAAAGGATCAGAGAATTTCGGTTGCGGCTGAATCCTCAGAAATGTACGTTCGGTGTTATAGTAGGGAAAATGCTGGGGTTTCTGATTACACAGATAGGTATCGAAGTCGACCCTTCCAAAATCAAGGCCATCTTAGAAATGCCACCACCAAGGACTGAAAAGGATGTGCGAGGCTTTCTGGGTAAAGTGCAATTCATAAGACGGTTTATCTCAAAATTAACCTTGACTTGTGAACCACTTTTTAGCCTCCTGAAGAAAGGAAAGAAATTCCAATGGAACGGCCGATGCCAAGCTGTTTTTGAACAGATCAAGGAATACTTACAAAACCCGCCTGTGTTGTCACCGCCAGAGTCGGGGAGACCGTTGATTTTGTATCTTTCAGTAACTGAGACTACAATGGGTTGCATGCTCGCGCAAGAATCAGAGGACAAAGTGGAGAGAGCCATCTACTACCTAAGCAAGAAGATGTTGGAGTATGAGACTCGCTACACACCGTTGGAAAAGGCTTGCTTAGCCTTGGTATGGGCCACCAGGAAGCTGCGGCACTACCTGTTAGCTCACTCTGTAATGTTGGTTTCAAGATTAGATCCCATCAAATATCTATTCGAGAAACCGGCACTTACGGGTAGGCTAGTTCGTTGGTTGCGGTTGCTGTTGCTTTCCGAATTCGATCTGAAATATGTGACGCACAAGTCTGTCAAGGGAAGAGCGGTAACAGAATTCTTAGTTGATTATCCAGTGGAGGGAGGTGAAGCAGTTGAGTATTTATTCCCAGATGAGGCCATTCTTCATATCGACGATGAATTTTGGACGATGTACTTTGATGGAGCATCAAACCAATACGGGTATGGGATAGGAGTGTTGCTGATAGCACCCGACAACTCCCGTATCCCTCTAGCATTCAAATTCCGGTTCAAAGTCTCGAACAACGAAGCAGAATATGAGGCATGCATTGCTGGTCTAGAAGCAGCCCTGGAATTAGGGGCAAAACGGTTGGACGTCGTCGGGGATTCGAACCTTGTTGTATCTCAAGCGAAAGGAGATTGGAAAGTCAAAGAAGAAAAGATGATTATGTATCACCAGACCTTGGACTTGTTAATTCCTCGGTTTGAGAAGTTAAACTTTGCTCATCTGTTAAGAGAGAACAACAGGTTCGCAGATTCACTAGCAACTCTATCTTCCATGATAGACATCCCGTTTGGAGTCCGGATGCGTCCAGTCATTATCGACCAAAAATTTGTGCCCGCTTACGAGTCGATCGTTGCTATAGATGAGGTTCAAGATGAGAACTCCTGGTATTACGATATTTGGAATTTCTTAGAGAAGGGAGCATATCCACCAGGGGTAAATGCCAAGGATAAAAGGGCAATCAGAAGAATGGCCGTTCAGTTCATCATCTGCGGAGGTAAATTGAATAAGAGAGGTCATCTGGGAATGCATAAGTTGTGCGTTGAAGCTGAAGAATCAAAACGCCTGATAGAGGCCATCTATGGAGGGGAATGCGGTGCGCATATGAACGGGGTAATGTTAGCTCGGAAGATCCTCAGACAGGGTTACTACTGGTCCACTATGGAGGAGGATTGTATCGGCTTTGTTCGGCGATGCCACAAATGTCAGATCCATGCAAACCGCATGAACATCCCGCCGTTGAAGCTATATAATATGACTTCGCCATGGCCATTTTCAGTTTGGGGAATCGATGTGATCGGGGCTGTCACTCCAAAGGGGTCTAATGGGCATGAGTTCATTCTGGTCGCGATAGACTATTTCACAAAGTGGGTTGAGGCCCAATCCTATGCGGTGTTGAAGGCTTCACATGTTGCCAAGTTTATCAGGAACGACATCATCTGTCGCTATGGGGTCCCGAATGAAATCATTTCAGATAACGGTTCCCACTTCAAGAAGGAAGTGATTGACTTGTTGAAAAAATACAACGTGGCTTTTCATAAGTCATCCACCTATCGACCGCAGACTAATGGAGCGGTCGAGGCCGCCAACAAGAATATCAAACACATACTGCAGAAAATGGTGGAAACCTACCGGGATTGGCCAGATAAGTTGCCATTTGCTCTGTGGGGCTACCGGACTTCAATTAGAACATCTACTGGGGCGACTCCGTATTCATTAGTTTATGGGATGGAGGCTGTTCTACCTATCGAGATTGAAGTTCCGTCTTTGAGAGTGCTGGCTGAGTGTCAGATAGCCGAAGCAGATTGGCGGCAGAGCAGATTTGAAGAACTCATACTCTTTGACGAGCGCAGGCTGAAAGCACTGTACCATGTTCAAGGTCATCAGCGCAGAATTGCCAGGGCTTTCAACAAGAAAGTTAAGTCTCGGAATTTGGAAGAAGGAGATTTCGTGCTCAAGGACAACTGAGCTCCCATCCACGACCCAAGGGGTAAGTTCAGACCCAATTGGACTGGTCTCTACATCATTAAGTCTATCTGGTCAGGTGGAGCTGTGGTTCCGATAGACCTAGATGGCCTAGAGTTTTCACAGCCGATAAATATGGACAAGTTGAAGAAATATTATCCCTGAGAGGCTCGCTAGGCCGAAAACCCGAAAGGGCGATATAGGCAAAAGTTAGAGCACAAAAAAAATTTCGAAATGATAAAAACTGAGCTCGCAAGGTTGAAAACCCGCAAAGGGCGGCCTTGGCAAAAGTTAGAGCGTAAAAGGAGAGTGAAAATATTCGAGTGAACCCGAGCCTAAACTACGTAAGGCTTGATTCCCATCTTTGGGATATGTAGGCAACTTCATCCTGAAGTTCAGCCATAAACCTTTCCCCGATCAACTTTGTCCATTTGATCATCTCGGCCATCTTTGTCTATTCAGCATTCAAGAGTTCGGTTATGATCTCCGGTGCAGTGCTTTTCAGACTAGGGGCAACTTTCCGTTGCTGTGCAGTGCCGCGGTACTATTCAGACTATGGGCAACTTTCCAGTTGCTAGGATCCGAGGTTGTGCATCTCAGTGACAGATTTCAGGCGTGTCCAGTTCTCTGATCCATATCGAAAATGGTTTTGAAAAGTTTTAATAAAAGTTGACTTTGTTCAAAATTAATCTTTTTACAACTTAGACTATTTTTGGACCAAAGCGGAAAATTTTCAATACCCACAACCTTCAATTTCATTGATTTCAATACATAGTTCTCCTGCTCTTGCATACAAATTGAAATTGCTTTTGGCTACAATTATAAAGAAAACTTGAAAGTACTAATAAAGTAATAAATCCCGGGCATTGATAAGTCAGGTGTTCCTGCGCCCCCTCCCAGAGCTGGTCGAAGCCTCTGATGCCAAGGTGGGCCCTTCCTGTGCCTCTTCATTGAGCCAATCTATGCACTCATCAGACAATGTGCAACTGAAAGTGGAAGCGGGGGCCAAGAGCTCTCTAGTCCTCCATGCTGTGGCATACCAGGCAAGCTGTGCGCCTTGGGTTGGGAATGCGGTAGGGTACTCTATCCCCTCTGGCGGGCAAGTCTGATCATGTCCGAATTGGTGCCAGAACCGGAACGGAAAATAGAAGACAGTGTGTCATGCCAATCAATTGAATCCCAGGTTGACGGGTCATGTTGTAACTCATTGCCGGCAGATTGAGCCAAGGGCAGCGCCAAGCGATGCGGCTTGCAGACAAGCTGCACATCTAGTTGTACCATCACCCCTCATCTAGGGCATCGACCAGGCGTTGTCGAAAAAAGTAGCCGCGAGCTGAGTATGCTGGGCAAGACTCCACAATCTGTAACTTGTCCATCAACCACACCTGGGGAGGGATGAAAAATGAGAGAATAAAGAATAGAGAGATGTACGATGAGAGAAAAGTAAGAAAAGGGTTTTGTGAGAAAAACCGAGCTTGAGGGCCGAGTGATGTGAGCAATATATATGTGAGATTGGGTGGGAAACATTACCTGCAATAGTAGTGGGCTCCTCGCAAGCCTAGCCGTCTCTCGGCGATGAAAAGCGTCTAAGCCCATCAATGTCTCAGCCAATGTCATGGCAATGCAGCTCTTGCCTTCCTTCAAACCTTGGGCAACCTCGATCAACCGGACACTGAATCCATCGGAGCCCGGGGCAAGCAAGAAATGAGATAACAAGCATAGACAAAGCGCGTGTCGCCGATAGCCCTGCCAATGATGGTCGCCGCGATTACTAGCATCAGAAAACCAGCAAACCGAGCTTGGGATGTCCAGTTCCCCATCGTGAACCAATGATCGAGCGTCATGCAAAGTGAGGCTGCACATTCGTCCTAAGGCTTGGACATGACCGAATCGGAGTTGAGACAAGATTTCTTCATTACGCTCGGACTCCATCAAAGCTTGGAAATCCTCGAAAGTAGGACACATCTCTTGCCCGCTAAAGCTAAAGACGTGTGTTACCGGATTCCAAAACCTTGCCACGGCATAGAGGAAAGGAAGATGCAGCGGAGTACGGCCCAACGTAAATAGTGCATTCAAGCCAAAACCCCGAAAGTTTAACTTTTTCGAGCCATCCAGAGAAGCAATCCAAGCTGTGAGATTTTGGATGAGGAACGCCTCCATTTTGATGCAAAACTGAGATGAAATGAATGAACCACGAGACTGGAACTTTTAAAGAGGATAAGGCACTGTTCGGGGGACACATGTCGAAAAACTGGTGGTTGCAAACCAGGTGGTCGGCCGACCACCTTTTCTGGTAGGCCGACCACCCCTTGGGTCTCCAATGGAAAAAGCTGGTCGGCCAGCTTCCTTAGGTGGTCGGCCATGGAGAGAAGTGTGGCTTTGGTCTTGTCCTAGCTTCTAGAAGAAAGTTCCTAGCATTTCCATGCATCGGGAGTGTTGAAGGTGCGAGTTTTCCTCTGTTTCGGATGCGTTCCGTCACTCTGATCGTCCGAGATACGTCTGTTTATCGAGTTGTTGAGTTTTGTTTATCGAGTTGTTGTTGAGTTTTGTTTATCGAGTTGTTGTTGAGTTTTGTTTATCGAGTTGTTGTTGAGTTTTGCTTATCAAGTCGAGTTGTTAAGTTTATCGAGTCGTCGAGTTTTGTCCGTTGAAATTGTTGTTCTTTGTTTATCAACATTTCAGGGATTTGCTTATCGAGTTGTAAGCTTGCTAAGGCCTCGTTGTTTCTTAGTAAGATATGTTGTTTAGTTTGTTGCGTCGGTTCACTACCTGACTTGGCAATTTTCAATGCTCATTTTCATTCAATCTCATTTTTGTGCAAAATGATACGATGCGATGCTAAGAACATAAAACACCACACTTTTTGAACAAAAGCTGTTTCATTCCATCATGCTTCCCTTTGTTACAACATTTTACAACAAGGGTACAAATTTTACAGAAAATAAAACTGCTTAATAATGTACGATGTGCTACAACTACTAGTAAAAAAGGCAAGAACATCTGCATCAGTGCTCTCAAGTGCAAGAATAAGAGGCCCTCTTCGGCTAAGAAGTCCCTGCACCATCTCTACCAGCACCACCATCTGAATCGGAGCTGCTGTCCTCGGAACCCTCCTCGGCATCACCTCCGCCCTCAGAACCGGACTCAGAGTCATCCTCTTTGCCTACAGATGTCTCTGACTGAGGATGCGCAGACTCTTCCTCCTCGCTGGACTCCTCCTCTATGACAGGTGCTCTGCGCCTGCCTCGTCTGCGAGACGAGTCCCCTCTCCCAGCTCCCCGTGAAGGCCTAGATGGCCCGGCCTGTGGCCCAGTATGTAGCGGAGGCATCTGAAAAGAAAGAGCGCAATTTGAATACATCTGCCAAAGTATGTATATCAGATGCGGATGCAAGAAAACTACATAGAGTGGGTGTATGCAGATACAGTACATGAATGTGGTGTGTGTCAGATGTGCTCTACACATACAGTCAATCAATGTAGTGAAATGTTCAAGTTCAGCATATCATCAAAAGTATGATAAATGCAAGAAAACTAAAGAGTACCGGGACACCGACGATGGACAACTGCGTCTCTCTCCTCAGGACCATGCCCTCGAGTGAGGCCACCAACCCCGAGCAACCCCTCATTATACTCCATGGTAGGCTGCAGATGCAAGTGCAAGTCATCAGTAAATGAATGAATGTCCAAGTATCTGAGCGATAAATCAAAGTTGTAAAGCATACTGGTGGCGAGTCAGGGTCTCTGACATATCAATGATCTGGCATAGGAGGCTCTATCGGAATCGGGTAGGAAATCCCGTATCGCCATCCTGTCAACTCAGTCGGGATATCTGGCCATCCGGTGTGATGATAAGTCGGGGGGACCAGTCCAGCCCCACCTCTCGATGTGCCGGCCCTGCTGGTCGAAGGAACACCTGCAGCCCGAGCTTGACTCGATGATGGCATGCCAGCAGACTTCCTCGTGGGAGTACGGATACCTGTCAATGAAGGCATCAAGTATGTATGACGGTAAGCCGCGTACTCTTCCTCCTCCAAATGTAGAAATACGTCGGTACCCAACATGGCGCTGTCGACCTCCTGGGGAGTGAGCCCCTCAGTGGATCGCATATCGTCCGGAGGTGCTGCGGGGACACTCTGCTCGGGGAAGCCCATAGTCTGGTGCATGAAGCGGTCTCCCAGAAACCAGGCCCTACCAGCTGGCCCCTCAAATAGGATCCTATACCGAGAAGCGGCCCATCCCCTAGCAAACTGAAATCGGGTGTCTCCACCCAAGGGCGCCCAGGGCTGCCATGTGATCTGCAAATAACCAATGCATAAGCTGATTAGAAATCGTAAATGTGCAAGATGAATCAAAGATGAAAACTTGAAGAACTGAGAGTTTTGAATTACCTCGGCCGGCCGCACCGTATCAAAAAACTGCCGCAGGTAGGGCAGAGTCTCCCGAGCTCTCGGTCGATACTGGCCCCTCAAATACGAGCGAGTAAGGAATCATAAGAGGCACCTCCACCTCAAGCTCCGGGGCTAGTGTCGGAAAGTACGCAAAAACCCATAGCTGTGGAAAACAGGGCAATAGCCATCAAAATACAGAATGCTGAGTGCAGAATGTACAGAGAATGCAGAATGCGGAGAGCATAATGCAAAGTACAGAATGTAAAGTATGCCGTGTGTGCAGTGTACAGATAACGAAAAGCAGAAATGTAAATCAAGAGGGCAAAAAGTACCTCCCAGGCTCTTCAATAGCCGCCAACTATGTTCCTCCGTTCGCGGGAGATCGCACTCATGTAGCAGTAGAGGGTAGCCAAGCCGGCGCCACCCCAGTCATACTGGCTGACCTGTGATAGGTCTACCAGAGCACTCAGCAGATAAAGTCCAACGGTGTTCCCCCTATCGGAGAACAGAGTGGTCCCGAGGAGGAACATCAAAAACCCTCAAGTGTACTGCGCTATCTCCTCAGGAGTCTCGGACACCCTCTCTTTGAATTGTGTGGAAAACCAAGTGTACCGGACTCTGCCCGAAGATCTATCAACCGGTGGGCGAGCTCCCAACAGATAGATCTAGGCAGCCTCCCATTCGCCCATGTCCTCGTCGTAGGGGATCGGCCAGCCTCCATGTCAAGGCCCGTCAGCACGGCAAAATCGAATGGGGTCATAGTCATGTCCCCGGTAGCTGAGAAATAGAAGGAGTTGGTGGTGTCCCATCATCTCTCTACGAGGGCACCCATCAGGGTCTTGCTCGCTGGATAACGTGATATCCCTCGTAGAGAGATGGTGGGACACCACCAACTCCTTCCATTTCTCAGCTACCGGGGACATGACTATGACCCCATTCGATTTTGCCGTGCTGACGGGCCTTGACATGGGAGGCTAGTCGATCCCCTACGACGAGGACATGGGCGAATGGGAGGCTGCCTGGATCTATCTGTTGGGAGCTCGCCCACCGGTTGACAGATCTTCGGGCAGAGTCTGGTACACTTGGTTTTCCACACATTTTAGAGAGAGGGTGCCCGAGACTCCCGAGGAGATAGCGCAGTACACTCGAGGGTTTTTGATGTTCCTCCTCGGGACCACTCTGTTCTCCGATAGGGGGAACACCGTTGGACTTTATCTGCTGAGTGCTCTGGTAGACCTATCACAGGTCAGCCAGTATGACTGGAGTGGCGTCGGCTTGGCTACCCTCTATTGCTACATGAGTGCGACATTCAGAACTCTCAGTTCTTCATGTTTTCATCTTTGATTCATCTTTGCTGGCATGCCATCATCGAGTCGAGCTCGGGCTGCAGGTGTTCCTTCGACCAGCAGGGCCGGCATATCGAGAGGTGGGACTGGACTGGTCCCCCCGACTTATCATCACGCCGGATGGCCAGATATCCCGACTGAGTTGACAGGATGGCGATACGGGATTTCCTACCCGATTCCGATAGAGCCTCCTATGCCAGATCACCGATATGTCAGAGACCCTGACTCGCCACCGGTATGCTTTACAGCTTTGATTTATCGCTCAGATACTTGGACATTCATTCATTTACTGATGACTTGCACTTGCATCTGCAGCCTACCATGGAGTATACTGAGGGGTTGCTCGGGTTGGTGGCCTTACTCGAGGGCATGGTCCTGCGGAGAGAGACACAGTTGTCCATCATCGGTGTCCCGGTACTCTTTAGTTTTCTTGCATTTATCATACTTTTGATGATATGCTGAACTTGAACATTTCACTGCATTGATTGACTGTATGTGTAGAGCATATCTGACACACACCACATTCATGTACTGTATCTGCATACACCCACTCTATGTAGTTTTCTTGCATCCGCATCTGATATACATACTTTGGCTGATGTATTCAAATTGCGCTCTTTCTTTTCAGATGCCTCCGCTACATACTGGGCCACAAGCCGGGCCATCTAGGCCTTCATGGGGAGCTGGGAGAGGGGACTCGTCTCGCAGACGAGGCAGGCGCAGAGCACCTGCTCATAGAGGA
>JAXFYN010000117.1:0-36924 GCA_036172215.1 Camellia granthamiana | reverse complement strand
CTTGTTTTCATCTAATGGCCTCCTATGTGAGTGTGGCTGAGGCTCTCTCATGTTGGTGTAAGCCCATTATTGCATTGCGTATGCCATTTCATCCGTAGCATTGTGTATGCCCGGTTATGTATTACCTCGTATAGCGTGTATGCCATTCCATGACATTGTGTATGTTAGGATCGCATATTAGTTGCATTTCACGCATGTCATGCATATTGCATCGTGTTCGGGATAGGAGTTAGCCCGGGCACGGGAAACGAGGCGTGTTTCGTACTCCGAGTGACGGAACGTGTCTCAATTCCCAAGTCACCGACACTCCGGATTATCCGTGATGGAGTTAGGTTTTATTGTAGCATTCATATGCATTCATCCTATATTGAGTTATGCAATTCGGCTCCTCGGCCATCATGCATCGAGATGCGTGATTGGTGGCACGAGGATCGAGGCATGCATATATTTGTGAAATACATTGCTATGCCCCTTTCCTGCTCTCTGTTGCAGCATATCAAGAATCAACAGTCTTCCGAGGCTTGGCGCGCTTTTCCAGAAACATTGCAAAACAGAGGCTAATCGGGGCATCGCCGTGGATTTCCGCGCAAAGCAGCCCAAACATGCATCATCCCATCATCCGGAGCAGAATCAAGGCAGTCCCTGGCTTGCATGCCAGTTTTATTTTTCTTAGTTAATTTGTTAATTAATTAGGAATTTGTACATTATTTGGGCTGTATTATTTGGACTGTATTATTCTTTCATTTGGGACTGTATATTCTTTCAGACCCTCTGCGCGAGGGCACAATTGTAATAAGTGTGGGTGAGTGTGATGTATGTCTTCCAACCCCACGTCTTTCTTCCCTTTTATTTACCAGCTTATGATGGTTAGATTAGGGCATATTTCAATTAGCATACAGTATGATAGCATGTTTGCATTCATTCATCTGTTTTGCATGCACCGGGCTCGGCGCATCATACAAACTGCATTCGTATTTCAATTCCAAATTGAATACATGTTAGCTGTAGCATTCCATATGCCATGCTTAGAATAGCCGAGCCTGCTGTAGTTTACATCTTTGCATGTGTTGCATTAGGCAATTCTGTGTATCTAGGATCATGCACGGATTTCTAATAAGCTTCTGTTTTGGCTTGGAGTACTCGGTGAGTTTTTATGCTTTAGCATCCTTGCATGCGTGTGAGTGACTGCCATGAATAGCATGCTTACCATGAGGCTATTTGCTTATGTGATATAACTGCCTGAATGCCTGTGGGTGAAGGTTGGGTTATCTGAATTGGGACAATGCATTGACTGTGAGTCTTAAGCCCACTAGATAGTGGCAAAACCATGTTTTCTAAGCCCACCCGAGGGTGGCAAATCCACGTCTTAGCCTACCTGCGGGTAGCACCATCAAACCATTTTCAAACAAACAAACATGAAATATTTTGTTCCAATTCAGGCGACTCAGTCTATACTTGTATGCTGTGCGCATCACATAGTAATCTAGGCTAATAACCGGAATAAGAACACACAATGTTTTCAAAAACAGATATCATGGTTAGTAGAGGCCGGTCTTTGACCGGGCGAGCGGGGGTGCTCACGAAGTGACCTTCCCCAATCGTACCCAAGTTCCCGAGCCGAGGCAACTTTGGTGATGACGGACACGTGGCCTTTGGCACCGAGTCAGGGTTTCCTAAATTTCCCCATTAAAAAATGTTTAGGTGGCGACTCTGTATTTGGCAAAGCACTCCATGTTTGGCACTTCTTTCAAAAAAATCTGTTTTCTCAAAACGATTTGCCGGATTTGGACTCTTTGGTTCAAGATCAAGAACCGTGACATTTGAGTCCTTCGAACTGTAGTAGACCCAATATCGAACCAGAAACGGGGGGGAGACTCGCACTCCTCGCCCGGGATGCGTTCGGGGACGTCTACACCATGTCAACATAATTTTTAAAGTTTGTAAGTAATTTTTTTATTTATTTTTCAATACAGTTATTATATTTAGGTTCACATAAAGTATCCACTATTATTGATGATTAGATTGTATTTTGTGATTATAATTGGACTTAATTTATTTTAGGGGGAATATAGTTTGGAACTTGTGTCACTTTGGTCCCTGACTTTTCAATTGTGGCACATTTGACCATGAATTTTGAATCTTATTCCAAATAAGGATAGTTGAAGATACCATTGCTTAATTTCAAGGGTAAAATCGTCAATTTGATAAAATATCAATTAAGTTGACATGTCCAAAAAATATTTTTGAATTTTTAAAAATTATTTCTACCTATTAAAGATAAAATTATATAAAATTGATAAATATTTTAGACATTTATTTATTTATTTATTTTACCAGAATAATTTTTATTATGTGTTTGGATGATAATCATGTAATGGTAATTGTTTTTATTTTCATTAAATTAGTTTTTATTTTTCTAAAATTCAAATATGGCGACAACTTTAATATCATTATTAAACTAATCCATTAAATCAAAAAAAATTCAAAACTAAAAACATTTCATATATTAAATATATCGATTACACATTGAAATCCTAACAACCACTTATTATATGATCATCATCTAAACACATAATAAAAATTAATTTGATAAAAATAAATAAATAAATAAATATCTAAAAGATTTATTAATTTTACATAATTTTATCTTTGATGGGTAGAAATAAGTTTTAAAAATTCAAAAATATTTTTTTAACATTTATTTTTTCAAATTAGTTTATATTTTATCAAATTGACAATTTTGCCTTTGAAATTAAGCAATGATATCTTCAATTGTCTTTATTTGGAACAAAATTCAAAATTCGGGGTCAAATGTGTTGCAATTGAAAAGTTAGGGACCAAAGTGACACGAGCTCTAAACTACAGGGACTGTTAGTGTAATTCATCATTTATTTTAATCTGTGTTTTTCGAGGAAAAAAAAAAGGGCGAATTACACTAACCATCCCTATAGTTTGGGGTGCATGTCACTTTAGTTCCTGAGTTTTTAATTGTGATACATTTGATCATGAATTTTGAATTTTGTTCCAAATAAGGATAATTGAAGATACCAGTACTTAATTTCAAGGGCAAAATCATCAACTTGATAAAATATAAACTAATTTGACACAAATAAATGTGAAAAAAATATTTTAAAATTTTTAAAAATTATTTTTACCCACTAAAGATAAAATTATGTAAAATTGATAAATCTTTTAGACAATTTTTTTTACCAAATTAATTTTTATTATGTGTTTGAATGATGATTGTATAGTGGTGGTTGTTAGAATTTTAATGTGCAATCAATATATTCAATATATAAAATGTTTTTAGTCTTGGATTTTTTATTTAAAGGATTGGTTTAATAATGATATTAAAGTTGTCGCCATATTTGACTTTTTGGAAAAATAGAAAATAATTTAATGAAAATAAAAAAAAATTACCCATTACATGATTATCATCCAAATACATAATAAAAATTAATTTGGTAAAAAAAAAAAGGCTAAAAAATTTATTAATTTTACATAATTTTATCTTTAGTGGGTAGAAATAATTTTAAAAAATTCAAAAATATTTTTTGAACATTTATTTTTATCAAATTAGTTTATATTTTATCAAATTGATGATTTTGCTCTTGAAATTAAACAATAGTATCTTTAATTGTCCTTACTTGAAACAAGATTCAAAATTCAGGGTCAAATGTGTCACAATTGAAAAATCAAAAACCAAAGTGGAGAAATTCTATTTCCACACATCTGATTAACTTAGGACACACACTTAATGAAAAATTAATTTAATGATAGTTATATCTTAAATAAAAATTACCAAAATAGACATTCATCAATACCCATAATATGATATAGAAAATTCTCTGTACACATCTTTTGAGAATAATAAAATTTCAATATATACATTTTGAATTAAAATAATTAAACTTTAATTTTTTTCATGATTATCACTTTATTTCTTACACACTCTACACTCATTTGTTTCTTACAAAGTAATACTCTCGAAAATCTCTCTTCCTCTCTAAAAAAGCAAAAAACCCACAACCCGTCAAAAACCCATTTAGCAAAACCAATCGGCAAATGCAAAAAATAATCGCAACCCATCAAAAACAATTACCTGAAATGGATGAAACCAAAAAGTGAATTCTTTGTTTCATATTCAAGTGGAGGCAACGAGTTGGATTTGGAGCAAAAGTTAAGAAGTCGGAAAACAGAGGACTATCTGGTGTAAAATCAAACCAAGGTGAGGATTAGGGTTTGTATTGGTGTTGTGGGGGATTGAATTGGAGTAAACGAGAACTTGAAAAAAAAAAATCCCCAAAGAAAAAGAAGAAGAGAGAGAGAGAGAGAGAGACGGGGGGAGGGGGTTAGGGGTATGTGGTGTGTTTACAATAATATTGAGTAAATGATATAATTGTAATTTTTAGTGTGTATATTGAGAAAATTAATCAATACATAAATCAATAGGGGTGTGTATTAGGAAAATATGTGCCCTGAGTTAATCAGGTGTGTGGAAATAGAATTTCCTACCAAAGTGACACAAGTTTCAAACTATAGGTATAACGATTCCGGTTTCGACCCGACCTTTGTTATATTCCGGACTCGGATTTCGTAATTGTATGTCGTTATCCATGTCTTGTTTTCCTCCTTTAACTCTTTGAATTTGAGTTTTGGAATATGTTGGTCGTGTTTGGAATAGGTTAGTTGCTAGTTGGTCTAGATTGTTACTACCCAGATTTTGGCTTCTTCGCTCGAGCGAGGTTTCTTACGCTCGAGCGAGTTTTGAGAGTTCTCAGGTTTTCTTTCCAGACGCAGCATTTCTGGGAAGATGAAGTTTTTCGCTCGAGCGAGGCTTTTTGCGCTCGAATGATGCTTTTTGTGCTCGAGCAAGGGCGTGCGTCTGTGAATACCTGAAGGTATGTATTCTACGCTCGAGCAACACTTCTTGCGCTCGAGCGAGGTCACTTGTTGTGTTTGATCGCTCGAGCGACCACTCTTTTGCTCGAGCGAGGATTGTGTATATCAGTTCGCAGCAGAGCACTTTTGTATCACTTTTTGCATCTCTTCTCAATCAAAACCCTAATCCGGCATCCTCTCTCTCTAAGGTTCTCTTTCTTTACAAATACCTCAAGATCTAAGCACCTCTCAATCCTAGTCCCTTTGTTAAAGAGCTAGAGCATCTTGTGGGCTTCCTCTTGATCTGAACAAAACCGAATTTGGAGCATTTTTGAAGTTCTTCATCATCTCCTTTGGGCTTTTACTCTTAAGGTAGGGATATTCTACACCTTGTTATGGTTTTTAACCTAGGTATTTGTCATTTTGTATCAATGGTGGGATTTAGGAGGATTTGGGTGAAGTTATGGTTTGAGCCTAAAATTTAAAAGAGAGATTTTATATTGGGTTCCATGAAAATGTATATGGGGTATTGAATATGAGATCATGTGGGTTAAAATGATGAAATCCGAATTTTTGAAAAAGGGGGAAAATTGCTCTAATTTGTGTTGAATAATTATTTGGTGTAAATAATTGAATTGATGTGAAAAATATGAAATTGGGGGGATGTGTGAATGAATGGTGTAGTTGGATTTGATAAATCACCCACCTATGAAAAACTTGATAAATTGTACATCTATTTAGAAATATCTGTTTTGGGCTATTGGTAGAGGATAGCTGTGATTGTTGTAGAAACTATATGAAGACCAGGTGAATTGAAACTGGTCATTTGAATTATGTCATTAAATATGACGGTTTGATTAAACCATTAAATATGTGATTTGAATAGTCATTGTATATGACAACGTTTTTAAATACATTGTATATGTATTGTTATTTAGGAGGAGATAGGGGATGGACTCTATTTAAAATTAAGTTGGCCGGAGTGTTTAGGGTGAAAGTTCCGAAGTCTTATACATATATTTGGGTGCCGATTCCCTCGGACGAGGATCTGTAAAATGGCAAGAAGTTTGAAGTGTTTGAATAATGAATGAGTTGTAGTCTTATTTGGGATTGTTTAAATGATAAGTAACTATACTTATGCATTGATTTGAAATGAATGAATGGAAATGGATTAAGGCCTCGTTTGGGAACTTATCTTTTTAGCCAAAAAGCCAAAAAGTTACTAAATTAGCCAAAAAGCCAACAACCCATACCAAAAAGTCAAAGATTTTCTTTTCTCTCTACTTTTTGCACATCTTTTCGTAATTAGCCAAAAAGTCATCCCAAACATACAAGTTTTTTTTACCTACCTTTTTAGCCAAATAGCCAAAAAGTTACTAAATTAGCATGTTCCCAAACGAGGCCTAAGTTGTGGTTATCAAAATGGAGTAGTAAGTGGAAGAATGTAAGTTTGCCTTGAGCATTGGACTTTTATCTGACATTTATATCTTAGTTAAATTCTATATATTGTGTTAGTCTATCTCTGTTGGGTTTTGGTTCACCCTACTTGGGAAACCATTTTCAGGTACTGGTGATATGCTACCTCCAAAGACATAGCTTGGAAGGACTAGGGGCTGAAGGCTTTCTTTTGTTACATTTATGCTAAAATGTTTATTTAAGCCGAGGACTTTACATGTATAGAGCTAGGACTCTTTCTTTTGTTGTAACCAAGTGATAACTTGGAAAGATGTAAGCCCGTAAGGCATTTATTTTGTTATAATCAATTAGTGTTATATGCTGTAGTTTCAGAATGAACATTTATGAAAGTATAAGACATGTAATATCTTTTGAAATATAAACTCTGATGAATGAAGTATACCATATTATTATTATGTTCATAGATCTTATGGAATGGATTAATTACATTATTTTTTTTTGGGGCGTGACAATAGAGACCGTTAGTGTAATTCACCCAAAAAAAGAAGAAGATTGTATTGAATAAATTCACATAAAATATTTACCATTGATGATGATTAAATTACATTTTGTCTAGAAAAAAAATTGTAATTGAACTTTTAACTCACATATTTGTTGAATTTTTTTTTATTAAACCCTACTGTCACCATTTAATTGCAACCTTTCACTTTCTCGTAGGTCCCAACCCTTTTTCTGGCAGCCTTTCACCTCCACAGGTTTTGAAATTGTGGTGCGCGTGTGTGCTTTATTGCAACCTTTCACATTCGCAGGTTTTTGAAATTGAGGTAGGTGGGTGTGCAATTTGATTGTGACGTTATCTTAGTTTTTATTTGATATAAGTTAAAATGAAATTTTTTTAATTAAAATTTAGGATCAAATGTGTTATAATTAAAAAGTCAGGAACCAAAATGACACGAGTCCAGTCCTAAACTATGAGATTGTTAGTGTAATTCATCATTTATTTTAATCTGTGTTTTTTGGAGGAAAAAAAAAGAAGATTGTATTGAATAAATTCACATAAAATATTCACTATAAATGATGATTAAATTATATTTTGTCTAAAAAAAAAAATTGTAATTGATTTTTTTTTTGTTACAGGAAAATCCTCTCTACTCTCCCGCAGGTCCAAGGCAGCGCCTCTTTGTAGAGATCACTAAGGTGTCCTGTTAGCCGTTCCGAGCGAGGAGACTATAACCTGGGAACTTGTCCCGACCTCCCAAGACAAGCTCCGCTTAAGTTAGGACTTGCACAGCGGGGGAGTATTGAACCCACACCAAGTGCTGGTTAGACAACTTGAGGTCCAACCTCCTAACCAACTGTGCTATGCCTAGAAAATTGGCCCAGAAAGAATTTGAACTCATAACCTGGAGGCTTAATCCATATGTACTTAATCCCCACTGTAATTGAATTTTAACTCACAGTATTTGTTGAAATTTTTTATATTAAACCCTACTGTCACCATTTAATTGCAACCTTTCATTTTCTCGCAGGTCCCAGCCTTTTTTACAGTAATGCTATGGAGCTCTAAAACAAGAGCACTAAAACAGCTCTAATTTGTCCTTTTCTTCATTTTTTTTTGTCTTTACTTTACTATATTTTTTTTTTTTTCTTTTTTAAGTGGGTGACAGCTCATTAGAGCTGTCCTTTCCCAGCTCTAATTAGAGCTCCGGGACATTTTCCCCTTTTTTATGGTAGCCTTTCACTTCCCGCAGGCTTTGAAATTGCGGTGCGTGGGTGTGCTTTATTGCAGCCTTTCACATTTGTAGGTTTAGAAATTGAGGTAGGTGGGTGTGTAATTTGATTGTGATGTTATCTTAGTTTTCGTTTGGTATAAGTTGAAATGAAAATTTTTGATTAAAATTTAAAGTTAAATGTGATCTAATTAAAAAATTAAGAATCAAAATAACACGAATCCTTAATTATATTTTGTCTAAAAAAAAATTGTAATTAAACTTTTAGCTCACCGTATTTGTTGAATTTTTTTTATTAAACCCTACTGCCACAATTTAACCAGACTTTTTTATGGCACTCTTTCACTTCCTTAGGTTTTGAAATTGGGGGCGTAGGTGTTCTTTATTGCAACCTTTCACATCCACAAGTTTTGAAATTGAGGTGGGTGGGTGTGCAATTTGATTGTGACGATATCTTAGTCTTCGTTTTGACATAAGTTAAAATGAGATTTTTTGATTAAAATTTAGATTTAAATGTGTTGTAATTAAAAAATTAAGAATTAAAGTGCCAACGAGCACACCTTTTATTTTAATATGTGTTTTTTGAAAAAAAAATTAAATTATATTAATAAATTCACATAAAATATTCACTATTAATGATGATTTTATATTTTATCTTAAAAAAATTGTAATTGAACTTTTAACTTACAGTGTTTGTTGAAAAAAAAAATCATTAAACTTTACTGTCACCATTTAATTGCAATCTTTCACTTTCTCGCAGGTCCCAGCCTTTTTTATGGCAACTTTTTACTTCCGTAGGTTTTGAAATTGGGCTGCGTGGGTGTACTTTATTGCAACCTTTCATATCCGTAGGTTTTGAAATTGAGGTGAGTGGGTGTGCAATTTGATTGTGACGTTATCTTAATTTTCGTTTGATTTGTGTTAAAATGAGATTTTTTTTATTAAAATTTAAGATTAAATATGTCATAATTAAAAAGTTAAGAATCAAAATAACACGAGACGTAAATTATAGAGACTGTCAGTGTAATTCACAATTTATTTTAATATGTATTTTTTTGAAAAAAATTAAATTATATTGAATAAGTTCACATAAAATATTCACTATTGATGATAATTAAGTTATATTTTATCTAAAAAAGTTATAGGGTAAATTATAATTTAACCCCCTGTAGTTTATCCCAAAAACACGGAACTCCCTTATAGTTTCATTTGTAACACTTAAATCCCTAGACTTTATACCATGTTGTAATTTTTGACGGACGTAACAGAAGTGCACAAAATGACGTCGTTTTGTGTACTGCCTGATAAAAAATAAAATAAAAAAAAGAAAAAACAAGAAAGGAAGAGAGAGAGAGAGTGAGAGTGAAAGTTAGAGAGAGAGAGAGAGAGAGAGAGAGAGAGAGAGAGAGAGATTGCAACCAAACCCAGTTCTTTCTCAGCTCAACAATGACTTGTCTACACTGGCTTCAAGGGTTTTACCAACAACAACAACAACATAAGCCTAAACGGTGTTGTAAAGATACATAACAATGGTTTCCTCCAACCTCGGCATCGATATCAATGGCATGATCTCCAATGATTTGGTGAGCGCTGGGTATTATGTACAAGGCAATTCGACAATGCAATCAATCAATCTCAAGAGTGGGAACATGATTCAGGGATGGATCGACTACGATTCTGCCAAAAACGAATTGAATGTCTCGCTTTCACTCTTTTCGACAAAACCCAGTTCTTCAATTTTGACATTTCAGATCGATTTGTCTCTGATTTTTGAAGACACCATGTGTGTAGGCTTCTCTACTTCAATAGGTCTGCTAACGAGCTGTCATTATATACAAGGTTGGAGCTTCAACGTGAGTGGACAAGCTCAATCTCTCGATTTATCTTCTTTACGCTCTCTTCCTGGACCCAAACAGAGAGGGCACACAACACACACACATAGAACACACACACACTCTCTCTCGGCAGTGGGGGTGGAGTGAGGAAGAAGAAACACTCACACCACCACAGATACTCATTTTCCCCCTCCCAACACAAGGCCATGTGACGGGTGGAGAAAAAGTGAGAGACTCACACAAGTCCAAACCAATCCATCTCTCTCTCTCTCTCTCTCTCTCTCTCTCTCTCTCTCTCTCCTATCACAGACAGATACACGCATACACTTGCTCTCTCTACCCACTGGCTGACAAGAAAAACCAACCAACGAACCCATCTCTGAAACAGAGAGTTTCAAAGCTATGAAGTGAGGAGAAAACACAACACACACACACTCTCTTTCTCTTTCTGCGGGCTGGAGTGGTGTTGAGAGTGAGGTGGTAAAAGATATATTTTGTTTAGAGAAAATGTTTAGAGAGAGGGTGGGTCTTGGTGTGCATGGGCAGAGGGGCAGTTTTGAAGCTGAAAACAAAACAAACATAGATGGACACAACGCACAGGTTGTTTTGCTCGTTGGTTTGATGGTAATGATCAACACATATATCTTTCTCTCTCTAAACTCTCTGCCTCATGAGAGTAGGCTTCTCGACCTCACTCTAGACCCGAGCTTCCTTCACTTCAACTACGTCAGAGTTTTGAGAAACTGTGAGGGGATGATGATGATGAAGAATGTCGCTACCTTAACCATCATTTGCATGTCTGCTGTGCCATGCTTGTGCTTGCTCTTGATCTGATTTTAATGTCAAATTCAAACTTTCACTCTCTCCCTTTTCTGTTTTTTCTTTATTTTATTTTATTTTTTAGGCTTATGTTGTTGTTGTTGGTAAAACCCATGAAGCCATTGTAGACAAGCCATTGTTGAGCTGAGAAAGAATTGGGTTTGGTTGCAATCTCTCTCTCTCTCTCTCTCTAACTTTCATTCTCACTCTCTCTCTCTTCCTTTCTTGTTTTATTTTATTTTATTTTATTTTTTATCAGGCGGTACACAAAACGACGTCGTTTTGTGCACTTCTGTTACGTTCGTCAAAAATTACAACATGGTATAAAGTCTAGGGGTTTAAGTGTTACAAATGAAACTATAAGGGGTTTTGTGTTTTTGGGGAAACCACAGGGGGTTAAATTATAATTTACCCAAAATTATAATTGAACTTTTAACTTACAGTATTTGTTGAAAAAAAAAAATTATTATACCCAACTGCCACAATTTACTTGCAACTAAGGTGGGAACGGGTCGGTTGCGGCCACGAAATCTCTAATCCGCCATCCGTCCGCCAAATTGGTGGATTGAAAAAAATCAATTTGTATCCGTTCGCCAATCCGGCGGATATGGATTGAGCGGATTGGCGGATGGATACGAATCGGTTAGGCAGTTTAAAATTTTATAAATTTTCAACATAATTCAATTTGTACACTTCCTCAAAAGTACATATATATATATATAACAGTCAATGACTTAAAAAAGTATTATAATCACTGCATGCCTCATCCAAAGAAAGAAAGTTTGAAACTTTAGAATATTCCAATTACTACATGCCTCATTCACATATTACAATTACAGCATGCCTCATCCACATAAAGTATTACAATTTTTAAAATATAAAAACAATTCAAACCACTAAAACCATGAACAGAGCAGTAGTAGAGATTGCCTCTGTATTGTTACATCTATATCTGTTTTTGAAAATAAAAACCAACCAGCATATATCATCTTTTTTTATTTATTATTTTTAGAGTTAGATTTAAAAACTAAAAAATATAAATAAATAATATTTTTATTTTTTTCAATTCAAAAAATATTTTTCAATTGAAAATACAAATAGAATATCTAAACAAATTGAAAACACAAAGTCTTTCAAATTATTAGGGGTGCTCGCGGTTTGATGGTTCGGTTGCGGCAAAAGGAATCTCAAATCTGCCATCCGTTCAAAATTAGACGGATTGAAAAAAATCAATTCGCAACCGTCCGTTCGTCATCATGCATTCGTCTAAAATACAGCGGATCGATTTGATTCGATCAATTTAAACGAATCGATATATCCATTACTCACCCTTATTTACAACCTTTCACTTTCTCGCAGGTCCCAACCTTTTTTATGACAGCCATTCACTTCCGCTGGTTTTGAAAATTGGGGTGCGTGGGTGTGCTTTATTTCATCCTTTCACTTGAGTTCAGATCTTCGGCCGCACATCCCAGCCGCACTTCCCAGCAGCGCCCCAAAACGACGTCGTTTTGGGGCCAATTTTCAAAAAAAAAAAAAAAAAAAAAAAAACCAAACAGAACGAGGATTGCTGGGTTCATCCATATATATATATATATATATTTATATCTATAGATCAAGAAAAAGAAGAAGAGAAGAATAATCAACCAAAAAATAATAATAATAATTTATGGATCAATTTAGATGGGAATCTGGACAGAGTTAGATGGGATCAGAGCTTGCATATAAAATAATCAATTGAAAGACAGTGTTTTATGATCTTTACTCCCTTCATTTTTTAGGGTTTATGGATCAATTATAAAATTAATTTATGGATCAATTTAGAGAAAGGGCATAGAAATTGACAAACCAAAATAGATCTGGAAAATTAGAAATCTGATTTACAAAACATATGCATATATATATATATACAGGTCCGAAATGATGATAACTTACAGATTTGTGAATAGAAGGAGAGAAACGCAAATCTGATATAATCAACCTTCAAACCCTACTCGAGAGCCCTCAAAAAATTTCCATGGACAGCCTTCAATTAAGTGGAGAGAGCAAGGAGAGAGGCTTCAAACGTACATCTTCATCGACAGCTTCAGTGCAGAGAGCAAGGAGAGAGAGAGATCGGTGGAGAGAGCAAGGAGAACCCAGCAGATCTATAGATATATATTATTATTTTTATAATAAGATGATTCTTCTCATCTTCATCTTCATTATTTTTTTTTTTTTTGTTGATGATTCTTCTCTTCTTCTTTTTCTTGATCTATAGATATAAATATAAATATATATATATACATATATGGATGAACCCAGCAATCCTCGTTCTATTCGTTTTTTTTTTTTTTTTTTTTTTTTTTTTTTTTTTTTTTTTTTGAAAATTGGCCCCAAAACGACGTCGTTTTGGGGCGCTGCTGGGAAGTGCGGCTGGGATGTGCGGCCGAAGATCTGAACTCCCTTTCACTTACGCAGGTTTTGAAATTGTTCCTAGGTGTGCTTTATTGCATCCTTTCACTTCCGCAGATTTTTTTTTTTGCGGCGGGGGGGGGGGGGGATTGTGCAATTTCTTAGTCTTCATTTGACATAAATTAAAATAATCACGATAAGATAAAATAAATTTTTTAATTTAATAAAGTAAAATATCACATTTAAATTATAATCATTTTATTTTTTTCTTATAAAAATCAAAAAAATTAAAAATTTTATCCCAAATAAAACTTTTAACTTTAAATTAAAATAGTCAAAAGCCAACTTACATCCCAAACCTTTACAACGGTTTGAAATTTTGAAATTTCGAATCCTAAACCATTATCGCAATCTCCAATTATGCTTTTTATCTAAATGAGGCTATTGTTTGGCTGACTCTCTTTGGATTCCGCCTTATATTCGGTTGATTAATTTTTTTTGGTGATACCTGATTGAGTTTTATTAGTGATAGGTTTTTTATTTTTATTTTTATTTTTATTATTTTTTTATTATTTTTTTAAATTTGGTTAAATTTGATTGTGAATCAGTTACCTCAGAGCGAGGACTTGCGGATGCTCTGATATTTCTACGGAACATTTTTTTTTTCTCAAAAAAAAAATAAAAATAATGCACCAATAAATCCCAAATTAATAACTTATACACTGTTTAGTCCTAAAAATTTTCTTATAGACTGAAAGGTCCCATTACAATGTTTCAAACATCAGATTAATGTTTCAAACATTAGATTTCAAACATCTAATGTTCATCAGATTTCAATAATGTTTGAAATTATAGGATGAATGTTTCAAACATTAGATTTCAATAAATTTTGAAATTTAGAATGAAACATCAGATTCATTTACATCATGAACATCATGATGATGTATAAAATGAGACTAAATGGAGCATAAGAAAACTTTTAAGACTAAATGGTTCAATTTTTCAAAAATTAGGATTTATGGGTAAATTTTCCTTGTTGGTATTAGGAATTTGGAGAGTTAAGATTTTAGCTTAAAAATTTAAAAATAATTTAAAAAGTTTAAAATTTCTTTACATTCACTATATTTTTTGCATATCTTTTTATAAGAAGTTAAAAATTTATCCTAAACATATTCACTGTGTTTGGTTTCAACTTTGTGGATTTAATTTTTTAAAAATTGAGTTGTTTTATTTTTTGTGTTTTTTTTTTATTTTTTATTTTTAGTGAAAATTTTAAAATTTTAAGTATTTTTTTTTTTTACTTTTTTAGATTCATCTTACTTAGATGTATTTAAAAAGTAAAGTATTTGTAAAAAAATATTTTAAAAAATTAATAACTATACAAGAATATGAAAATGTATTAATTTTTTTTTTATGGTATTTATTGAATTTTTTAAAGCATTTATTTATTTATTTATTTTTACAAATTTTATACTTTTTAGGGGAAACCATGTGCAGGTGGGTAAAGGGGAAAAAATTATTAATATATAAGGGGTGCAAGTGTGCCTGTGGTGGGGTGCAAATGAAAAATTATGAGGGTGCATGTTTGCCAGAGCCATGACTACAAGTGTCTCATGCCCATCCCACGCACTGATCCTGACACGTCATCTGAAAGTGGTTAACAACTACAAGTACATGGTAGAGTGAGAAATATTATACTGATCTATGGATAATTATTTGACTAAACAGAGCTTAGTTTGATGGGTGTGACAATATAACAAAATAGAGGGTCACATAAAGTGACAATTCAAAGGACTAATGGTATTTTAGTCTTTCAAGGCATAAGATCTCTATGCTGGTACTTACAAAATAATTGTTTAAAATATATTTAATAAACAGTTATATCCAAAAAGAAAGATAGTGACAAAAGAAGAAAAAGAAAGGAAGAAAAGTGAAGAAAAGAAAAGAAAAGAAAGAAAAACATGTGTGCACCCTCATCGTAAGTCATGAGGTGTGGAGACAGTGTAAGTGTCACTTGCATTCCTCATGTGTTAGTAATATTTTTTCACTTCTCTTACCTACGCTAATTTTCAGTACTTTTTAAGTGTATTTATGTTAGGTGTATCTAAAAATTAAAAATATTCTCTAAAATATTAAAAAAAAAGCTCAGTAAAAATAAAAAATTTAATTTTCTAAAAAATGAATCCTCAAAAATCAAACCAAACAAGCTTGAGTTTTTTTTTTTTTTTTTTTTCATATCAAATTTTAATTAAAAAAATAAAAATCACAAAAAAAAAGGCTTGTTTAAAAATAAGTATTTAGGGGTCTCTGTGCTTACAACATGATTATAGACAGAACTAAACTAATTACATAAAACGATTGTGGAAAAAAAATGTTTTGATTTGGTTTAAAAGAGTTGGGCTTCTTTTTAGGCCTTAATTAGATTGGAGAGGGTGTTGTTCAATCCAATGGATCCACTTTTGGATTTCATTTCGATAATCTGAACTGTTTATATTTTAGGATTTGTTAAGTATATCATCTTTATAAAAAATCAATTTGATCGGATAACGACAATCATGCGTTCGGATCAGTTTTCTATGAAAAAAATGAACAGTAAGAAAATAAATGGTTCATAGAAAATTGATCCGAACACGTAGTTACCGTTATTTGATTGATTTAATTTTTTGTAGGAATGATATACTTGATGAACTTTAAAATATAACGGCTCGAATCATAAAAATGGGATCCAAAATTAGGCCGATTGGGCAGACCAATATCTCTCTAGTCGGATTATGGTCCGGAGAGACGCCATCTCTTTTTAATAAATGATTTGTGACTTTCTTCGATTTTTTTTATTATTATTTTCAAATAGTCCTAATCCACGGACTTTGGGTTATTTTGAGAAGATGGTTTAAAGTCATCTTCTAATTTTTAACCCATTTTAGATCACATCATTTCTCACAACTTTTACACATTTTTTAAAAAAAAATCCAAAAATACCTTCCCAAAACAACTTAGCTTGCTTATCCTTAAATAAATCCATGTTACTCACATTAGAAGTAATACAGAGAGGATTCCATCGTAATTTAAATAGAACATTTTTATAAAAAGTTAGGAGGCCCCTTTCATGTCAAAAAACGATCTACACACATTTGAGCGAACTATCCGTAATTCTCGGGATACTCTTCTAGGGAGTACAACATTATATACCAATACAATCAACAAAAAAGAAAGACAGAAAAGAAGGGAAGAAATAAGGTACCAGAAAACGATATCACCACAATAACTATCCCACTACAAAAGCATATTTCTCTCTGCCATCAAATGTTTTCTAGTACCAAATAAATAGCAAAATTGGCCCATGAATAAGGACGAAGATTTCCCAATCAAAATAATTCAAAAGCATAATCATTTTCCCGCATTTGATTTATGTCACTCAATCTGAAAATATCTTTACTTTATTACTACACAAATCACCACAAACGTGACACGTGTATGACACTATCTGGTAAGGGAATCAAAAGTACTCACACCACTCACACTTGGGTTTGGGTGTGACTTCCTTTTTACTACATCCATGCACGTGTCCACAAGTATATGAATGGACGGTCCAGATCAACGTGTGCGAGAGGGTGGGAAGGAGGGGAGGGGGCGTTGGTAATATTAGTACAGCGCCCCCCAGTCACACCAACTCACCCCATTCACACTGAATTTTTTAACTAATAGGGAGCTCTTATACGGCTAGTGTGAGTTTAATGTTTACCTCTACAAAATGTCTCACCAAGTCTCTTTCCATTTCTATGCCAAGAATGTTTTCCTCACCTACTCACAATGCCCTTGCCTAAAAGAACAATTCTTAAAACTCCCCCAATCACTTCTCCAACTAACTTGTCATCCATATTAATTACATACTTGTCGCATCTCGTGGGCACCCCTTTGGTTGATGTTCCCAGCCCTTGTATGGGTCATGTGGCATTAAACAAGTGTTTGAGTTTGAAATAAGTTTTTTTTTTTTTTTTTTTTTTCATGCTCCAAAGATGGAAAATTGATGTCTAAATCACTTATTTTGCCTATAACTAGGGTTTTCTAAACGGGGCTGACAGATAAAAAATTTGATATTATTTAACTTGATCAATTTGTTTTATGATCCGTTCCAACTTGTTTAAGTGTCCATCTCAATCTAATCCAACTCATAAAAGATGATTTAGGATTTTAGATAAAGATTTATAATCTGAACTCACCCATAAATCCAGTCCATACGAGCCCGCGAGGATAAATAGAATGTTTAATTTGATTTTTTTATCTAATGTTTAATTTGATTTTTTTTTGGTCTCATGTTTAAATTTTTTATTTTTTTTTCTTTCCATTTTTTTCTCTCCACTTGTAAGTATTATATATAACTTGATTGTTTTTTTTGATTATATGAGATGTAAAAAGATAAAAATAAAATAAAATAAAAATATTTGAATTATGTTAGAAAGTTAAAAAAAAAAAATGAAAATATTATAAATATGTGAATGAAAAATGTGTAGAATTTAATAATATAAGTGTAATAAAAAATATGTAACTTGGTTCGATTTGATTTTGATTAGTAAAATTTAGATTTATGGGTGAAATGTATTTTTAATTTTATTAAATAAACTTGATCTATATTAACCCATTAACCAGTCAAAACTCTAAAAACTCATTAAAATCTAAGATTTGAATACAATAGTTATAAATTGACGTCCCATTAATGATTCCTACCTAGAACTCTCAACCCACGCTTCTGCATTACGGAAAGTCCTGTGCCAATGAAAAACACTATGAAATCTATAACGACCTCGTGTGTGGTCTTCATGACTTGTAGTATAGAACAAGATTTATATCTATATAACAACGGAGGGAGGTTTTTGAATCTTGATAAGACTTTTGTCTATTTGTCAAAAGGATCGTGGTAGGGAGCTCGAAAGCTCCCCCTCCCCCCGAATCCCCCTAATTCTGCGACGACGCCGTTTTTGATTTTTTTTTTTTTTTTTTTTTGCAGAAGAAGGAAGATCAGAGAAGGAAGAAGAAGAAGGGAAGAAGAAGAAGGAGAGGGAGGAGGCAGGACTGGAGGGGGCCAACAGGATTGGAGGAGGAGGCGGAGGAGGTGCAGGGGCTGCGACGACGATCGGCGGAGGCGGGGTTGCGACGATCGGGCAGAGGCGACGGCGGAGGGCTGCGACGGCGGGCGGAGGGCTGCGATGCCCTGCCTCCTCTCTCTCTCTCTCTCTCTCTCTCTCCCTCTCTCTCTGTTTCAGCCTGGACGACGAAGAAGACGAAGGGAAAAAAAAAACCGAATGCCCAAAACGACGTCGTTTTGGGCATTCGGGGGATTAGGGGGGAGAAGATTCGAGCTCTGAAACATTATCCTTGTCAAAATATACATTATTAGATTGATTCAATCCAATGGTTGAAAATGTCTCTCTCCTTTGGACATTTTAATGGCTGAGATCAGTTTGGGTAAATATCAATGCTTGAGATCAGTTTGGGTAAATATCAATGCTTGGGTGAAAATGTCTCTCTCTCTCTCTCCCTCTCTATCTCTCTCCTTTTTTCTCACCCTCAGACGTCTTCACTGTTTCTCTCTCTGATTTTGATTTCAAAATTTGAAACTCTATTCTCTCTCTCTACAAGTTTGATCTCCTATGGTGCCAACACATCACATACCCATACCCAACAACACCACAACTCACCACTCTCTTTCTCTCTCTCTCTCTCTCTCTCTCTCTCTCTCTCTCTCTCTTCACAAAACCCATTTTCTGGGTCTCTTTCAATTCTATTTAAATTCTTTCATTTCTTGATTCTTTTTATTTTTTGGGGAGTTTTGCTATCTCTGTTTTTGAAGTTTATTGTGAAGTTTGTGAAGCGGTGGAGGATCTTCCCAATTTTTTTTTTGCAATCGATTTCTGGTTCCAAAACTTTCGGCGATTTCAGGCTTGATCTGGGTTTTCAACGGCTTTGATCGCTGTTTTCGTGTGATTGTAGTGAGAGAGAAAGAGATATGTTGGGTTTATCGATGTTTATCAAGATATGTTGGGTTTATCGATGGCTGAAGGGGGATCTCATTACTGCTCTAAAAAGAAGGACGATATTTGCGGTGATGGTTGCGATAAGGTATTATATATATATTGTTATTACTATTAATTGTTGTTATTGTTATTATATATATATTTTTTCCATGACATTGTTGGGATTTGTTACTGCCAATAATTTTTGTTCATTTTTGGGTTTTGGGTTAGTCATGGTTTGTTTGGCTGCTGAGAAAGTGAGGAAAAACAAAGGAGTAGATGATTTTGACTTTCCAACTTTTTCCTTATTTGGTTCCTTCAAAAACCCAGAAAGAAAGATGAAAAAGAAAACTAACCCATTTTATTTTATATTTTTTGGAAAGCCTTCCGTGATTGTGTTGGTTGAACCCTAACTTTCAATTGAAATACTATACTATTCACTTACATTCTAAGACACATGTACATCGATATATATCATATATATACATACTTACATACACATCTGTAAACCATGTCTTTCCAATTTATGTTTTCATGTAAAAGCTTAGAATCTGTTATTATATATGGAGAATGGGAACTCTTTTACATCTCAAAGAAATCCATCAAGAAATGCAAGGTAGGGGTGAACAACATATACCCCTTTCAAAATTTCTGCATTGTGTTGTTTGCTTACTCAGATTACAAAATTCCCCCGAGTTTAATTTTCAATGTTGGGAATAGTTGCAACCAATGTTTCAATTTCGGTTAATTTGTGCTTTTGGGTCTGTCATGCGTCGTTTGGTTGCTGAGAAAGTGCAAGGAAAGTCTAGATGATTTTGACTTTTCAACCTTTCCAAAACTATGCATTGTGTTGTTTGCATACCCTGATTACAAAATGCCTTCAAGTTGTATTCATATTTTTAAGTTAGTCCCTAATTTTTATACTACATTGATTATGGTGAAAAAGTTCATTGTCAAATTCAAAGCTCTGTACCAATCCAAAAAAAAAAAAAAAAAAAATTCAAAGCTGTGTGTATTGTATTGACTTGGACAGTGTTTGAAGTATGTCTTAATAAGGGAGGAAGGTTTTTGAATCTTGGAAGGTTTTTGAAGTACGTCTTAAAAAAGATTTTTATGTCATTTGTTTCTCATTTGGGTTTAATTGTGTTTCTCATTTATATTATGTGATTTGTTTCTCATTTATATTGCCTCAATTAAAATTTTACACATTTCAACATGATACGTATAAATTACAATTATGTCATTTGTTTTTTTTGTTTGAAGCCACAGAGATCATCAATTGAAGAGTTGGTTGCACATATTTTTCTTTGTTTTTTTTCTTTGATTTTGAATAATTAATAACTGTTGATTTGTTGATTACGGTTTAACTGTTGATTACGGTTTGATTTTTCTTCGATTTTGAATAATTAATAACTGTTGATTACGGTTTGATTTGTGGAAATTTGGGGAAATTTTCAATAATTGAAAACTGTTTTCATTCACCACCTTAAGAGAAAAACTTCATTCAAGAATTTAAAAATCAGCCACTCTTTATTTATTACCAAATACCTGTATGTATAATAGTCTGATATGAATCATGATTATTAGTTGCCAAAAAAAAAAAAAAAAATCATGATTATTTGTTTTTTTTTTTAAGCCTTATTTTTTGTCCTCTTACATTTTATTATTATTCATAAGGTTGTCAATATCAGCAAAAGTGCATGAAAAAGAAAAGATCATATGAATTCATCTAATATTCATTAACTCCTAATTTTTTCTTTGTTCAGCCATAGAGATCATATTTTTCTTTGTTTTTTTTTTCTTGAGTATTGTTTTTCTTTAATTTTGGGTGCACTTTTATGGGTTTTGTTAATTTTGGGTGCACTTTACTTTACTTTAATTTTGTGCAACTATTGTATTGAGTTACTCTATTGAATGGTTGTTACCAAAATGTTCGAAACCCATTCTTGGTATCTTCTCTCATATTGATTTAGTAGGAATTATTGGAAATAAGAAGAATGTTCTGCATTTTTTGATAATGCAGAACATTTTTGAGTGTTTATTCTTACTTGGACATGCATGTTGTTTATTCTTAATTTTTGATATTTTTCTTTTATACTATATGTTTTCTGTTTTTAACCTGATGCATATGGATAGGTAGATGGAACTTACATAATATCGAAAATTTGGTTCACAAAGTATGTACACTAGCTCGGGACTCCACAGAATAACATGAAAAAAGCTGCTTGAGGGCATCAAGTTTGCAGTGCCTTTGATAGTTCGATTTATTTTTCATGGTGCAATTAGTGATCCAATTTTGTAAAAGAATTCTTCTACTAGATTTTGGAAATTTAATAGTTCAATTTATTTTTTGTGGTGCAAATTAGTGATCCAATTTTGTAAAAGAATTCCTTCGCTATATCCTTCAATTAAAACTACATTTTCTACTTTATTTGTCTATTGTTTCCTTTCTATTTTTAGAAAAATAGACTTTCTAGATGTAATTCTATTTAATGATTAGCTTTTTCCCCTTGCAGGTGTGGTTTATGGCAGGGGTTTCACACATTTTTTTGTTGATTTTTATGAGGTCAGTCATTTTTTTCCCTGCATTACTTAAAGCTATCTGTTGGCTTGCTGAACTTTATAGGGTTTCTGAGAATCATTGTGGAGTTTCTGAGAATAGTCAATTAAATTTTTTACAAATTTTACTTCAACAAGGTAAAACTTAATTACAATGGATTGTTTTTATTTGGTAAATTACTTTTATAAGTTTTATTGCACAAAAACAACAAAACAAGGCATACCCCATAGCAAACAAAGAAACAACAGTATCAAAGAACCTTAAAAGCAATCAAGACAAGAACACAAGTAGAAACCATCTAATCAAAGCAATAAAGACAAACAGAACCTTAAAAGAAATTCCCATAAGTTACAGTCATGCCTATTCATTCCTTCAAAAAATTCTGGAGTTCCTTTCAATCCAAACATGATATATAGGGGCAACAAACAATAATGTTCCCAAATGGGCCTTCATATTTGTTGTGTGTTATGCAACAAAGATGAGGAGAATCACTATTCATATTTGTTGTGTATTTCATGCATGGCTGATTTCACCTGATCAGGATAATTTACTTTTGTATATTATTTTGGCCTTTTTAAAAATAATAATAACAATAGAGATTGGCCCTAATTATGCTTTGCCAAATCTTTACAATTTACTCATGATTGTCCATACTGTCCTATGCATCTCTCACTCATGCTTATGTATCCCTTTAAATGTTTAGGTGTTCATGTCTTCTGTCATATTTACATGCTCTTCTGCAATGCACTTGCAGACTGAATATATGCATATTTATTTCCAATCATATTGATAAGTAGCTATTATTGCAAGTTATTGGAATTGATCTTTTGTCACAATCTCTATTGCTGGCTATAGTTGAACTTGCTGAGGATAGGCATTGGAGGGTTCGACTTGCAATAATAGAGTACATACCTTTATTGGCAAGTCAGTTGGGTGTGGGATTTTTTGATGATAAGCTTGGTGTTCTCTGTATGCAGTGGTTGCAGGATAAGGTCGGTGCTATTGCCCACTCTCGACAGTTTTATCTATATATCAAACTCTATACTTTTGCCAACTGTCAATAACTTAAAGCAATCAGAACAAACTTACTTTGACATAAAAACTGCCTGTCAGTCGAAAGTGAGCTATTGGCTCAATATAATGTAATAGATATGCTGCTCTATTTATTTGAAGTGATTACCTTTCAAGGGAGTCCATATTTTCTTTTCTTTGTTTGGTGATCATCATTGTTATGTTGGTAAAACTGAATGATAGAGATGCGATCAATCTGTTCTGCAAGTTGAGCATATGAGGGCTACATTCAATATTTATTCTTTTGGTCATTTATTTATTTCTTATTCTTTCAAATTAGTTTATTACAAAGTTTATCGAATTATTATTTTTTTGATATGCATGTAGGATAGGAGTATGATAGCTATGTGTTTGTGTCAAAGCCAATTTAATTACTTATTCCAGTAAATTAAAGGATTAGTTTTTTCCATTTTACTTGAAGATGAAATATCATTTCTGATAAGCTAATTTAGTAAACGCATAACCAAACGCATAACTCGAAACTCCATACTTACTTTATGCTTGAAGGAGTTTAAACCTGCTTTATACTTTTAATTAGATGATTATGCATAATGGTACCTCATAAGTGAAGAAGAAGGTGGTTTCACTTTCAACCCTTAATGTTTGTTTTCAACTATTCACTTCTGTATTTATTTTATTTTATTTGTGTTTAAAAAAATAAAGTTATCTGAAAATGATCCTGTAGAAAATGACCATGTACAAACATTATGGTACTTTGATTAATTGTTTTATTTCTTTTGTTTTGATTGCTATATTTCTATAAATCAATTTCTAATATCTGATTTCCCTCTTGTTGCTGTTCATGAATTTTTGACGCAGTTCATCAGTTTCTATAATGAAAGGTATTCAAATTTTTTTTTTTATTTCTCTCATAATATTTTTCATTAAAGTTTTGATAAATATGTCATTTCCTTTCTCCCTCTAATCATTAGTTTTTTCCCAAATTTTAGTTTGTTATTTTCTACTATTTTCATATTGTGTTGTGTTTTTTTGCTGGTGGTCATCAATTTCTAGGTTCTCAATATAATCAAAGGTACAACTCTCTCACACAATTTTTCTTTATTACATCTCTTTCATTACTTATATAATTTTGATAAAAGTTAAATTGTTTGGTTTGTTACTTTTTTAGTTATGTTTGTTTTAAACAACACTCCCTTTCCATTTGCATAAAAGATAGGCAAAATGGGACTAATGAGCAGTAAACCATGATTAAAAAAAAAAATAGTATTACTCAAACTTTTTTCTTTTATTTGCTTTTTCCACTAGATTATTTTTCTTAATCTTTCTTTTTTCTTATGGAGCTTAGTAAAGGGTGTTGTAGTAGTCTTTGTAGCTTTTCTGTTAGTGGTTTTGGTGAATGTTAAAGTAGTGGAATGAAATTGAATGGATTAGTATGACCTATGCACTGTACACTAGATTTCTTTTTCCCCCCATAAGAGAGTGTTGGCTTGGCCATTACATATTTTGGGGATTGTTGAGAGTGTGTGTTGAAAATTTAAACCAAAAAGAAAATGTGCATAATGAGGATTGAAAAAATTGAAAAAAGAAAAGAAAAAGGAAGATAAACATAGATAAATCTCTTTTCTTTTTTTTTTTTTGGTGAACACACAGACTAATCTTAGGTAACAAAATGCCTTTCTTAAGACAATATACGTTGGTAAATTTTGAGTTACTTTGGAAATAACTTTGTGCTTAGTTTTGGAATCCCCCATTGTCAAAATAAAAATTGATGTCTAATTGTCTTTTAAATTGGTTTTTCAGGATTTATAAATTTACATTTTATTTAAGAGAAAACTAAAGTTGTAGGTTCTTTTTTCCTCTCTATTTCTGTCTTCTCTTTTTTAACCTCTTGGAATATGAGGACAACAAAATCGTGGTGTAGAGTTTTTTGTTGTCCCATTGTTCTTCTTGCCTGGTTTAGTTAGTAAAGGAAAACAAGTGTTTTCATTTTTTGTCAAGTACATAATAAATGTAGTAAAACTAGATAAGGAAATATGTGAAGAAAACGAGTTGGACTGTGTGTGATGGCAAGTGGTGTTTGATAAATGATAGATGCTTTTGAGTAGTTAGAAAGTTTATTACATACTATGTGATGTTGATTTGAAAATACTAAACATTAGACATTTTTACTTTAATCCATCTAATCTAACTTTATTATTATTTTTCAAATTTAATTTTTATTTTTTTTTAATTTCAGGTATCGATATTAGAATGGCTATTGAACGACTTTCAAATCCTTTTAACTTTGGCCAATTTTTAGGGCAACAATTTCATTTTTAAAATTGTCTTAGTTAATGTATTTGATGGCTTCTTACAAAAAGTACAAAATAAAGGAGAAATAATCTTGGGATTAATCTTCTCCTGTCCAATTTTATTACGGGTATACACTGTCAGCCCAACTTTAATCTTGGGATTAATCTTGGGACAAAATGTTTGGAGATATTGGGATTAATTAATCCCAACATCAATTTTATAGCAATTGTCATCCCAACATTAATCTCAAAATGTTGTCATTGGGGTTTACCATCCCAACATCCCAACATAGATGGACATGAGTGATGACCCATCACTACTGATTGTCCTATATATAATGCCAAGGACTCTCAGATTGGGGACACACTAATAGACCTTTTTGAAACTCCTTTAGCTTTGCCATTCTATGTCAATAACTCAATTTTTTTTTTAATGTTTTTTAATTTCCCAACAGTGGCTTCAAAACCCATCGTTCAACACCAAAATAGAGGTATTTTACATTGTCTATTGAATTTCCCTTTTTCTGCTCTTGATCGCTGTTGTTGGTTAATTATGCTGTTTAATTTATTGTTTGAATTCTGAATCCTGAAGGATTTGTTGTTTGGATTTGTTGGTTGATAATTTTTGTATTATTTTTAAGATTTCATGTACAAGACACAGTGCTTCCCTTTTGCAATAGTCAGCCTTCTATTTGACATGTAACTTTATAGAGATATGTCCAATTTTGGAGTTAATAATAATGTATTTTGGAGTTGAGCCCATCTCAAACTCAATTAAACAGTGGACGTTTTATTTCTAGGCTTTTAAGACTGTAGAAAATTTGTCAAAAATTTACTAAATAGGTTTTGTTTTCAAGCTTCTTTTTTTCTCCTTCCTTGAAAGTTCAAACATTGAGTTTGCATTTGCTTTGATTGTTGGAAAACTTTGTTCTTTACCTGCTCGTAAAACTTTTTGCTTTATTGTTGACTGTAAATGAAATAACATAACAGCAACTTAAAGATCGCATAAACACGTAATTAAACTAAAATAAAACTATTTGGGCGTTAATTGAATTTCATTTGAAAACTCACCTATGCTCTTATAAAGTTTAATTTTAAATCCCTTCATTTGATTGGAAACTTCCACAGCTTCTGTGAACTTAGATAGATGTTTTTGAGTTTGTTTTATGGTGGGTCACCAAAGCTCAACAATGGTTGTTTGCCTATGCCATTTTCTTGGTATAGCAATAGGGATTTTCAGATGGAAGGCATAATTTTCTTGCCATTTTATTTTTAAGATAAGAAGGGTTGGGATTACAATTATATTAAATTAATAATTGATAATTGATAATCTATTAAATAGTATTGGGATTACAATTATATTCTAATCCCAACATTATTTACACTGTGCCTTCAGGCACGGGTATACGCTAGTATATAGATATAGATAGATTGGCTTATTTCCCACTAATTGTTTGTAAATTTTCCTCTTAATCCTTGTGAGAGAAGACCTCTATATAAACAAGTTTTATAAAGATGAATAAAAACAAAAATTGAATGAGCTTGAAGATCAATCATCGGTAGTACGGGTGCACAAAAAATCAAGGGTAAATTATAATTTAACTCCCTGTGGTTTGCCTCAAAAACACGGAGCCCCCTCATAGTTTATTTGTAACACTTAGACCCCCTATACTTCATACCAGAGTGCAAAATCCAACAGAACTATTTGTTTAAACAATGCGTGTGTTGTACGACCAGAACTGGTGAGTAGAGCACGTTTGCCCGCCCAAAAACATATGGAAAGTGATCAAAACACCCTTTATTGCCATATATATACACAAATCAAGACCCAAACAACATAGAACCCTCCTGAAATTTTCCTAAATTGGCCAAAAGCTGCCCAGATTTTCTCAAAGTTGAAGATTATTGTTAGATGGCTTCTTCATTTGCTTCTGAAAGTGGACGGTTAAAGACAAATGCTCCAAGGCTATGTTATTGTGGAAAGAGATCCCCTGTGAAGACTTCAATGACATCTGGAAATATAGGTAGAAGGTTTTATGGTTGTGCAAGATATGGGGTAAGCAAAACTTAATTTATTTATTTTTTTTGGAAAAAAAGATTGAATTTTGTTTGAAAAGGAATTTGTGGATTCATATTTTTTTATTATAGGTTTATGCAACTTGTGGCTACTTTGAATGGGTTGATCCACCTATGTGCCAACGTGGGAGGGAGGTGTTGCCAAAAATGGTTGCAAAGATGAATAGGTTGGAGAAGGAACTAGCAAGAAGTCGTAGAAGGAAGAAAATGTTTTGCAAAGCTCTGTTTGGGATATGGGGTTTTTCCTTTATCATGACAATGTTCTGGGTGAAGTTTGCTGGAGTGAAGAAAAATGGGTTGTTATTGGGCCATAGAGTTTGAGAGATGAAAAATATAGTCAATGTAGAAAATGAAGATGTACAATGGTCTGTGAAGCAATTGTAATGAAAGAATGTTTTGGTCAAGAAATGTATGCATCTTGATTACATCTTCCATGAACATTAAAGAATAGAAACATATTGGTTCCCATTGTTCCTCTCATTTGAAACATGCTTCATTTGCTTCATACAAAACAATTTCAGCAATCCTAACCTGTGTATTAATAAAGGTACACAAAACAAACAATAAGGTACACAAGCCATAATTCAAAAACATGTTTCAACCCCAAAACATAGTAAACTAAGATACTATTGTTTACTAAGATACATGTATTAATAAAGGTACACAAAAACATGCTTCCCATTGTTCCCCTATTTGAAACATGCTTCATTTGCTTCAATTCACATTACTTTAATACAAGCCATAATTCAACCCACTGGGCTTCTCAAAACATAGTAAACTAAGATACTATTGTTTACTAGCCAGTTCAAATTCAAAAACAAATTGGTACAAGCCACTTAATGGTTTAACAAGCTGAAAAGTACTCAAAACACAACAAAGCTTACTGAAAACAGAAAAACAGATGCCTAGTCCATCATGCTTTCCCTTTGCCTTTGTCAGTTTGCCTCTAAGTTGTAGCTTTTGCAAACCCATCTCCTCTTTTACCTCTTGTAATGAAGCTACCTCCCAATGCAGATCTGGACATAACCCTACCACCTCCAACTGGTTCACCCATTTCCTCTGCCATAACTAGTGGGCTACAAAGCAACACACACAAGTATCCAATTACATTTTGTGAAATACTATAAAAGCAAATAAAGTTGTGAGTTATGTAAGAAACAAATGAACTTGCAAATGAAATTTGAGTATACCTGAGATGATGAGTAATCAAATTCTGGAGAACTGTATTGAACTCTACTGGGCTGCAATGATAATGGTCTAGGTAAGCAATTATATGTTGTCAACTATGTCAAAAACCAAATGACACCCATAGGAGAGAGAGCTTACGTGAGATGCTGATGTGTTGCCTGTCATACTTGGAAATTCTTCAAATGTGTGGCCAACTCTAGTGGGCTACAATGATGTAACAAGTATGCAAATCAACAATAGAACTGGGCTGTAATGATGTAACAAATATGCAAAATGGATAGATCTTACTTGAGATGAGGATGTGTTGGCCCTCATACTAGGGAGCTTCCTTTTGGGTTGTAATGATTTATATATGTATTAAGTCATTGTTGTGGAATGTATTGCAAAATGAAATGAAATGAAATTGGAGGTTCTGGTTACTTGATATGTTGTTGCTGTTGCTGGTGTTGATGAAGCAGTTGCTGTTGCTGTTGCTGTTGTTGTTGCTGTTGTTGCTGAAGGTGGTTGTTGCTGGTTACTTCTTGTTGGCTTAAAAAGCTTGGATTTGAGATGGACAGGACCCTTATAAGACCTCTGGTTGTGACCTTTCTGAAAGCATCTAGCACAAACAATGAACCTATTCTGCCTTGAAACTCTAACAGGGTTTCTTGGCTCATCTATACCCTTATTTCTCATTTTTGGTGGTCTTCCAGGCTGCTTTCTATACAATGGAGGAGCCACTGTTGGCAGTCCTATTTCAACCCAATCATGCTAGCATAGAACAGGGTGCATCATTGAGTTATAGGCTACAAGATAATGTTGTTTACTGTAATAAGGGTGTACATAGTCCTCTGGCTTCTCTCTTTTAACAAATATGGAACTTATTGCATGCTTACAAAGTATTCCAGTCAAATCCCACATCCTACAACTACATTTCCTTTCCTCAAAATCAACAATATGTGTGGTATCACCACAATCTACTTCAAATTTTATGTCACCACAATAGGTTGCAAAACAATTCCTAGCTTGCACTTTTAGTGCTTCCAAATCTTTGACAATGTTGGGACAAATTTCACCAGTGTATTTTTCCATCATTTCCTTCTTGATTTGGATCATGTGCATTACCCTCCTTCTAATCCATTCAAGCATGTTGATTATGGGTTTGTCCCTAGCTTCCAAGATATTGTTATTGAATGACTCACACATGTTGTTGACCAATGTATCACACCTACTTCTTGGGCTGAAATGGGACCTAGTCCATAAAGTAGGATCTATCTTCCTTAGCCACTTGTATGCTTTTTCTTCTGGATCCATCTCCTTCAACTTATTCATGTGAAATTCAAATTCACTCACAGTCCCAGCTGCAGCTTCCTTCCACAATAGGTCCCTTAATTCAATCCCACAATAGAACCTATGTTCCACATTTGGCATTACCTCCTCAAATGCAGGTACCAACCCCTTTTGTCTGTTAGAAATGAAGACCTATCTCATGTCATCAGCACTACCAATATCATCCATGAGTTGCCTTAAAATCCACACCCAAGAATCTTTACTTTCTGCCTTAACAGCTGCCTATGAAATTGGAAAATAGTTGTTGTTCCCGTCCCTTCCAAGTGCACATAATAATTGTCCACCATAGATTCCTTTTAAATGATACCCATCCAATCTTATAATGGGCCTGCACCCTCCATCAAATCATGTTCTAAAGGCTGTAAACCCAACATATAACCTCCAGAAAACTGGGGCAATTCTAAGTTGGGCCTAAGCATGTCTTCATTGGGCCTATCCACCACTACTTGCATTACACTATTTGGATTATACAGCTTCACTGTTTCACAGTAATCATACACCTTTGCATATTGGACCCTTTGATCCCCTTCAATAACTTCTCTTGCTTTTTTTTTTAGCCCTATACAATTGGGGCCTACTAACATCAACCATTAACTCCCTCCAAACTATCTTCTGCATAGGCCCAACTTTGATGTTAGGGTCATCCCTTAACTTGTCCATATACTTGTGTGCCAAGTAAGTTGAGTTCACCAAGTGATTATTATATGACCTTACACATGCATGCTTTGGATGGAATGATTTTATTTGAAAAGTTCTCTCACCTTGCATGGGAGAAGCATGCAATCTCCATCCACATCCATGCTTGCACACTACAATAATCCTAGAGTTGTCATTCCTTATGTACTTTATGTCATAACCATGTTGGATATTCCACTCTTTCATTGCCTTGTTAAAAATTTGAGGGGTGGCAAACTTCACTCCAGGTTTCAGTTATGCCTTCTTCATATCTACTTCCTCAATGAACTCAGGATATTTATCTTCACATTCCTCATCTGATGAGTTATGTACACTATGTAAATCTTCATCCTTAGGATCAGAATACCACCCTTCATTTGCCTCTTGATCACATGAAGGAGGTTGCCTCTTTCTTTTCATTACAGTCTCCCTTGGTGAGAAAATATCATCATCTTCTAGCCCCTTTAAACCCTTATTCAACCAGCCAGGTTCATCACTTTCATAGTCTTCATCTTCTGAACCACTATCAACATTCCTATCATCCATGTAATCAGGATCATCACTATCTCCTTCATCCCAAGCTCTATTATCCATTTCGTCATCTTTGACATCTTCATCTATTGCTCCTTCATCCCCATCTCCATTATGCATTTCCTCATCACCTACATCTAGCATTCCATCTCTACAATCTATCTCTTCTTCACTTATATTTTCCATGTCATTCCAAGTCAGTGCCTGCTTAGCATTAACTGGTACTCTTGGGGGTACCAAATGTTTCCCTTTTGGACTTACCACTTGTAATGGATCCTGACCCTTCTCCACATATAATTGAATCACATCTAAACCTTCATACTCACATATCATGGTATATACATCAATATCTTCTTCAATTATTGTCAACCCATCATCCAAAGTTTTTTCAGATTTTCGATACCACAAAACAGAAGTACTATAGACATCTATTTTCATCTCCCTCAAGATGGTATGAATCTCAATAAAAGACAGTTTGTCAGGATCAACATCATATATATATATATATATATTCCACTTTCCCTTATTTATAACCAATATTAGAAGGCTTACTGAAGTACCCATTATAGTTGATCTCAAAAATCTTTTTTTTTTTTTTTACCTCACTGC
This sequence comes from Camellia granthamiana, assembly GCA_036172215.1. Lineage (NCBI taxonomy): Eukaryota > Viridiplantae > Streptophyta > Magnoliopsida > Ericales > Theaceae > Camellia > Camellia granthamiana. The sequence continues at coordinate 5,547 of JAXFYN010000117.1, read as the reverse complement.
AGAAAACAACAAAACTTCACAATATTACATTACAAAACTCAAACTCATTGGGACCACATAACAACAATCATAATCCTTGGGCCACATATCAGAATATATGAATGGAATATATGAATACAACTATAGAATATCCCATCTAAAAAGTCAACATCATAAAAAAAACCCAAAGTTAACATCATAAAAAAATACCTGTTGTTTATGAACCTCTATACCCCACCTTACCCCACTTTAACCAACATCCCAAAAAAATAAAGTAATAAAAGGCATGAATACTAAAGTATACAAAAACAAATCTGTGAATAAAAAATACTCGAAGTTAACATCATGAAAAAAATTTCCCATTATTTATGAAGCTCTATACCCCACCCCGTCCCACTTTAACCACAATCCCCAAAAATTAAAGCAATACAGGCATACCATGCCTAAAACATTACAAATTTTGTAAATCGAAGTCAACACACACTTAGTTATGAATCAAAATTAGGGAAAATCAACATCTAACGATCAAAATAAATTAGGGTAACAACACATACCTAAACTAGTAATGGTGTTCACAATATGATGGTGAAATTAATGATGAAACCCTAGTTCAATCCAATCAACCACGGAGAGAGAGAGAGAGAGAGAGAGAGAGAGAGAGATGCAAACACTGGTGTAAGTCAAATGAAACGAAACGACTGAGGGATGTAAAATATCTAGGGGCATTTATGACTTTTCACAACTTCTGTTACGTCCGTTGGATTTTGCACTCTGGTATGAAGTATAGAGGGTTTAAGTGTTACAAATGAAACTATAGGGGGGGCTCCGTGTTTTTGAGGCAAACCACAGGGGGTTAAATTATAATTTACCCAAAATCAATCACTGTTTGGGTTTGAAAACTAAATAATTATTTTTTGATTTTTTTGATTATTTAATTTTTTAATCATTTTTTTTATATTTTAAATTCATTTAATTTAAATGTACTTAAAAAAATAAATTTATAATAAAATATGATATATCCACTTAATTTTTTATTTTAAGCTTGAAAGTGGATGCTGTAGATCCCTCCCCTAGTTGGTGACTTAACCTTTGTTTGGGATGTGGATTGATTTTTTGACTTTTTGGCTATTTTAGCTTAGGGCTAAAAAGCCTTATTTGGGGATGGGCTTTTTTATTTTTTTTTTAACTTTTGTGAGAGAAAAAATAAAATGATTATGGTTTGGATGTGACATTTTATCTTATTGGGCTAAAAAGCCTATTTTGTCTTTTTGTGGCTAAAATAGCCCTAACCCAATCCAAATCTTCATGCCAACCGAACCCTTAGAGGTGTATCTTGTAATGAAAATGTCAACTTACCTTTATTTCAAAATTAAATATTTAAAATATATATATTTTAGCTATTGATTTTCATATTTTTTTATAAAAAAAAAAATTGTTTTATAACTCGTATCCTTTCATAATCATTAAATGATATAATGAAGAGGATATGAATGAATCTCTCAAATGTATATAATAAAGGTAGGAGCAATTAGGGTGAGTAGCGAATATATCGATTCGCCCAAATCGATCGAACTGAACCGATCTGTTGTATTTTGGACGGATGCATGATGACGAGCAGACAATTGCGAATTGATTTTTTTCAATTCATCTAGTTTTAGACGGATGGCGGATTTGAAGTTCATTTGGCCGCAACCGAACGGCCAAACCGTGAGCACTCCTAGTAATTTGTAAGACTTTGTATTTTCAATTTATTTAGATATTCTGTTTGTGTTTTGAATCGAAAAGAGTTTAAGGCCTGGTTTGGCATGACCTGTATAAGCTAAAAAGTCAAAAAGTTACTCCAAAATCCAAAAAGATATCACTATTCATCCAAAAAAAAAATTTAATTAATTAATTTTTTTGGCCCAAGTACACACGGATTGACAATGCACAGCTGCTGTGCAGCGGCTGTGTCAGCAAAAAAGGCTTGATTCGGTGTGATTTACACACACCATTGTTCGTCCTATGGGAGCCATCACGGGTCCTGTTTTGATAATCTGAACCGTGCAATATGTAGAAATCGTCGATTACTATATGTCTGCAAAAAATCACATTGATCGGATATCGATAACTATATGATTAAATCAGTTATATATAAGAAATGGATAGTGTTATAATTAATGATTGAAAAATAAATAAATCTGATCAGATAGCTATCGATATCCGATTGACGTGATTTTTTATAGGTACATAGTGTTCGACGAGTTACACACATTGAACGGTTCAGATTATTAAAATTAGACCCGTGATGACCCCACAAGCCAAACAAACCGTCCACGGTTTTGTTCACTATTCACCCAATAATTTCCAAGTCCAAGACACGGCTGCCGTTTCTTCGGCTGGGCCCCACTCCTCTCAAATCATCTCTTACACACTCTTTTTATACAATTTTTTAATACACATTTTTCCATAAAAATCCAAAAAGTTAACCCAAACCTCCATATTTTTTTTTTGTCTTTTTTAGTCCAAAAAGACAAAAAGTGCACTTTTTTAGGACACCCCAAACAAGCCCTAAATATTCTGTTGAAAAAGAGTTTTCAACTTGAATATATTTTTTGAATTGAAAAAATAAATAAATGTATTATTTATCTATATTTTTTGATTTTTAAATCTAACTCTAAAAATAATAAATAAAAAAGATAATATATGCTGGTTAATTTTTGTTTTGAAAAACAAATATAAATATAACAATACAGAGGCATATAATCTCTACTACTGCTCTGTTCATGGTTTTGGTGGTTTGAATTATTTTTATATTTTAAGAACCATGGATTGTAATACATTATACGGATGATGCATGCTGTGATTGTAATATGTGGATAAGGCATGTAGTAATTGTAATATTCCAAAATTTCAAATTTTCTTTCTTTGGATGAGACATGCAGTGATTGTAATACTTTTTTAAGTCATTGATTGTAATACTCTTTTTTTTTATTTTTTTTATTTTTAGGAAGTGCACAAGTTAAATTATGTTGAAAATTTATAAAATTTTAAACCGCTAAACTAATTCGCATCCATTCGCCAATCCGCTCAATTCACATCCGCCAGAATGTCCGACGGATGTGGATTGATTTTCTCTAATCTGTTAATTTGGCGGACAGATGGCTGATTGAAGATTCCGTAACTACAACCGACCCGCACCCACCCCTAAGAGCAATGTTAGTTTTTATAAGGATCCTTAACATTTCTGATATATACAATTTTTTTTTTTAAATATTTGCTCACTTTCCTAAAAAAAAAAAAAAAAAAAAATGGGCACAGTTGCATTGTGATTTCAACTTACAACAAAAATGAGTGTAATTATGGAGTTATAGTAATATAATTTGAATTTTGTGTTGTAAATTATAAATACAGTTTATGAGATTTGCTTAAAATATAATTTATTCATGTGATTTTAGAAATTACATTCCGTCTTCTGAAGTTTTTAGTTCATAACAAATGGTCTTTTTATTGATAAATCATCAAGTCAATTAATAATTTTTAATAATATCATAAATTTATTTCAATTAATAATTCAGGTAATTTTATCATTATCAGAGAACAGTTGAGAATTTTATTTTTTCAATTAATTATATCAAACCAAAAAATTATGACAAGCAGATATTTGTAATTTTTCAAACTAGAGAGAGCAATTCATATTTTTAATAAATCTAAAGAGGTGCATTTGTAATTTACCATTAAAAATAAAGGATAAACTACCAATAGGTCCTAATAATTGGATTTAATTTTCATCAAATCTTATTGAAAATAAATCATTGTAAAATTGTCGCTAAAAATAATTTTTTGAAATATTTTTTGCATATGTTGCTAAAAATTGACAATTAGTGACATTTTACACAATTTTTATAAATTGTCACTAAAACTTACAATTAGTGAAATTTTTTTATGACGATTTTTTTGAAATTGTCGTTAAAAGTTAAAAATTAGTGACATTTTTTTGTGACGATTTTTTTAAATTGTCGCTAAAACTTATAATTGATAACATTTTTGTGACAATTTTTAAATTATCACTGAAAATTAATAATTAGTGACGTTTTTTAATAGTGTTTGATTAAAAAAGTCATTAGTTATCGTAGGAACTATTAAATAATAAATCCATCGATTAACACCTACAAGTCCTCATGAAGTTATTAAGATTCGTTTGAGATACGAGTTAACTTTTTGACTATTTTAATCTGGGTTAAAAAGCCTCGTTCGGGATGGACTTTTAATTTTTGTAAGAGAAAAAATAAAATGACTATGATTTGAATGTGACATTTTATCTTATTGATTTTTTTAATTTATTTTATCATTTTATAATTATTTTAACTAAGATTGAGATGACAAACGAAAGCTTAGTAGTCTTTAGAAATCATAAGGTTGATTTTACAATTGAAAAATTTTACCACCACACTGAGACTCGCCCATAACGGGACAAAACTCAATCTAGAAGCAAGAGAAATTTCACTACCGAAGAGAAAGTGAAAATAAAGTTGCTCTGAAAATCCTTAAAATAAATGTAATACTTGAAATAGAAATCTTATTGAAGCAGAAAAATTATCCCTCGATAATGCGCTTATGTAAGGAGATTGAATTAATCTGACGTGAAGTTTAAGTGTGGAATGAATTAGAATTAGGAATTGATATTTTTAAATAACATTCAAAATAAAAAATTTAAATTTGTAGTATTATTGATACTAACAAATTCTCCCATATAGGATTGATTTGAATCACATGAACTGATATAAGAAGTGTAACTCCATGGTTTAACAACGAAAGAAAGAAAGAAAAACAAAGACATAAGCAATGCATTAAACAACAAATCACTAGTGAGAGGGTAATTTATGCATAAATTGGGCCGAGCTAAGTAAGTCCGTTGGAATGAACCGAGATAGATATCGTCTCTCAGGCCGTCTGACCAGTACCCCACACCCCCCCCACCCCCCCAAGTCCCCCAAACCCCACACCACACCCCACAAGACACCCCAACACCCCCCCCCACCCACCCCCAAGACCCCCATCACCCCCACCCCCCCCCCCCCCCACCACCCACCATGCCCAACCCCCCAACCCCACACCAAGCCCACCACACCCAGTCCCCCCCCCACCCAACCCCCCCCACCAAAGCCCCCCCAACCCAACCAACCCACCCCCCCCCCACCACCAAGCCCCACCCCCCCACCCCCCCAACCACCCACCCCATGGTCCCACCCCCCACCCCCACCCAGACCCACCCCCCCAAGTCCCAGACCCCCCACCCCCCCACCCATGCCCCACCAATCCCCACCCCCCACCAACCCCCCACCTCCCCCCACCACTCCCCCCCCACAACCCACCCCCCCACCCCCCCCACCCCATCCCCCCCACCCACTCCAGGCCCCACACCACCCCCCCCCCACCCCCCCTCCCCCACACACCCCCCCACAGCCCCACCCCCCACCACCCCCCCAAAAAAGTCACCAAGCCAACCCCCACACCCCCCCCCCCCCCACCACCCACAAAGTCCCCCCCCACCAACGACCCCACCCACCACATGGACCGAGGTAATTA
>JAXFYN010000116.1:646972-731379 GCA_036172215.1 Camellia granthamiana | reverse complement strand
CAATAGAATACATTCTTATTAAGCAATTTCCCAAAATTCACAAACATTCTCTTGATGTAACATAATGTTCGACATCTCTCAAATTATAGCATTAACCGATGCTTCTCAAAATGATCTAACAATATCAATAGATATATGTGATATATAACGATATTCCATACTCACAATAAACATCAAATTTTCATAATCCTAGCAAATTCAATCATGCTACCAAAGATAATTTCTCAACAACACAACCCATCTATCTCATGGGTGCCACAACAATACATAACTTACGAAAGTTAATCATTTTTCTCAATGAAAATCCCAACATTTGCATGAGTCCTTCACAAAATCAACTTTTTCCCAATTTCCAAAATCTAGGGTTTAACAACTTTCTCTTATTTTCAAAATATGTTTTTCTCAATGGACTTCCAAGAGTCTCATAAGTTCATAAAACAAATCAATTTGAGCAAAATCATGAGAAAAATCACTTTGTCAAACCCTTGCAAAACCAAACACTCCCAAATTCGAAACTTCCAACACATCACATTAAAATAGGCCAAGACATGCTAAAATCATATATATAACTCTAAGAAAATCCCTACCTCAAATCTGGAGGAGAAGGATGAGAAAAATCCTAAGATTTCGTCAGTGTCGAAAGCCGATCTCCACCGTACAAGATGTAGCCCTTGAGGAGCTCTCCAAAATTGATGAAGGAACTAGGGTCAAATCTCTAATGGATTTGAAGAGATTAAGAATTTATGGTGGTGGTTGGGTGTTTTGTAGAGAGAGGGGAGAGAGAATGAAGTTTAGAGACAGAGATGTAATAGAAGTTAAAAGGAAAGGAAGTAAAAAGGAAATTTTCAGACTTCACTAAATGTTCCTGCACGTGTGCACTTTTTGCTGCACATGCGGCGCCCCCTTCCCACAGTGCGGCCCCAGGCCGCACGTGTAGTTCCTTTCCTTTGCACATGCGGTTTTTACCTCCTGCATGTGCTTTTATTTCAGAGGCTACACAACAAAACCTCCCCCTCACTGCACGTGCGGCACCTCACCCCGCACGGCGGCTCTCTAGCAGAAAGTGTTTCAAAGTTTAACTAGGTGATTCTCCACCCCGGTCTACCTCCTTACTCGAAATAAGAAAATTCCAACCCGGCAAATGATCTAGGACTACGATACAAGAAGATCACAAGGCATGAGGAGCTCACACGGCTTGACGAGTCCTCAGATTGAAATCAAAAGCATGGATTAAGGAGTTAAACCAAAAAAATGAAAAGGAAGAAATTCTGAGTTAAGTACCCGGGACATCACAACATGTGGGGTCCGACTCGTACATACAAAATAACATGTATACATATATTATAAATTTATAATTGGTCTCTTTGTAGTTGAATGAGATTTTTCTCTTTCAACCTTGAGCTAGTGATGACTGGTCTTTAAATAGTTATTGCTTGATTGAGAAATTTCTTTCTTGCCTACCATTTTACTAATATTAAAAGATGAATAAAAATACAAAGGAAGCCATGTGCCATAACTCTTAAAAAGTTGACTTTACTTTTTGGCAACCTCATTATTAATTGAAAGAATTTGCAAGATTATATGATCAAATCTACAATAATAGAATCTTCAAGATACCACTATTACACTGCAGGATGCATAGAGTAATATGAGTTTCTGGTTTTTTTAAGATGTCTAGTTGTGAATCTTGGAAATGAAATCAAGTCAGTGTAAGTGAAATCAGGAAGTGCAAAGAGCATCACTTTGTTTAAGTGTACCCTAAGCAATTCTTCCCTGTGAATAATTAGATTCAGCTTTTCTAGGCAGAAGTTAGGAAGCTGGTTGAGGATGATCACTTGCTAGAAGTAGTTCTTGTTTCTCTGGGTACTGCAAAGCATTTCATTGCAGAACTTGAGGTGATGGTGAGAGTATGAAGAAATAAACAACACAACCAAAAGAACAATTGATGGTTGGGAAGATGTCTCCTGTTTGTTTTTTTAACAAGAAACAAAAGATATTATAGAAAATAACAACTTAGTACATAGTTGAAGTTTAGATACAAATCTTAATCGAGAAGCTTTGGACACATCCAATAACAAAAAGGGGCAAAAACATAGGTGCCGAATTTATTTTTATATCTAAGGATGTGTATTGAACTGCACATTTAGCTAGTGCGTCGGCCGCGAAATTTGCTTCTTGTTATACAAAATGAAGCTGCAATGCCTCAAACCCTTGTGCTAGAGCTAGGCTGTCCAGAAGTAGAAGCTCCAGCTTGCGATGATGAACCTGCTTCCTGCGAAAAGCATCAAAACAAAAACCATAAGGGAATCAGTTTCAATAATGAGTCTAAAATTCCGTGTGCTCAGTCATAACGGACAACCCACATTTCAGCCATGGCATTAGTGATGTAGCTAATTGTTTTAGGAAATGCTAGTTTAAAATTGCCGGCCTTATCACGGAAGATTCCACCAAAGCCCGCTAACCCAGGATTGCCCATTGCGGTGCCATCAACATTTAATTTTACATACCCTTCAAGCGGTGCAACGCAAGTGATTAAAATAGAAATTTGATCCCTCATAGGCTGCTCATCTCTCCTTTATTTATCCAGCCATGTAAGTAGTTAGCATATAAGGAATTGGCGTCCGGATCCTCAAGAGTTCCCTCTCTAGAGTTGTCGTGCAGCTTCTTGAAATGTCGTCGTTTTGGTCAAAACGATGTCGTTTCACTTGGTGCAAAAAAAAAAAAAAAAAAAAAAAAAAAAATACACCACAAATCTCCCCCCTCTTCCTTCTTCCTCCTCACCCTCTCGCTGGCAGCCGGCGATTGGCAGCCACCCATCCCCAACCTTTTCAAGCTGCTGGCCAACCCTCTCTCCTCCTTCTCCTTCCCTCCTCCCTTGCTACCACTCCATCTGCCACATTCGTGACCACCACTCCCGCTGCCATCGTGACCTCTGTTCTTCTCGCTCTCATCGTAGCGATTGGCAATGGCAGTGGGGAAACGGATGGGAGGTGAGATCTTAGCGGTTGGTTAACGACTATCTACTTTAAAAACTTATGTTAGTGGAGAGAATAATAACTTTATTATGCATATATGCAACAGAAAGAGAATGCCTCCTATTTGGTCTAAAGTCTTGACTAATCCCATTTGAGTATATTTGATTTAATGTTGTTATGACAAATTCCAAAACCCTTATGTAAAATTTTGATTGCACTGAAAAATTATATAAAGTAAAGTTGGGGGAAAATTAGGGCCATACCTGGAGATAGAATTGATTTGAGAATATTGAGTCTTTTAAACAGATTGAATCTTCATATGTAATCAATTTCAATTTCATCTCCTATTCCCTTTTCACATCTTCTACTCAAGTGTTTGCACCCCTTGATGCTCAGACAGCGTAGTTCAGTGAGATGTTGCATCTCCTTTGGTAGAGATAGCAAATTAGGGCAATTATAAATTTCAAGTCCTTGAAGTGATGTAAGACATGGGAGGACGAACTCTGATACCGTTGTCAAGTTCTCACAACTTCGAAGTTTGAGCTGATTGAGTGTGTCAGCAGCATCTTGAAGTCCCTTGGGCAAACTCACCAACCGCGGCAGATCAACCAATGTTAGTGATTTAAGTCTTCTCAGCCCCTGCAAATCATTATCCTCTGAGAATTTGAGAGCAAAACAATAGCTAATCTTCAGATGCTCAAGGGCAGTGAGGTATCTCATGCCAAGTGGCAATGAAGTTAGCATTGGACATAGTTTAATTTCCAACTTTCGGAGGCAAGTGAGTTTTCCTATCCCTTCACCTAAACCAGTCAGTTCAAAACTATCATATAGCTGTAATTCCTGGAGAGAAGTCAACCCACCAATCTGTTTCTCAGGCAAACGTGTCAGCATTGATGATAAACCCAAAAAACGTAGGTTAATTAGTTTCCCAAAATCTTCAGGCAATTCACATAGTGCTGAACCATAAAGATTTAAATATTGCAAGTTTAGCAAGCTATTGCCAAAGCCTTTAGGGAGTGTTTGCATACCATAACAGTACTTCATGTTAAGGTACCTTAAGTGCTTCAAATTTACTATATTCTTGGATAAGAAATTAAAACATTGGCCATGGTTGTCTTCAATGTCAGGGTTGTTAAAGTTTACCACTCGTAAGCATCTAAAACTTGAGATTATTGTTTCAACTGATGATCCGAAGGTGGACTGCCTTTTGCTCGGAAAAAGAATGGTTCGCAACTTCTTTGCTTCAATTAAAGGCCTTGGAAGTTCACCATATGAGCACGAATCGAATGATACATGCCGAACCTTGTCAGGATTTACCTTGCTATTTGTCCTTTTCACAGTCAAGCATTCACTACCGGCCACATATTCTGCTAGATCATGAACAAGATCATGCATTTTATATGCTTCACCCCCCTCATATTGAAGAAAGGACCTCCTGACCAGCTCATCTATGTAATTTTGACCAGTATCTTCTAGTTCTTCATTATTGTCCAAAGACTCTATAAATCCTTGTGCCATCCAATAATATATCAACTCTTGTTTGCTGATTATTTGATCCTTCTCAAATAATGAACAATAGGCAAAACACTGTTTTAAATACGATGGCATTTGATCATAACTCAACCTTAGAACTGGTAAGATATCATTCTTATTTTGTGCATAAGCCCAAATTTCGCTATCCCTCACAGACAACCAATCACGCTCATTAGTTTTTGAATGCAATGCCGCTCCTAAGGTCCTTGCTGCAAGGGGAACTCCCCCACATTTCTTCACTATATCTCTACCAATATTGATTAGGTTTTGATGCTTGCTCTCTTCTCCTTTTTCAAATGCCCATCTTACCAATATAGATAAACACTCATTGTCTGAAAGACCTTTAAGTTCATATGGGTCCATGGTGTGAACAATTGAAGCAACTTTTCTACTTCGTGTGGTTACAACAATTCTGCTTCCTCTTGCCCCGACTATCAACATATCACGAAGTTTTGCCCATTCTACAGGGTCCTCATTCCATACATCATCTAGGACGAGGAAAATTTTTTGATGACTTAACACTCCTCGAACATGACTTTGCAACTGGTCAATTTCCACATTATCACATGTGTTGTCGCCTAACGCTTTCAGTATTTTAACTAGGATCCTTTTGATGTCAAAATCATCTGAAACACACACCCATAGTCTTTTGCTAAAATGGCATTCCATTTTGTTGTCATTGTATATCGACTGTGCAAGGATGGTCTTTCCTAGACCCCCCATTCCCACTATGGGAATGATATCAACATTTTCATCACCACTAGATGACACTAACAATTGTACTATAGCTTCTTTTTCACGTTCTCTCCCAATAACCTCTGCACTACGCACAAAGGAGGAGGTTTCCTCCCTTCTTTTTATCTCAATTGTCCTATCTTCACTTCGAACGACAAACTTAAACTTGCTCATGTCTAGAACAATCTCATCTAGCATCTCACTAATATCCTTTAGCTTATGAGCCACATCACAATGAAATTTAAAAGGATTTGAGGGTGTAAAGAAATAGCATACCTCTCTCATCATGCCCCTGTGAGTTTCCCTTTGTCTTTTCAAGGCCTCGGTTGCAACTTCATCCAATAAGTCGTCAGCATCATAAACTACAACTTTGAGCCTTTGTAGCCATTCTTTTACAGCAAGGTTGCTCACTTGCTGCTTTTGTGCATCTACAAGGACATTTTGTATGGTCAACATCGTGTTCTCCATCTTCTTCAGCTCCTTCTTAACACCCCATGCTAATCCAATCTGTTGGAGAGCATACGACCCCAACTTTGATAAAATATTTTTGGCAATGCTAAATATAATTTCTTCAGCCATATGTTACTTGCCCAATGTTGTGGATATGTTTATTTTTGGCAATGCTAAAGAGAAGGATATGTTTATTGTGAACTAGATGTGTTCATTTCAAACCCTTTTAAATGCTAACTACTATAGCTGGGAATGTGCAATGCACATCAGAATAAAAAACAAAAAAGGAAAAGGAAAACTTACTTGGGGTACAGGGTGAACTTTGGATTTTGGAATAATTGGCTAGATATGAGGAGAAAGAACCCTTACTTGGGGCAAGGGATGAACTTTGCTTTTTGGAATAATTAGCTGGAGGAGGGAACAAACCTTACTTGGGTCTTCAGCTTTGCATCTTAGAATTAGGAGGTTATTCCCTTTTATCCTTCCGCACTCCACTTTTTGAATGTATATGTATAAACTAAATTTGCCTTCCAGTTATCGTGCACTCATCTTTTATCATTTTTCTTTCGCCAATGGACAGACGAATGGTATAATTGTTGATTTAGCATTAAAACAAATGATTGAAGGACAATTGGAAATGTGGATAATAAAAATAGAAGTGGAGTGAGGGAGGATAAAAGAGGAATGCATATATAACACTCCACCACAAGTTTTACCAAAAGAAACTTTTGTTTAGGCAAGGATCATTGGCCCATTCGACAACGATGACAAGGCTAGGGGACCCTTTGAATTCTTAAAAAAATATACATTGCCCGATTTACGATGGGTTGTTTGGTGCAACTTATTTGAATTACTTGTAACTTTTTTTATTCAGGAAGTTTGTACTAGATTGTTTGGTACAATTTTTGCTTACAACTTGTTATGCTTATAACTTAGGTAGAAATAGCTTAAATAAATTGAAAAAAATTGATTATGTACAAGCTGGAGAATGAGTACTATTAGTTTCTATTTCTAATTATCAGCTTTTAGGTTATAATAAGTTGTTCCAAACAATTCAACTAACTTGAAAAAAAAATGATTGTTTGAGTTGTTAAGCACACTATAATTGAAGAAGAATCCCAATCTCTCTAACAGCAACTATGAAAAATCCCATTGTAAACACCAATAGGATTTTGTCATGCATGTCCATCTTAAGAATGAAAAATCCTCCCTTTTGTTTTTTGAATTGGAGATCACATGTGATTTCTTGTACCATGGAATGTTGTCAGCAATGTCTCAACACTTGATGCATACACTTTGCTCTTTAGAGATAATTTTAGAAATACTCATTCTAGATGCAACTGTTAATCTTTTTTTTTTTTGATCGGCAAAAAAGACTTTATTGATGGAAAAGAAAAAAATACATCAATAAAGAGGAGCTTGGAGCTAAAACAAACTCCAACCTCCTAGTTGGTGAGAAACCAACGCGCAAAGCAAAAGCAAAGAACCAGAAAAAATCAGACAGATGAGACCCCAATCACATAGACCAGCACCAGAATACCAGCTCCCATAGCACATTCCAACCAGCCCTTCCAATCCCCAAAATAGCAGCAAAATAAACCTTCATCCTCACAGCAGTAATGACAATAGTGACAATAACTCTCATCATCCTCACTGAACCTTTCATGCCAGTTAAATTTCATCCACTCCAGCTGCTGGTGCAGGCCACTGAGCAAGGCAGACCAGCAGATCGACCATTGAGGGCAAACACCCAACCCATACTGATGAGACCTCAAACACAACTAGTAGAGAACCAGAAGTAGACAGCAGAGCAAACAGAGCAACTAAGAGATATCTGCTGCAAGTTATACACCAGATTAGAGGACCAACAGAGCAGAAAAGCAACCAGCAGAATGCCTCATCAACCCCATAACAGTAAGCACTCCAAACACCAGCAGTGAACAACTCTAACAAATAGCCAGCAGAGGTCCAACTCAAGACAAATCAACACATTAACATCAGCAAGAGAAGGACCAACAGATCAGAGAGCACTAGATCAAAACCACAATCCTAAACTAGAGAGGCTCCAAAAATCAGCAGATAACCAGCAGAACAAGTCCAGATCTACTAACCTTGACCAATTACTTCACATAACGAGATTAAGGTTCACATAACGAGATTAAGGTTCACTTGCATTGAAGTTTTGAATTCATGTTATTGTAGTTGCCTTTAGAGTGCTCCATCAAACACGTACACCCCCAGCAGCCCTTCAATCAATCCAAGCCCCATTTTTGTTTGATCCAACACAGCAGAGCAGATTTGCACAGCCATTCTCCAAGGTCACCCCATTCACACAAACCAGAGCAGATTTGCACAGCCACAGACCAGAGCAGATTTGCACAGACCATTCACCAAGGACACCCCATTCACACAGACCAGAGCAGATTTGCACAGCCACAAGGACACCCCATTCACACAGCCACAAGCAGATTACAATCCAGAGCAGCCACAAGCAGATTACAATCCATAACAGCGCTACTCTGAGTTGCAGCTTGCAATAGGACACACAGCATACCAGTGCTACTGCACTGCACACCAGCAACCAGCAGCAGGTCCAGATGTGTAGACTCACCCAAATGATATTTGAATCAATCTCAACCATTAACACCCAATTGTGATGCATCACTCCTCAGAAGATTCATCAAGACCAGCAAATCAGATCAACCACCAAACCTTACTGCCACCCAGGACATATAGCATAATCCAGCCCCCATAAATAACCCATTCCAAACATGACAAAAAGGAGAGATAACCCAAACAACCAGAGCACCCACCCCAGCGCTAATCATCAAGACCAGAACAACAAACAACCCACATTCCAATCCTATATTGCCTTCCAACTCTATACCTAAGGCAAGCACCTTCTAATCTGCTGCAGATTATGCACCAGATCATGCACAGAGTAGTTAAATGCTGGGACATAGGACTTAACCCACAAAGCAATTCGTACCTCAATGGTTTCACACAGAGCTACGAAATTAGGTTCCACCCCATTGAACACAGAGTCATTCCTCTGTTTCCATATGGACCAGAAAATAGCATATGGTATTACACTCCACAACTTTTTCTTGTGACAACGTTAGTTACAAAGATGGTTTTAAGTCAACAATACTACTCAAGTTGTATTTTTTAGGGATCAAAGTAAGGAAAGTATATTGAAAGCTCTACTAACAATACTTCCTGAAAGTTCCGCCACTCAAAAAATAAATAAATAAAAATAAGTAAAAATAAAAATAAAAAAATAAAAATCCTCAAAGAATAAAATAGTGTGGGAATCATGCCGTGTCATATTGTTTTTGTGTCATTTGCGTGTTCGTATCGAGAGTGACCCCAACTAACACGACTTATTTAACTAAACATGTCAATTATCTTGACATTGACTTACTTATAATCGTGTCAATCTAAATACAACACACCAGACACAGTTAGCATAAGAATATGTTTAAGATTATAAGCAAATTGTACAATTCATTGCAAGCAAATTTGTTTTGCATTGCATGCATAGTGGTAACTTGTTTATGAAAATAATTCAAAAGATTCATGACGAATTCACTACACACCTAATCTAAACTATTGTTAATTATTAATGTCCAAATATCAAACAAGACATGTTTTCTTCTAATACCAAAATATAATCCAATTGTTAAGAATAAAACATTTAAGATCATATGACTACCAGATTCGGATCGCATTTGGGTTACTTGCAGGTCAATAGTTTGTGTTCACGTGTCAAGACAAATTTTTTACACAGGTCAGATGGGTTGTGTTTGAGTTACGCGCGTTTAATGCGAACATGACATAATATTTTTGTATTGTCGAGTCGTGTCATATTTGTGTTTGTGTTGAACCGTAACCCTCTAAATATGTGTACGATTTAAATTGTATTAACGAATTGCATGTCTAATTCCCACGTAAAGAGACAAATTAAGAAGATAGAGTACATGTACGGTTGGTTTTTTTTTATTTTTATCTTTTAGTTTTTGAAAAACATAAAAACTTGTTTGGCAAATTATTTTCAAAAACGTTTTGGGCAAATATTTTGAAAACAATCTACTTTCAGGAAATACTAAAAAAATGATTTTGCATAAACATAAAAACAAGTAAAATTGAATTTTGAACTCTTCCCTAGAATGTGTGTTTTTCGAGTGTAAACAAGTAAAATAGAAAAAAGAAAACAGTAAACTATAATGGTGAGCATCTTCTTTTTTATTTTTATTTTTATTTATTTATATATATATTTTAAGGTACCCTTTAAAAAGTTGTTGCCAAGCCCAGGTAGAAACCAGGATAATTATCTAAACCCAAGGGAAAGAACTCTGGCAAGGTCTGGTCTACCATCTCTATCCATCCACATCAAATATTTATATTTTTTTTCTTTGTGAAATTTTGGAGAGAGTATTGGTAATAGAAAAAGGTGAGAAATAGTGGTGAGAGCTTTAACTTTTTCACCAAAAAGATGAAGGATGCAGAACTTTGGTCACACAGTTGTTTTTTAGGGGTCCAAAAGTATATGAATGCAGTCATGTAGTCACATGCTCTTCTACCAATATGCCCAAAAGAACAACTGAAAAAAGCCAAAAAATGATTTGACAGAAAATGCTTTTAAAAAGTAAAGTAGGCAGCATTGTACAAAAAATGAGTTTTGTTACTAATTATGATTACACATACACATACACATTTTTCTTCTTTTTTTATTTGATAGTTGAAGTAATGCAATATTAAGCATCATTAATCCCAACTAATTATAGAAAATGGATGGCTTGAAGTATAAAAACATGCCTCCTCACTGTCCAAATCATAATGAGTTGAAAACTTTTGCTCCCTAATTTTCTTCTCCAAATCATAATTCACTGTAGGAAGAGTGGGTGAAGGAAAAGATGACATGTAGCACTCTAGAACCAAAGATTAGAACCAAAGACCTTTGATTGATTAAGAGTCTTGTTGATTGCTTCTTTAAGTACCCTCTTTATTTGTTTATTTATTTATTTATTATTGTTTATTTTTATTTTTTTCTCATTCCATTATGAGATTTTTCTTTTGCTGCTTTTAATTGCATGCAAGCTCCTCCACATTTAAGTATGCTTACCACATTATTCACTTAAAACAATCAGAACTCAGTAGCACCCATGTTTCACTTGGATTTAGAGGTCTACTTAAGAGAAAGTGTGGTTGTACTAGAGGTTCAATGGCACAATTGCAATATGATTTAAAAAAACACCTTTACATGGCAATACATTTGTCATTCTTGTTATAATTGTTCAGTTTAAAACTTTCAATCTATTTGAATTTTGACACATACAATCAGTAAGTGGGTCCAAAGGGTAATTTCCCCAACATCAGGTACATACAGGTCCCTTCAATTATTAAAGCTCACACAGTGAAGCCTTAATTTCTGAAATTATTGTCTTCACAACTAGCAGCTTCTTCATCCAAAACCCTTCATTATCAAAACTACTCACAGAATCATGGCAGAAACACTTGTGTCTAACATTGCAGGGGCTGTTCTTAAAAAGATAGCCTCCCTTGCTCTTCCGGAGATCAACTTGGCATGGGGTGTGAAAAATGAATTGAGAAAACTCGAAAACACCTTATCCACTATCAAATCTGTACTTTTGGATGCAGAGAAGCAACAGGCAAAGAACCATGCTGTGAAGGATTGGCTTGAAAAGCTTAAGGATGTTGTTTATGACATCGACGATGTGTTGGATGACTTCTCAACAGAAACCCTGCGCTGGAAAGTAGAGGTTCGCGGGAGTCTGATCAAAAAGGTAAGCAACTTCTTTTCAAGTTCAAATCCACTTGTTTTTCGTTCTAAAATGGGGCATAAGATAAAGAAAGTAAGGCTTAGACTAGATCACATTGCGGCAGATAAGAGAAATTTTCACTTCACTGAGCAAGTTATGGATATCCAAGTTCAAAATACGAGGAGGGTACAAACACACTCGTTTGTTCGGACATCTGATGTTATTGGAAGGGACTGTGATAAAGAGAATATCATAGAACTTCTATTGAGCTCTTGTGAATATGAAAATTTGTCTATTATTCCCATAGTTGGACTTGGAGGCCTTGGAAAGACCACACTCACAAAATTGGTGTATAATGATGAGAGGGTAGAAGAGAACTTTGAACGTAAAATGTGGGTCTGTGTGTCGGAAGATTTTGATCTAAAAATGCTAATTGAGAAAATCATCAGATCTGCAACCGGAGCTAATTGTCCCCAGTTAGATATTGATCAGTTGCAAACTTACCTTCGTGATAATTTAGATGGTAAGAAATTTTTACTAGTGCTTGATGATGTTTGGAATGAAGATTTAATGAAGTGGAAGGAATTGAGAGATCTGTTGATGGGTGGTGCCAATGGAAGTAAAATCATTGTAACAACACGGAGTAAGAAGACTGCTTCTATTATGGGTACCAACACATCATACAATTTAGGGGGTTTATCATCTGATGAGTGCTTGTCTTTGTTTATGAAATATGCATTTCGAGGAGGAGAAGAAAAAAAGCATCCAAACTTAGTTGAAATTGGAAAGACAATTGTAAAGAAATGCGGAGGAGTTCCCCTTGCTGTTATAACCTTAGGAAGCTTATTGTATATGAAAGCAGAGGAACGTGACTGGTTGTATGTAAGAGATAATGATATTTGGAAATTAGAACAAAAGGAGAATGATATCTTACCTGCATTGAGGTTAAGTTATGATCAAATGCCATCGGACTTGAAACAATGCTTTGCTTATTTGTCGTTTTATCCAAAAGATTATGTCATGTCAAAGGATGATGTGATCCAAGTATGGATAGCACAAGGATTGATTCAACAAAGAGGTGGAAACCAACTGTTGGAAGATGTTGGAGATACATATGTCAATGAGCTGGTGTCCAGGTCATTCCTTGAAGTTTTTGGCTATGATGGTGAAATTGAAATAAGCATGCATGATATTGTTCATGACCTTGCTTTGTCAATTGCCGGAGCAGAGTGGTTAACAATGAACTCTGATGCCACAAAGATCACTGGAAGGGTTCGGCATATAATGTTTCCCGAGCATGATTTATCAGAGAGAAAATTTCCTCCTCCCTTGCAAAATCTGACGAGGGTGAGATCCTTTTCATTTCAAAATGCAGTGAGGTCTGTTAGCTTATCCTTTCTTGATATGCTTATGTCAACTTTCAAGTGCTTGAGAGTGTTGGCTATAAATGGAGCAGATTTTGAAGAGTTGCCAAGCTCTGTTGGTAACTTGATTCATTTAAGGCATCTTGACCTTAGCTGTAATGGGTGCATCAGAAAACTCCCAGATTCCATCTGCAAGCTGCTGAATTTGCAAACCTTAAATCTCTACATGTGTGTGCAACTTCAAGATTTACCTAAGGGCATTGGAAAGTTGATTAACCTCCGGGCTTTATATTTGACTTCAAATCAATCATGTTTGCCTGAGAAAGAGCTCGAAGGCTTGACCTCACTTCAATTCTTGCATATTTCCGATTGTAAACATCTTACATCTTTATCTTCTGGGATGCAGCACCTCAAGGCCCTCCGAACTTTGGTTATAACAAACTGTCCGGAGCTGACTTCTCTCCCTAGTGAAATGAAGTATTTGATTGCCCTTGAAACACTGCACATAATCTTTTGTCAAAAACTTGATTTGTTGGAAGGAGAAGGTATGCAAGGCACTAAGAATCTTCGATCTCTAATCTTCGAATGGCTCCCAAAGTTGGTTGCTCTGCCAGAGGGACTTCAACATGCCGCTTCTACCTTGCAGTGTCTACGTATTCTACGCTGTGGTTTTGCAACAATACCAGAGTGGCTGAGAAATTTCATGTCTCTTCAACAACTTGAATTTCGAGACTGTCCATTGGTGTGCCCGTCACAAGGGATACGTTCATTTCCTCCAGTGCAAGAGTTGCGTATTAAAGGGTCCTCCAACGTGAGTAGAATATTAAGAGGGGAAATTGACGATATAATAGATTTACAAGCAGAGTCAGACAACGATTCAGATCAGTGGCATGCTATTCACATCCCAGATGATGTCAGTCTTGATTCAGATGCATATGAGTTAGACATCTTTTTGGAACATAAGTATTTTGAAACCGATTCATATGCCATTGGTAACATGGATGATGATAAAAGCGAAGATACCGATTCAGCTTATTCCTTCTCCATGCCTGATTGTTGATTTTCACTTTGTCTCTGATGATGTTGATATTTGATCTTGTTGATAATTCATTAATAGTTTGATATTGCAGGCTTCAATCTCATTTCTCTGGAAGCTTTTTTTAAGTTGGTGCTCTCTGTCTCTTTCTCTCGCCTATAAATATTTGTCAAGCATTTGTAAGATGGGTATGTTGTTGTAATTTGCATTTGAAATGTTTATCAAACTTGTTTTTACTTGTGAGCCTGTTTGATTTTTTTTTTGGGGTGCTTTTGTTGAGAAACTCTACGGTACAACCTCTTAAAGGTGTGTATCATATGCACCTGTTATGTATTTTTTTGGTGTATGTTACGTATTTTTGTAATAAATGTTATGTAATTTTTTGGTGTTACAATCACTTGTGGCTTAGAAATAAAGTTAATGTTATGCATTTTTTGTGATAATATTACATATTTTTTTATCCTAACATTTTCTAACAAAAAAATGTGTAACATTATTGAAAAAAAATACGTAACTTTATCATAAATTTTGTAACTTTATTCCACAAATTGTTGTAACTCTATCAGAATTTTTTTTGTAATATGTACTACTAGCGTATGCACGTGCCTGAAGGCACGGTACAATTAATTATGAGATTAAAATATAAATCAAAATTAGAGATGAATGTATTCAAATTTTTTGTTTTTTGTTTTTTGTTTTTTTTTCAAAGATTAGGCAATGAATTCATAGGAAGGAGAAAAATTCCTAAATGAAGACATGAAATTTAAATGAAACACCAATTTATTAGTAACTCAAATAAATTTCAGGAACCCCCAAAATTAGGAACCTCCATGACTCCCAAAATGATGTAAACCAATCATATATTTTTATTTTTTTTATTTCCTTCCTGGACCAATCATAGGTGAGTGAGAGTTATAAAGTTGTATTTTTTTTAAGAATATGTAGCATTTTTTATATTTTTAATAAAAAAAATCTTCCCAAGATAAATTGCACTTCCCCAAATTGCAATCTCTCAATTTTCTCACCCACTCTCTCTCTCCTCTTCTCTATTACCTCAATCTCTCTCCCCCAAAGACTGTAATGAGTTAATGTTATGCACTAAAATGCTATGAACAACTGATAAAAAAAAAAAAAAAAAATCAAATAACTCCAACTATCCATTTGGTTTGCTCAAATGAACACACCATGAAATTAGATCAAGGGACTGGAACAATAAAGCAAGGACCACAACAACATCCATCCAGCAATATAGCTAAAGAGAGTGAATATTCTTTGTCCAAAAAAAAAAAAAAAATACAGCTATGTAAAAATAAAAAAATTTAAAAAGCTGAGAATACCTTCGCAAAATTCAACCCTCCTTTAGTCCCACGAGTCTATGAGCTTTGGATCTGATGAATAAATGGAGAAGATGACCATGGAACTTTTAGGGTATTCTCTACACTGTTTCCACCATTGTTGTGGGTCAAGAAATTTATCAAAAAAGGGGAAAATAGAACTTGAAAGATAAAATACATATTCTCACACACATAAATAAACATAAACTTAGAGATTACAAACTTTCTGCCAAGTTTTTGAATTAATTTTTATGAACACAAACACAAATGCAACAAAAATGACAAAATTGGAGCTGATATGCACAAATAAAACTGGTAATTTTATCACACTTCAAACAACTCAAACCCAGATTAATAAAGCTTAACACATAAATTGCAAGATAAATTCCACCAACAGAAATGATGATCAAGACCTCAATTCCACCAACAAACTTGAAGATATATCACTCATGGGCCAAACGAAAATTTGGCTATCGTTAGAATTAGAATATAACCCGTGCCTTAAGATATATCACACTTGGGCCAAACAAAAAACAAAATTTGAATAGGAGAAAAAAAAAAAAAAAAAAGTGGAAAAATACTAAATAGAAATATACCAAACAGATAAAATTACATAATCATTCTGTTTTGGAGAGGTTGTTTTCGAATTGGGTAAGAGAGAGAGTAGTAGAATCTCAGATAAGCTCATCATTTAATTTTTTTATTTTTTAGAGAAACAAAAAAAGAGATTAGTTTTTGGATATAGAAATGGTAGAGACTAAGAAATTGACTACAGAAAATATAACACACATCTATTTTGATCGCCAAATAATCACAAAAGATTAGACAAAAGAAACACAAATGTAGATATTAGATGAATAAATGATACAAATGATAGAGAATCACAAACCCATATCGGTTTCTTGAACATATAGAAGAACACAAATGATACAAATAATAGATAATCAAAATGATTGAGAATCACCTAGAATACCTACAAAACTCCATAGCAAATATTACCACAAAATGATACAAATGTAGATATTAGATGAATAAATGAAAGAGAGAACCAGAGTGTTAACCATAGTAGACTTGTGAGTGTTTTCAAGTCAGTCATTTTAAAACATTTGGCTCAATTCAACCAAATTCTAACTCAAATTGGACCAATAGATATTGGCTAAACCAAATGGGTTATGTATAAACTGTACAATAACATGATTCCAATGTATTCTAGGTGTTTTGATTTACGGTTTAGAAAAACAAAAATCAAAATGAGGGCCAAACTGCAGGTGACTTTTGCAACTTGGCAACCTAAAAAGAGTCCCAAAAGAACCACTTAAAAAATGCCCCTGTAAAAACATCGCACCCAGATCCTCTCCCAAAAATCACACCAAACCCAGATCATAAAACTAAAATTCTTAGGTTCAACACTTATTGCTAAATAATTACAAAAGATTAGACAAAAGAACATAGGCTTATTGAAAGAGATACAATTCCATTTAATCCAATAACAATAAAAAAAAAAATGATACAATTTCTCCACAAAATAAAACTAAAAATCAAATTACAGAAAGAGGATATCATAAACTAAAATGGCATCAAGTTGAACCAAACTTGTGTGTTTCAGAACAATGTAAATACCTAAAAATAACCCAAGTCAATTCAGAACAAATCAAACAAATAACCCAAGTCAATTAAGAAAAATACCTAAAAATTGAACAAATTGACAAATAGTCCAACAACCCAATTCAATTAAGATCATCAACACTCTAATAGTTAGTTGCCTTGATGAGTCCAAATCTTTTCATTATCAAAAAGCTACCCATAAGACTCAAAGTAAACACAATCCCAACTTTCAGAGCAACTAAACATAGTAACCAATTATTAGCCAAAGGAAACCCAAATTTCACTTTCTTTACTATTTCCAACACTTTCTCACCAACCAAACAGGACAGAATTTTTTTGGTACAAACTACTGATTTATGGGCTGATAAAAATCTAATGCCATTTTTGGAATACTTGATAGTTAGTTGCCTTAAAAATCTGATTTATGATGGACTAACCCAACACATTGAAAAAACAATGGAAAGTTTGAAAAATCTAAAATCTAAATCTAAAATCTAAAATCTGATAGAAGTTTAAGTATTCATGGGATGAAAGTATTCATGGCAGAATCTTTTATTCAATTTGGTCTGATTTTGATAACAAAAATACAACAATAATTTCATGGCTTTTCATAGATATCCATAGAAAGCAAAATAAGAGAGAGACACAGAGAGAGCATACCATTTCTGGTCACAAATTCATATGTTTATAGATTCATATATCTATAAACATTTCTAGGAGAGATAAAGAGAGTAAACTCACGGGGATGTGCCGGAAAGCACCGAAGCCGGAAAACTTGTTCCCGAGGATGATGTCTCAAGCGAAACGATTTCGAATTTCTGCGAATAAAACCCATCAAATCCATTTCAAATTTTAGAAATCTCAACCCATCAAACTTTTTTTGGTACAAACTACTGATTTATGGGTTGATAAAAATATGATGAAACTACTGATTTATGGGCCGATTTGTGGTGGAATACTCGACATATTTATGGGATGAAAGTTTAAAATTTTGATGAAATTTTAAATATTTGAACTGATAAAGAAACCTACAACTAACCCAACACATTGAAAAAATAATGGAAACTTTGAAAAATCTAAAATCCAAATCTAAAATCTGATGGAAGTTTAAGTATTCATGGGATGAAAGTATTCATGGCAGAATCTTTTGTTCAATTTGGTCTGATTTTGATAACAAAAATACAATAACAATTTCATGGCTTTTCATAGATATCCATAGAAAGCAAAATAAGAGAGAGACACAGAGAGAGCATACCATTTCTGCTCACAAATTCACATGTTTATATATTCATATATCTATAAACATTTCTAGGAGAGCTAGAGAGAGTAAACTCACGGGAATGTGCCGGAAAGCGCTGAAGCCGGAAAACTTGTTCCCGGGGGTGATATCTCAAGCGAAACGACTTCGAATTTTTGCGGATTTCTGCGAATAAAAAACATCAAATCCATTTCAAATTTCAGAAATCAAACCCCAATAAAACCCCAATAACTGTAAGCTGCCATCTGAGCATCTCACAAAGCGTGCATTGCTTTCATACTGCACATGAAAAGAAAATGTCACAATCATTTCCAATAAAGCATATAACAAATTCTTAAATACAAAAGAAAATGTGTTCTTCCTGCATGACTGCACAGGTGTTGGATCAATTCCAGCATTAAAAGGTTTTGCACAGAAAAACTTGGTTGAAGCCAAATGCCAAATAAGAAACCAAAACTGGGCATTTCTAAAAGTATTAACTCTTATTCCTTCTTTTGGCACCTTTTACTTTCAATCCTTACTTCATCTCAAAAAAGTGTAAATTCATATCCTACTTTAGCATTTTTAATTTCCATATTTTAGCCCCTTTAGTAAGGTACCAGAGAAAACAGCTATGAATTTGGTGTAGCGCCAATAATCAATGCTTAGTCTTTGATTCTTGGTGTGTTTGGAGTAGTGCGGAGTAGAATTTTTATCTCCTATTTTTTCTTGGGTTTTCAGGTTGAATTGATCCATCCATAAACCAAATTTTAAGATTTGTAGATTCTTTTGAGCAGAGCCCATTTGTTTAGTTGCTTTCTATGTTTTTTTCCATTCTTGTACTTGGGTAGCACCCCTTTCATGTTATTGTAGTCTCATCTCTTACTTCTCAAAAAAAAAAGTTGAACAATATATTTTTATCGAATAAACAATGTCAGAAGATAAGAGAGTTGAACACAACAAATACAACCAAACGTCTAACCCACTCCAACTAAAGCAAGTGCAATAAATTATATTCCTCACCGTGTTTAGAAAATCTTAATGCAACAATTATATAAAATTTATAACATTTACAAACAAAAATATCAAGATATTGTTCATGAAGCCCAGAAAGTAAAATTTACAATAGTATAATATTATGTGCGTGGATAAGTATGGCATATGATATGAACTAAAATATGCTTCCATTTATTCACTTACAGATTCTGTGCTATCTGGATTTCATACAATCCTCCAACGGACAATGTTGTTGTCCAGACGAATACGTTTCTTAGATCCAAATTCGTCGGCCACAAAGATGTCTTCTTCTACATATGTCTTGGGATCAAATGGCTTTGGGTCAATGCCCATTATATTAGAAACCTTAATCATGTTCATCTGCAACATAACAAAAAAAGAGCATTAAAATTCCTAAATCAACATAACCAATTAATTGAAGTAACGCATGAGCAATAATACAACCACTACAACCTATGATACCAATCAAATCCATCAAATCCATTTCAAATTTCAGAAATCAAAAGCCATCAACCCATACACTTTCTTTAAGATTACAAAGAATTATTTTTTGCTGGTGCGTTTAAGATTACAAAGTTAATTACAGTTTGCTTAGGATTACAAAGTTAATTACAGTTTTTTATCAACTCAAATTAACATTCCTTTGTGAATTAGGGGGGGGGGGGGGGGGGGGGGGGGGACAACTGAGAAGAAGCAACTTAGAAGTCTCTCATAGGCAAACTATCAAACATGTTGTGGCCATGGCAGTATAAGCCAACATATCAGCACTTTTCTTCACCCCCATTGCCATTCTGCTTCTCATATCTAACTAATGTACTTGAAAAAAAAATAAAAAGAAGTCAACGAACCCTAGATTGCAACTTTGTTGTAATCTCTAAAACCGAAGCCTCAACTTTGATTGATACAGAAATTAGCCCTAAAACTGAAGCCATCAACTCTGATTGATACAAAAATTAGCCCTAAAACCGAAGCCTCAAAGAACTGAATAAATGTAAAATACCTCTGATGTTGGGAGGGTGGGAGCCGAGAGAGAGTGGGCGTCAATCAATGGCGACGGTGATGATGAGCAGCGGCGGTGGTGGTGAGCCCTGTTGAGACCACCGTCTCTGTTTGAATCAAATTGTTGGAAGATGTTTCTCTGATCTGCTACCTCTGTTAGCCAGTTTCAAAAAAGAAAGAATTTCGAAGATGAGAGAGAGATCATAGAGGGAGTTGAAGAGAGAATGTAAGAGATAACGTGTAGAGAGGGAGTTGAAGAGAAGGTGTTTGGGCAGACGTGGGAGAGAGAAAGAGAGCAGAGAGTCTTTGGGCGGGAATAAAAGTGAGCACAACCGTTACATAGTATATAGGAATCATCTCAACCATTAAATCAAAATGTATTTCTGATACATTTTGATACATTTTTAAAATCAGTTTTTTTTTATTATATAGATAAAAATACATAACATATATCACAAAAATACATAGTAAAAATGTATATATTACACATTTTTTAAGCGTGTGTACAATACTAGTACCCACTTATGTTGGGTGGAAATATTTTCTTATTTCTCAATGTCATGACATCTGTGTTCGATATCATTTGCATAACAAGCTTTATTCAATTTCATGAGGATGATTTTGACTAATTAATGGAGCTGTATGGGTAATTGAGAATTCCTAAAATTAAGTTGGTAGGGTTGCCAGTAATTTCCATTTCCTGTCAAACAGCTCTGACAAATGCTCGTGTACATATATAAATTTTAATTTTGTTTTAAAGGCCTACATTGTTAAATTTAAATCTAAAATAAAAAGTATAAATTTTGATTTTTGTTTTAAAAACACACATATTATGTGCCGCTGTAAGGATCTTGTCTACTAGATGGAAGGTTTTAATTTTGAATCCTAATCATAGCTCTATATAATTTTATATTTTAAATATGATAGTGACATTTTTGACTTTATATCCGGTATAGAAGATAGATAGATAGATAATGACACTTCATTGCTAGTGATTCTTATGTGTGGGAAAAGTAGAAAAATAAATTTGTGAAAGCCATATAAATAGTTAGGGAAATTTGTGTATTTTACACTATTATTTTGGTTTTTGTACTTTCATTGTAACAATTTGTCTTTTAATTTTACATTTTCCTTTTACGTATTATATCTAATGGTCAAATCAATAATATTGGTCAATATTTTTACAACAACGATTGAAACCCCCAAAGTTAGAGACTCCCATGACTTCCAAAACAGCAATGCTAGGTATCATGAAAAATCTTTCATGAAAATAATCATGAAAGCTCTGTAACCTTTGGATTACACTTAGAATAAAGCACCACACACTAATCAAGGTAATTTAAGGATCATAAATTTGTCATGATCATTTTCATAACAAAATTTTCATGATTCCTAACTTTTCCCCTTCCCAAATCATCTAGACCACTCGTGTGAGAGAGATGGAAAATAAAAACAAACAAACAAACAAATACTTGAGTGGCCTAGATCATTTTGGGGGTCATGAAGATCCCCAAAATTGGGGGTCTCACCCATTTTCTATATTTTTAACCCAAAAAAATGACTATTTGGAAATTAATTATCGGCCAAATGGGAAAACCATCCGTTTATTTCTCTCTTTCCTTGGTTACCAGCCTGGACACAACCATTTACTTGACAACCAAAAGGAAAATAAAAGACAATAAACCCATCTTGTCATGTAGGGTTTATTGTTCATTTTATATTAGTGTTTTGAGAAACAATATAAAAAGTAACCAATAGTGATTGTTCTGGAGCAATGCCCCAAAGAAATTCAATAATTTCCCTTTATCATCATATAGACCTCTGAGTATATGAACTTGTAACATTGTAAACCATAGCTATACTTCGTTTGAATGAAACCTAGTTGATTATTATGAATAAAAATGCAACTAAAAATTGATTTGCTGTGTCAAAAAAATAAAAAAATATGCTCTATTGAATTTGTTTCTATTTGCAAGAATGGGATGGGTAAAGTAATTATTTACAAGAAACAAAGAGTTGTTTGGAAGATTAAGACAGTCTGGACTTAAGGCACAATAGCTTGCTCTGACCTTTCATTGGGGCTGAAATTGGACCTATTTTGATGATCTAAACTATTCATATTGTAGGGTTTATCGGGTAGAATATCTATTAAAAAAATAAAATTAATCGGACATTCGTAACCATATGATCATGGTCTAAAAAATAGATAGTCTATTATCAAAATCATGCTTGCTATTTATTTTTTAAAAAAACAAATGTAATATTGTTGTGGTTGCAAATGTTTGATTAACCTGAATTTTTTTTAATGAATGATCATCCTACAATATGAATGATTCGGAATACCAAAATAGGCCCGGTATTGGGCCTGTGAGGGGTCTCAATAGGGTGGTGTGTGTTAAGGCACAACATCATCCCCGAAACCTATGAGAACTTAGATGCTCATATCCGCCAATGATAATCCTTTAACAATACAAGTGTAACATTACAAAAAATTTGTTTGGTTACAATTTTCAGAAACTATTTTTAAATGGATTTTCGTTTGTCTTTACTCTACTTTTTTCATATTTTTATCATTTTTTTTATTTTATTGTATATCAAGATTAGATGCATCTAAAAAATAAAAAAAGTTCAACTAAAAATGAAAAAAATTCACAAAAAACAAACGAAAATTCAAACAAAAATACACACAGATTTTTGTTAAAATTTTCATAAATTTTTATTGATTTTTAAAAAATATTTTAGTTAATTTATTTTATTTTTAGATATATCTAAAAAGTACAAAGAATTGATTAAAATATAAAAAAAAAAAATAAAGAAAAACTCATCTAAAAACAGTTTTTGAAAAATCAAACCAAACTTACATTTAACTTTTTGGAATACCACATGATAATGCATGTTTAAGTAATTTATGGCCTTCATTATACATGCCTATAGTTCCAACCATTCATTTAATTTTTACCTCTTTTTAGGATGGGGGGCTAACAAATGTAATAATTTTTTTCATGAAGTCTACAAATATAGTTAATTTATTTTGTTTGTGAAAAGTTCTAAACATTAATTTCAATTTTTTTCCCACTCTTTCTATAGAGCAATTGAATAATATTGGGTCATAACAAATGTAATATTTTTTTCCCATTAATTTCTTTCTATTCAATGTTTCACAAACATGAGATCAATGATCCATTCTTGTCTTATTTTAAAAAACAGCAAAATCGTAAAGTTGAATGCCTAAACATTGGAATTTGCCCAAAATATATCGTAGCTCATGACGAAGCAATGTGTATTGGTTGCCACATAATTTTTCATATCCTAACCAAATTCCACGTCATTCTGAGCACATGTCATTGTATGTCTACTAGTACCTTTTGCCTTTACCTTGTTTGCCCATGAGTTCTAGAAATTCTATGGTCAAGCACTCTACATCACGAGCTATGTCCAGAATTTTGTGTCAACATTGGAGAAACCTAGGAAATCATGTTCTTCCTTCACATTTAAAACTTTACTCCAACTTTTTGATCCTGTCACGATACAAGTTTAACATCATCAAAGATCTAAGATTTTGCAGTAAGACCTATAAATAGTTCTTATTATTTAACATTTAATTGGGGCCATATCAGATGTAAAAACCTTTTTTCTTTTTTCTTTTTTTTTTCATTCTTCATATTTACAATAAATAGAGTCGGAAAGCATGGTATGATATTATATTTTATTCCCAATCCTTTATTTCTTAAGAATTTTTATGGTTTTATTTGATTTCAAATTTTATAGAATCATAGGTAGTGGTTTAGACTTTGATTTCCTCCTAACCTGAACCATGGTCACCCCTATTTATATGTTTAATTAATGTCTTGTGTGTGTGTGTTTGAGACAGAGAGGTATTTATTGTGCTATCTTGCTAGGTCTTTGGCATTGTCGCTTAGGACATCTTCTGTTAGTCGCTTAAAGTCTTTGGTTTCTAGTGGTCAATTGGGTCATGTACTTCAAGATACTTTTGATTGTATACCCTGTCAACTTGCAAAACAACTTGCTTTATCATTCAATAAAAGTACTTCTGTTTCCCGTGCTCCTTTTGATCTCATACATTCGAATATTTGGGACCCATCTCCTATTACTACCATGGAGGGATCTCGTTATTTTGTTGTTTTTATTGATGATTATTCATGGTTTACTTGGCTTTTCTCATAAAAACTCGGTCTGAACTTAAACATCTTTATTATAGCTTTGCCAAAATGGTCTACACCCAATTTTCAAAAACCATTAAAATTTTTCGCTCTGACAATGCTATGGAATATTGGGATACCGATTTCCTTTCCTTTCTTCAGAGTCATGGTACTCAGCTTCATCGTTCCTGTGCTGGCATGTCCCAACAAAATGGACATGCTGAATGGAAACATAAGCATATTCTTGACACTACTTGCGCTCTCCTTCTTTCGTCTTCTTGCCCCAAAAACTTTTGGGGGGAAGCTACCCTTACTGCTGTGTACACAATCAATTGTGTTCCTTCCCCTGTCATCCATAATCAAACTCCCTTTGAACGTCTACATGGCACTCCTCCTCCATACACCAATCTTCGGGTTTTTGGCTCTGCCTGCTTTGTTCTGCTTCAATCCCATGAACACACCAATCTTGAACCTCATTCTCGTCTTTGCTGCTTTCTTGGATATGGGATTGAACATAAAGGCTTTTACTGTTGGGATCCTCTCTCTAAGCGTCTTCGTATCTCCCGCCATGTAGTTTTTTGGGAGCACAAAATGTTTTCCTCTCTCCCCTCCTTTCACTTACCCGCACTCTCCACTCCGGTTACATTTACTAATTCTTTCCTAGATCTCTTCTCTAATAACTTTGATACAGGTTCCTCCTTCATCGAGATGCCCTTGTTGATCCCTGATCCCGTCCAGACTGTTCTCCTTGATGGTCCACCTCTCATTGCACCTTCTAGTCTGTCTCTTTCTTCTTCGCCAGCTCTTTCCCTACCGATCCTCCCACGGGTCGGCCGCACCGGGTAACTTAACCACCTATCTATCTTCATGATTATATTGTTGGGTCTGCTGCCTTTTCTACTTATGAACCTACCTCCTATCGTGAGACTTGTACTAATCCTCTTTGGCAGCAAGCTATGACTGATGAACTTTAGGCTTTAGACAAAACTTATACTTGGGATGTTGTTGATCTTCCTCCTGGCAAGACTGTAATTGGCTGCAAATGGGTCTACAAAATCAAGACTTATTCTGATGGCTCTATTGAGTGCTACAAAGCTCGTCTTGTTGCCAAGGGTTTTAACCAGGAATATGGTATTGATTATGAAAAGACATTTTCCCCTGTTGCTCGACTGATCTTTGTTCGTAGTTTGCTTGATGTGGCTGCTGCTCGCCACTGGGAGCTCTTTTAGATGGATGTGAAGAATGCCTTCCTTAATGGTAATCTTCTTGAGGAGGTCTACATGCAATCTCCACCTGGGTCTACTTATCCAACTCATAAGGTTTGCAAACTATAGCGTGCCCTTTATGGTCTCAAGCAAGCACCCCGCGCTTGGTTTGCTAAGTTCAGTTCTACCATTCATGACTTGGGGTTCACCTCTAGATCCTATGACTTTGCTTTATTTATACAGACTACTCCTCATGGTACCACTATTCTCCTTCTTTATGTGGATGATATGATTATCACTGGTAATGATGCAGCTGGTATTCTTCACCTCAAACATTTTCTCCACCGTCAGTTTGAGATGAAGGACCTTGGTACTCTTAACTACTTCTTAGGCCTTGAAGTCTCCCATGATTCTACTGGTTCCTATTTGTCCCAGGCCAACTATGCATCCGATCTTTTGGCTCGTGCTGGTCTTACCGATTGCAAAACTACCTCTACTCCAATTGATCCTCAGATTCGTCTCACTCCTCTCAATGGGGATCTCCTCTCTGATGCTACTCTTTATCGCCAGCTAGTCAGTAGTCTTGTCTATCTCACTGTGACTCATCCTGACATTGTCTATGCTGTTCACATTGTTAGTCAGTACATGTCGGCTCCTTGCACTCCCCATTATACTGCTCAACTCCGCATCCTTCGTTACCTCAAAGGCACTCTGTTCCATGGCCTTCACTACTCTGCTTCCTCCTCTCTTGAACTGTGTGCCTTTTCTGATGCTGATTGGGCTGGGGATCCTATGGATCGATGCTTCACTACAGGTTTCTGTTTCTTCTTAGGGGATTCTCTTCTTACTTGGCGCAGCAAGAAATAATCCATCACTGCCCGCTCTAGTACCGAAGCTGAATATCGAGCTCTTGCTGATACTACTCAGGAACTTCTCTGGCTTCGCTAGCTCCTTGCTGATATGGGTATTTCTTCTTCTAGTGCTACCTCTCTCTATTGTGACAATCAGAGTGCCGTTCAGATTGCTCACAATGATGTTTTTCATGATCGCACCAAGCATATTGAGATTGATTGTCATTTCATTCGACAACATGTTACACGTGGTATTGTTCTTCTTCTCCCTATTGCTTCTGCCGATCAACCTGCTGATATTTTCACCAAGGCTCATCCTCCTGGGTAGTTCAGTGATCTCGTTTCCAATTTGGTGGATGCCTACCCTCCTTAAGTTTGCGGGAGGATGTTAGTATATATTATATATATTAGCTGTAAGCTGTAAAGGATGTAAAGACACACTTTCATTATTATGTATTCATAGTGCATAGCTTTAATTATGTTGTCTATTTCTTCTTTTGGTTCTCCTCTCTATAAATAAGAATCATCTTCACCTTGTAAACATATACTGAATATAACAAATACACTTCATTCAGTCTCTCTCTCTCTCTCTCTATCAAACTTACACCAACTATCAAGCTATTTAGTGAAGAAGCAACATGTTGAAGCCCCAATGGCAAACATACCAATTCTGGAAGATCAGTTAATACTAGTCCTTTAATACTTATCATCCCTAGTAAATCGTTATCTTCTGAGAATTTACGAGTATCACACCATTTAATTGACAAATACTTAAAGGAAGTAAGGTGTTTAAAGCCAGTAGGCAGTGAAGCCAACTTTGGACATTTCCTTATAAACAATTGTCGGAGGCGAGTAAGGTGTTGTATCCCTTCGCTCAAAGACATCAATTCAGGATTATCATAAAGTCGTAGTATTTGGAGAGAAGTTAGGCCACCTATCCCTTTTTCTGGCAAACATGTCAGTCTGCATGATAAGGACAAAAACCGCAAGTTGATTAGTTTGCCAAAATCTTCAGGTAATTCATGAAGTCCTGACCGATACGGATCCAAGTACTGCAAGTTTAATAGCTTGCAAAGCGATTTAGGATGTACCTTTGAGCCACAAAAACTAAGATAACTTAAATGCTTTAAATTTCCAATGGGCTTAAGGTGTACATGTTCAGTGGAATAAAAGGTTGTTCAGTGTCATCATCCAATTTTACATATGTACATTTGCAGTTTAGCACCCGTAAGCGACTAAAACTTGAGAATTCTGCTTCAATGGATACTGCGAAGTCAAGTTCTGTTTTTCTTGGTACAACAATGGTTCGCAACTGTGCTTCAATCAAAGGTCTTGGAAGTTTAAGATAAGATGTTGAACAAAATGATACATGTCGAACCGTATTAGGAATTACCTTGGTATTTTCTCCTTCCAAAGTCATGCATTCACAACCTGCTACATATTTTGCAAGATCATGGACAAGATCATGCATTTTATATGTACCTTTCCATTGATCGGGTTGAAGAAATGACCTCCTCACTAGCTCTTCCATATACTCATTGCCTATATCTTGTAAGGATCATGGACACCCAGAAAAATAAACAACAAGCAATCACATACACAATGAGACACAAATATTTACATGGTTCGGCCCAATGCCTACGTCCACGGAACAGAAACAAGAATTTCACTAAAACAGAGCAAT
This sequence comes from Camellia granthamiana, assembly GCA_036172215.1. NCBI lineage: Eukaryota > Viridiplantae > Streptophyta > Magnoliopsida > Ericales > Theaceae > Camellia > Camellia granthamiana. The sequence goes on along the minus strand of JAXFYN010000116.1, from coordinate 703,411 downwards.
ACAAAAACAGAAGAGGAGAAAGACTCTCACTCAACTCACAGCTCTCCATCTCTCAAATTTCTGATAATACCACTCATCCTCTCCCTCCCGTCTCTATTTATACACAAAGAGAGAGGGAGACAAACCCACAAAAATTTCTAACCTCTGTTGGTGAGAGTCAACAATGGCAACAACGTGAAGAGAAGGCAGAGCTGTAGATGCCAGCCCAAACTTCTTTTACTTGCGGTGGAAATCCTCGTACGCCACTCTCTGCTTTGCATGCATGTGGTTGGAACTAACAATTCTTCCCCTCTATACCTACATGCATGACTGACTTCTCACTTGAAGTGCATCCCAGCAATGTCTTTGCAAATTTTGAGTTTGTCTCTCGATACCACCTTTGTAAGCATGTTAGCTGGATTCTTATCTGTATGGATCTTGATTAGTTCCAATAACTGCTTTTCCATCACTTCACGTATCCAATGATACCGAACATCAATGTGCTTCGTGCGAGAATGGTACACAAAATTCTTGCTCAGATTTATGGCACTCTGGCTATCACAATGTATCGTGAACTTTTCTTGCTTTAGTCTCAACTCTTGGAGAAACCGCTTTAACCACAACATCTCTTTCCCAGCTTCTGCTGTGGCAATATACTCTGCCTCGGTTGTGGACAAAGCAATACACTTCTGCAACTTGGATTGCCAAGACACAGATCCCCCTGCGAAAGTGAACAAAAATCCTGATGTAGATTTCCTACCATCAAGGTCGCCTGCCATATCTGAATCAATATAGCCTTCCAAGGTTGGTTTTGTTTTACCAAAGCACAAACACATTTTAGATGTACCCTTAAGATACCTCAAAATCCACTTGACTGCTTCCCAATGTTCTTTCCCTGGATTGGAAAGTAATCTGCTTACTACTCCAACAGCATAAGCAATATCTGGTCGGGTGGACACCATTGCATACAGTAAACTCCCTATGGCGGATGAGTAGAGAATAGCCTCCATCTCTTCTCTTTCTTTTGTAGATGAGGGACAATAACTCTTTCTCAGCTTGAAATGATTAGCCAATGGAGTACTGATTGGCTTGACATCTTTCATGTTGAACTTCTCAATCACCCGCTCAATGTATTTCTCCTGTGACAACCACAACTTCTTAGCTTCCCTGTCACGCATAATTTTCATGCCAAAATTTGTTGTGCAGGGCCTAGGTCTTTCATGTCAAAGGACTGTGATAACCCCTTCTTTAGTGACTTGATACAATTAACATGTCATCAACGTAGACCAGGAGTATGATGAAGTTTTCACCGGGAAATTTCCTTAACATAGACACACTAGTCTGCAGTAGTTCTCTTGTACTCATGACCCATCATGAATGAGTCAAACTTCTTGTACCACTATCTCGGCGCTTGTTTGAGGCCGTAGAGACTTTTCTTCAATCTACAGACTAAGATTTCTTTCCTTTTGATTTCAAAACCTTCTGACTGCTCCATGTAAATTTCTTCATTCAGATCACCACAGAGAAATGCCGTCCTCACATCCATTTGTTCAAGTTCTAAATTCAAACTGGCCGCTAGTCCCAAAACTACTCGAATGGATGCCATTTTCACAACTGGCGAGAATATTTCATCAAAATCAATACATTTCTTCTGCCCAAAACCTTTGACAACCAATCGAGCCTTATACTTGACTAGCTTTTCGCTGCCATCTTTCTTTAGCTTGAACACCCATTTGTACTTCAATGTTTTTCGACCTTAGGGAAGTTTTACCAAATCATAAGTCTGATTCTTCTATAAAGATTGCATATCTTCTTACATAGCTTGCTGCCAGCTACTCTCCTCCTTATGATTCTGAGCTTCTTGAAAATTTTATGGCTCCCCCTCATCAGTAAGCAAAATATACTCAGAAGCAGGGTATTTTGACGATGGCTTAGGCTATCTCGTTGATCTTCGTAACTGTGGACCAACAGTCTCTGGCGGAGGGGGTTATGGCTCCCCCTGCTCAACACCCTCTTCTTCTGGAAATCCATCTCGTAACTCTACATCATTGACTACATGTTGCGGTAACTCTTCTTCATCAGTAGCATGTTGTGATGGTGTAGGATTCAGAACAATTTCTGAAACATCAACTTTGGGTTTGGCTGATTGCCCAAAGTCTTCTAAGGTCTGGCCTTCTTGAAATACCACATCTCGGCTTCGAATGACCTTCTTGTTTTTCGGATCCCATAATCTGCATCCAAATTCTTCATCTCCATAGCCAACAAAGATGCATGGAGTGGCTTTATCATCCAACTTCTGTCTGTGCTCCTTGGATATGTGTGCAAATGCTTTGCACCCAAACACTCTCAAGTAAGAGTAAGAGATCTCCCTTCCAGACCATACTTCTTTTGGAATTTGAAAATTTAGTGGAACTAATGGCAATCTATTTATCAGATAGCAAGTAACATGAACATCTTTTCCCCAAAATGGCTTTAATAGCTTTTCCATTTTGAGCATACATCTGACCTTCTCCACAATGGTCCGGTTCATTCTCTCAGCTATACCATTGTGTTGTGGAGTTCCAGGAACAGTCTTCTCATGTCGAATGTTGCGAGTAGCATAGTAGGTTTCAAACTCTTTTGACGTGTACTCGCCTTTATTGTCTATTCGGAGACACTTCAGCCTCTTTCCAGTCTCCCTTTCCACCATAACATGAAATGTCTGAAAATATTGGAACAACTCAGCTTTGGTCTTTGGGACATAGACCCATACTTTCAGTGATACATCATCAATAAATGTCAGGAATTATTTTCTGCCACCCAAAGATTCCACTTCTATAGGACCGCATACATCAGAGTATACTCTGCTCAACAACTCTGATTGTCTTCTGGATGATGAATGGAAAGCGACTCTATGATGCTTTCCAAATAAGCAGTTACCACAAGGATTTAATTTTGCATCTTTGGCAAAGGGGATAAGAGACTTCTTTGCCAAAATCTACAACCCTTTCTCACTTATGTGACCCAGCCTTTTGTGCCACAAATTTGGTGATGTCTCTTCTTCTGCTGCGTTGAGGTTTTCTGAATTTACCTCTACATGAGTCTTGTATACCGTGCCACTTGTTTGTCCTCTAGCTACCACCAGAGATCCCTTTTTTAACTTCCACATGCCTTTGTTGAAATAGTTCTCATAGCCTTGTCAATCTAAGGCTATCCCTGAAATAAGATTCAGGCGTAAATCGAGAACATGCCTGACATTTTTCAACACCATCGAGCACCCAACTTTGGTTTGAATGTGAACATCGTTGATCTCCACAATCTTCGAAAAACCATAGTCGCCCATCTTCACTGTACCAAAATCACCAGCTTGGTACGTACTAAAGAACTCATTCTGGGGTGTGGCGTGGTAGGAAGCTGCTGTGTCTACCACCCACTCGATGTCGCTGTCTAAAATATAGAGACATTCTTCTTCTTCAACAGAGAATAATGCAATATCCTCCGAGACAATAACTGTAGTGTTCCCATCTTCGGTTTTTGACTTTTTATTGCCTTATTTTTGTTCTCCCTTCAAGGCATAATAGTATTTCTTTATATAACCCTCCTGGCCATAGTGGTAACACTTGAACTTCGGCCGACTCGTACCTTCCCTGGAATTCCCTCTATCTTGAGATCTTCCTCTGCTACGTCCTCTGCTTTTGCTTCTTCTCCTGCCTCTGCCTCTACTTCTACCTTTATTTTCTGTGATGAGGGCATGAGACTGATCTCCACCCATGTCTTTCTTTCTTGCCTCTTCACTGAATAGAGCATCTGTAACCATGCTTATGGTTAGTTTTCCTTCAGGTATAGAGTTGTTGAGGGACACCACCAACGTCTCCTAACTGTCTGGCAAGGAGCTGAGCAGCAATAGAGCCTGTATCTCATCATCTAACTCCACTTTGACAATTGCTAGTTGGTTCACCAAATTTTGAAACTCACTGGTGTGTTCAGCAACAGAGATACCGCATTTTAGCTTCAAATTTACGAGTCTTCTCATTAAGAGGGCTTTGTTCCGAGCAGTCTTCGACTGGTACATGCCTTCCAACTTTGTCCAGAGAGCATAGGCATCAATTTCTTAGGCGACATGGTGGAAGACACTGTGATAGATCCATTGTCTGATCTGGCCGATGGTTTTTCAATTCTTCCATTTCCAGTCTTCGTCGTTTTCTGTTGCTGGTTTAACTCCATTAAGATCAATGGGGTCAAACAAATCTCAGTAATATAGGACATCCTCCATTCTGGGCTTCCAGATTGCATAGTTGGAAGCATTCAGCTTGATCATGGATCCTGAAGTCAACGTTGATTCCTCCATCAACACTTGTCTTTATAGAAAATGATCTATGTCTAAAAATCAGGCTTTGCTATTGAGTCCAGACTGGTCAAATTAGCCGGAAAAGCACTTCGGATTGCCAAAATAAAAAATGCAAAATTTTGAAATCTAATTTGCAAAATTTGATCGTACTTATGTGTTTGGAATATTTCAAATAGTTGGAAAGCATTATTGGATCACCCAAATCGGACTTCAAATGGCTTAGATCCAGCCAAAACAATTCAACGGTTCAAATCGGTGAATTCTAGAATGCCTAAGAAGCACTGAATAATTCCTCTAGAACGGCTAGCGTCAGGCTGACTTCAGCGGCTCGGTCAGTGGCACGGCTTGGTCAACGGCTCCAGCTCGGCTCTGGCTTGGCTCGGCTCTGCTCCAGCTTAGCTCGGTTTGGTGGTGCCGCTCGGATGACGTTAGTGCCTGGTGTGCGCGTGTGGTGTGTGCCTACGCGTGAGATCACACATCTTCTTCCTTTGGAAGAGCGTGCAGCGCGTGGGCACGTGGGAGAGCGTGAGCACGGCGTCAGGTGGCGCGTATGGCTTCGTCCGAGCTCATTTTTCGACACGATTTTCACTTCTGTGCTCATCTCGTCGAGTACTTCAATGTGGTGTGATCAAAAGTGGATTTCGACCACTTTAAATTCTAGCCAATGTTTGACAAACACACTCTGTTTTGTCGAAAAACACACAACACAGCTCTAATACCACTTGTAAGGATCATGGACACCTAGAAAAATAAACAAAAAACAATCACACATACAATGAGACACAAATATTTACGTGGTTCGGCCCAATGCCTACGTCTATGGAACAGAAATGAGAATTTCACTAAAATAAAGCAATACAAAAATAGAAGAGGAGAAAGACTCTCACTCAACTCACAGCTCTCTGTCTCTCAAATTTTTGATGATACCACTCATCCTCTCCCTCCCAGTCTCTATTTATACACAAAGAGAGAGGGAGACAAACCCACCAAAATTTCTACCCTCTGTTGGTGAGAGTCAACAATGACAACAACATAAAGAGAAGGGAGAGCTGCATATGCCTAGCCCAGACTTCCTTCACTTGCGGTGGAAGTCCTCGTATGCCACTCTCTGCTTTGCATGCATGCGGTTGGAACTAACATATCTTCTAATTCTTCATTTTTGTCTGAAGACTGTAAGAATTCTTGTGCCATCCAAAGATATATTAACTCTATTCTACGACTTGTTTGATTCTTCTCAAATAATGAACAATAGGTAAAGCATCGTTTTAAATTAGATGACATTTGATCATAACTCAACCTTAAACGAAATTAGATATGATTCTTATAATACTGGTAAGATAACTCAACCTTCTGTTGGTTTCTCACCAACTGGAGCTTGGAGCTTTGCTTAGCTCCAAGCTCCTCTTTATTGATGTAATTTTTCTCCCTTAGGATGTTTCATCAATAAAGATTTCGTTTTGCCGAGCAAAAAAAAAAAGATATGATTCTTATTTTGGACAAGAGCCCACATCGTGTTATCCCTCACGGACAGCCAATCATGCTCATTAGTTTTTGTATATAACAAAACTCCCAAGGTCCTCGCTGCAAGAGGTACTCCACCACATTTCTTCACTATTTCTCTACCAATATCGATCAAGTTTGGATGCTTACTCTCTTCCCCTTTTTCAAATGCCCATTTCACCAATATAGCTAAACAATCACTATCTAAAAGACCGTTAAGTTCGTAAGATTCCATAGTGCGCACAATTGAAGCAACCTTCTTACTATGGGTGGTTACAACAATTCTACTTCCTCTTGCCTTTGACATCAACAAATCATGCAATTTTTGCCATTCTACAGGTTCCTCATTCCATACATCATCCAATACAAGGAAAATTTTCTCTTTACTCATCATTTTTTGAACAAGATTGTGCAATTGCTCAATTCCTGCATTATTGCAATCATTGTCCCCTACAGTTGTCAGAACTTTCTTAGTATCTTTTCTATATCGAAATCATCAGAGACACACACCCACAATCTTTTGGTAAAATGATTTTTGATCCTATTGTCATTGTATACCAACTGTGCAAGCGTGGTCTTTCCTAGACCCCCCATTCCCACAATGGGAATAATGTGAACGTTCTCCCCCACATCAGAGGACAATAACAATTTTATTAAAGATGCTCTATCACTTCCTCTCCCAATAACCTCCGGAATACGCACAAAGGATGAGGTTTCTTCTCTTCTTTTTATCTCAATTGGCTTTTCTACAACTTGCACAACAAAATTAAAATCTCTCATCTCCGAAACAATCTCATCTAGCCTCTCCTTGATATCCTTTATTTTACGAGCCACATCAAAACAAAATACAATTGGATTTGAGCTTGTAAAAAAGTGGCTTACCTCTCTCTTCATCATGCTCTTGTGAGTTTCCACTTGCCTTGTCAAAGCCTCGGTCGCAACTTCATCCAACAAGTCATCAGCATCGTAAAACACAAGTTTGAGTCTTCGTAGCCAATCTTTGACAGCAAGGTTGGTAATCTGCCTATCTTGTGCATCAAGAAGAACATTTCTGAGGGTGGAGATCTTGTTCTCTATCATCCTCAGGTCCTTTTTGATAGCCCATGCCAATCCAATTTGTTGGATAAGAGATGACCCCAGCTTGGACAAAATTTCTCCGGCAAGGTTGAACAGAATTGCTTCTGCCATATCGTACCAGTCTAAGGAGGCTGCAAAAGACTTGAGGATAAGATCAAGGTTTCGAGTTCGAGTCTCCCTAATGAGCGAGGTTTGCTTGGTTGTTAATTTAAGAAATCTGAGATTAGTTGAGATGAGTGCAAACTGATTCGAATAAAAAAGGAGGATGCAAATGGAGATTCGAGAAATGATATATGATGTTTGTTGATGCTATAATTATATAAGATAGGATTGATAAGCTAAACTCATGATCATTTTCATGACAAAAAAATATCAGGAAATGTATCATGAAGATTTTTCATTCTTTGATTAGTGTGTGGTATTTTATTGTATGTGTAATTTAAAGATAGAGAATATTTCATAATCATTTTTATAACATTTTTTTCATAATCCTTAACATCACTCTTTACTATTACAATAGTTCAGCTGCATTAAGTCATGCTATATGCCACGGTGAACTAGTCATCCATGATGCAGCGTTGAATCGGGTTGTACTACCGTGTGGGGCCATGCATGCATGCCTCCATTTGCCAATGGATTTTTTCACGTCAAATATATTGTTTTGAGGATGGTTAATTACATTTGGGAAACATTATGGTACAGATTGTGTACCATGGAGGAGGATCCTCTTCGATCACTGTTTGGATTGGATGGGATTGTTTTGGCCTGTAGGTCCATCGCGGGTGCTATTTTAATAATTTAAACAGTTCCTTTTGTCAAATTTTTCATGTGTTTCATTCACAAAAAAAAAAAAATTAAATAAAAAAAATGATCTGATATTATAACTAATTCAATTTATCGCATTGTTTTACCAAAAACTATATAGTTTATTTTTTTTGTCGCCTAATTTTTTTTTTTTTTTTTGGTGTGAAAAATGCTATAAATTAAACTAGTTACAGTTATCGGATTGACCTAATTTTTTTATGGATGAAATATACGAAATACTTGACAAAATGAACGGTTTGAATTATCAAAACGGGATCCGTGGTGGGCCCTACGGACTAGAACAGCCCTGACCAGTCCAAAACAGTGACTGGAGGGGATCCTCCTCCGTATATCATATGTAGCTTATAATTATAAAAGAAAATGGTATAATTTCATATTTTTTGAATAATAACTAAAAAAAATGTCAAAACCAAATATAAAATGAGGTATAATTAAAAAATTCACGAGTCATAACAAAAATAATATCATAACTAAAGAAGAAAATGATAAAATTAGGGATGCATATAGTGCACCCCTTTCAAGAGTGTACACGTTAGAATTCCCCTTACATTTTTAGTCTACTTTAAGAATAATTCTACACGTATTAACAATATTACTATTACTAAAATTCTTACTAAAATATAGAAGGTCACATGTGATTGATTGTCAAAATAATAATAATAATAATAATAAATAAATAAGGGAAATTACAAAAAAAAAAAAAAAAATCCCAGGATTTGAATCTGGTAACAAAAGAAACCCTAAGTTTTCAATCAATTTAAATCCCGATCTTTTGATTTATTTTTAATTTAAACCATTTGTCTATTTTTGTTAAGTAAAATTGATAGAAAAATAGTATTTTAGTCATTAAACCTATACATAAAATGTCTAAAATACACTTTTTATTAAGTTTAATGACTAAAATACTCATTTTTTTCATCGATTTACTTAATAAAAATAGGCAAATTATTTAAATTGGAAACAAATCAAAATTTTAGAATTTAAATTGATAAAATTAAAAATTCAAAGGTTTATTTTGTTATGAGGCTCAATCTCTGAGTTTTTTTTTGTAATTGTCCCAAAAAATAATGACATTTAACTATCCAATGATGTTTGAATATGTATATTTTTAGTAAGATTGCTAGTAAGAGTTTAATTAGATGTAGCATTGCTCCCATTTTAATTTGGTCCCTCAGTGTTTAAATTATGTTAATCTAATATCCAATTTATAAAAAATATTTTAATTTAGTTTTTCAATTTAATGATTTTAATAGACACAGTTTACACATTGAATCTGTTTAACTGAGCTTTTATAATAATGTTTTCGAAAATTTTGTAAAAACTAATTTGGTGGAAAAAAATTTAAAAATTTGAAAAACGCTCATTATTTCAATTTTTTTATTTTTGGGACGGAAATGATTTTTAAAATCAAAAACTATTTTTCTCGATGTTTATTTTTGTCAAATTTTTTTAAATTTTTTTTAAAATTTCTGAAAATAAGTAACGAAAACTCAATCAAATATAATAAATATATTTTCATATATCCAAATGATATAAAATGTTTAAAAAAATCGCTATTATAGCATTCTTCTTAGAAATTTTTTTTCATAAATGATGATGCATAAGGCATTAGGTCTTGGCAATCAATGTTGCAGGCTTTGAATTTTATTTTATGACTCTTTGAATTTATTTATTTTTACTATTTTTTTCAGCAAATGAGTCTCGATAAATTTGGCCTATATATCATGTTCAGAAGTAAAAACTATGAAAATCACAATACGCAGAAAGAAATTGGATTTCTGTTGTGCCTAATAGGCACAACAACTTGCTGTAAGGCTCTATTTTTATGATTCAAACTTTTTATATTATAGAGTTCGTAAATCATTCATGCAAAAAAAATCAAATTAATTGAATATCTATAACTTTATAAGAAGACTATATTTGTTTTTTTTAAAATAAACTACTAACAAGATTTTGATATATTTTTTAAAAACAATGAGGACCTGATCATGGGACTATAGATATTCGATTAAATTGATTTTTTTTGTGGATGATATGTTTTATGAATTTTACAATATGAACGATTTGAGTTATTAAAATAGACCAGAAAAGAACTTCTAATAGGCCATAACAGGGCTTCTGTCTCACAGGGCACAACTTCCCCATACCATATCTAGGGGTATAATTTGGGCCTAGCTAGCCTTCGAGCCGTGCAGGCTCCGGCATTTTTTCGGGCTAGCCAGATTATAGGCCGGAAAGTCTGGCCCAGGCCCAGGCCCAGGCCCAAGCCCACTCAAATTAGGGCGTTGGGCCGGACCTGGTGGGCCTTTTTATTTTTTTTATTTTTCAAAAAATAAACGATAGATATGTTATATATATATATTATTTATGAGGGATAAAAAAACAAAAGAAAAATTGTACTAAAGTATTTTAGTTAAGATTAATGAGCTATTTGGTTATGTTTCATGAGGTGATATTTAATTATGTATGGCTTGTGTTTTTTTGGTTATGACTAAAAAATTATGAAATTATATAATTTTCTTCTTTAAAAATGAATAATTATATATATATATATCAAAATGAAACAAAATATTAAAATCATTAAATTAAATAGATAACATTTATTTAATGAATAATTTTATTTCAAAATTAAATAAAATATTACAAAAATTTATATCATTAAATAAAATAGATATAGATTATTGATGATGGTAGAGTAATTGTATCACTATAGATCAAGTACATCTCAACTAGGTTTACACCTACTAGCCTACCAATCATTTGCATTATACTCCTCTTCAATAATGTAATAAAAACATTACGAAATGAAATATTAAAAAAAATTGTTGATCAATAATTGGAGGAGGTAGACAATTCACTCGCGTTACCCAAGGACATATCATCTAAGTTGCCTTGAATTTTGTCATTTTCACTATAATTTTGTCTTCTCGTAAGTGCATGCATATGATCTTTGGATATCATCAGTGCCTCAACCATTTGGTGTAAAAGCTTGCTGCAGTAATCACTCAGAACTCGTCCACCTGCACTAAAAGCTGTTTCAAAAGAAATTATAGAAATATGAGCGGTTAGTATATCACGAGCCATTTGTGAAAGCACCTGCCACTTAGGTTCATTTTGTTTCCACCAATCTAAAATATCGAATTCATCGCTATTATCCATTGGTGGGCTATCCAAATAACGTTGTAATGCATAATTACTTATGCTTGTATGTTGAGATATTTTTCTACTTTTTATTGCTGAAAAAATACTTAATCTTCCATCTCGAGATGAGGCAGGTGTAGTGTGCGTAAGTATATTTGCAGATACAACTACCTTGTATTATTCAAATAATTTTTTTGCATGTTTTCATAATAGGGGCAAGTTGTTCTTGACTAGCGAAAATACGTTCTAAAAATTCTTGTAAACCAATTTCTTTATACATAGGATTAATTATTATGGCTAAACCTAAAAGATGAGACAATGGATCAAAATATTTATCAAAATTTTGTTTTACTGCAATAATAATGGTTACATAATATTTATTACCCATATATTTTGTGAAAACTTTCATTATTTTTGCTAACATATGTAAAACAAATAGTGAAGTAGAGAGATATATATATATAAGAAAATAATTTTATTCTTAAAGAAAACCTTTATATAAGGTTACTTGGTGTCAATTAGGTTCTGTGGAAGTCAGTACTTCTCTTATTGATGTTGTTGCAAAACAAGCTCTCTTTAATATATTATACGTCGAATTCCACTTATTGTCTATATCTAAAATTAATTTTTCAAATGACATACCTTATCGTTGACAAATTTTCATGTATTCTGAAATTCGATTAGCAGAAGACATAATAGTAGCAACCGCATTTTTTATTACTAGTACAGAAGTCTCGCATATAGACATAGCTTCTTTAACAATCAAGTTTAAAATATGAGCACAACAACGAATATGAAATAAATCACCATAACAAGTAATTGTAAAGTTGATTTCAAATGGATTATAGTCTGATTGTAATATGTTGCATTATCTAAACTTAAGGTAAATATTTTTTTTTTGCAAAGTCCACTCATATATTATATTTCTTATTTCTACTCCAAGTGGATGACCAGTGTATGGAAGTTCAACTAATCTAAATGAAATAAATTTTTTATTTAATTTTTAGTCATTATCAATAAAATGTGCAGTAATACATTGATATTCTAAACTATTATTTGACTACAAATCAAATGTTAAACATTCTTTTCCATTCAAATTTTTGGAAATGTTAAATAATTTACTTTTAATATCCTTAAATTTCTTTAAAATCTTGTTTCTAGTAGTATTTCTTGAAAAACCTTAATATTGCAATGCAAAACCACCGTGAATCATTTCTAAAAAATGGAGATATTCACTAGTAGTAAAAGTTATTCTTTTTTAATAATATAATCAACTATAGAATTTTGTGCACGTATGAAATCATATGAAAATGTTTGCAAATTACCAGTTGATAAAGCTCTTAATTGCATTTGAGTTATAATATCAGGTTGTTGACTTTATAAATGCCTTTGAGCATGCTTTTTTAGATGGCTAGTACCCCTTGTAGATGAAGCACTAAGTAAATGTGCACAATATTTATATTTTTCTTTAAATACAATTGTACCATCAGGATTAGTTACATATATTCTTTCAAAATGCTCCCAAATAGTACTAGACGTGCCCCTAGATAATGATGTTGCTGTTGGAAGAGGGATATTAGGTACAATAGAGGAGAATCAACAGATTCATGTTGTGTATATGCATTAATATCAACATAAACATTAGAAATATTAGGATCCATAGTAATGCAAGTAAAATAATATATATGAACTAACAATTAATTAAAATAATGAGTAAACGATAACAAGTAAACAATGACAATTAATATATGTTACGAAATAATTAACATAAAAAAATGAGTAACTAATAAATATTAATTCAAATAATTAATGTTATCGATTGGCAAATGCAGTACAAAAATTAACTTCTTCTGATAAAAGTTTCCTTGCACAATTGCAATTGCTACTTAGGGATGAGACTTTAAAATTAATAGAGAGAGTTGCGAGCAGAGAAAGAATTAGAGTTAGAGAGAGATTTGTTTGTGAGAAATAAAATGGGAAAGGGGCGATATTTATAGGAGTTGGGAGAAGGGAGGGGTTAATTTATAAATAAAAAAAATTGTGGCCATTGGTGAATAACGGTCATTTGACCGTTTGAATTTTTTATTTTTTTCTTCAAATTTCTTACCGTCGGTATGGTGTGCACTGCACAAGGAGTCGTTGGAGCAGGATGGGGTGGGGCGGGCCAGGGTGCGGGGCAAAATTTTTTGGGTCGGGCTGTAAAACAGACGGCCCAAGCCCAGGCCTAGGGTCCCGAACTGGATTTGGACCCGGGCCTAGCCAGGCCTAACCGAGCAGGGCCTACCCAGGCTGTGGACGGGCTTTGGGAGTCCCACGGTCCCGCGGGCCAATTTTACACCCCTATCCAAGTAGAAAATGAGGGAAAAAAATGTCGCGTTGGGTCTTCATGGGTCTTAAATAGGTAATGTTTGGCCCATCATATCATGGGTAGTTTACAATTGATACTTTCTGACTTGTTATCCATTTTGACCATCCAAAATTGCTCATTTGTTTTCTCTAATTTTGTTTAATTTTTATTACAAAAAATACTAGAGATACTAAATGAATTATTAAATATTTTATATAATACTTATATAAATATGAGACTCATACACTATGTGAGTATTGTGTAAAATATTTGAGATCTCCAAAAAACTTCCACAATTCAACCACAATGATGTGGTATGATATGTGTTAAGTTTTGATTTGTTACACACCCGGTGATATAAGACCCAATTCAACCACAATAATTTGGTATGATAAGTCTAAATTCTTTGCCCTCCTCTTCCTCCTCTAATTTTTAATTTTTTTATTATAATTATACCTTGAAGTAAAATTACATTAAAAGACATCATTTAATGAAACACCTACCTACAAAATAAAAACTAACACTCTACAATATCATACACCCACTCCCACCACTATTCCCAACTATATGTATTCCATCTTTTTAAACCTTAAACATATTACTTTTCATAATAACCAACCAACATAAATCCTAAACCTATTACTCTTCATAATCATATTAATTTCTAAATGTATCCTCTTTATCACCATCATAAACTCTCATGAATTAGAAACCTTGAACCAAAAAGCTCTTTTCAAGTCCAACATGTTACTCTTTATCAGTTATTTCACTTTGCAGAGCAATGGCAGATGATAACAACAATTATGATGAGGTTGGCGTTCTATTGGTAAGTTTATTAGTTTTGCATTAATATTCTCAATCGTCTTCAATCATTATTGTTTTGTTCGAGTTGTTCGATATTGGTTTGCCGGTTGTTGAGATTATGTTCAGTAACACAGTACTAAACACAAACATTTAGTTCAATATATGGGCTCCGAACAGTAATGCAGATAGTCAGTACTAGTGTGTTAAACGGTTTGATTTTTGTATCTTCAACACCAAATTGTGTGTTTAGTGAGTGTTTTAGCTGAGAGGAATTTCCAACGAGTTTTCTGCAATGGTAGATAGGAATTTCTGATGAATTTTTCGACGGTATTCTTTGGACACCGTTGAGTCAATTCCTCATTTTGTTGACAGTTTACAGGAACTTCAATGATGGACCGTTGATGCAATGTTCTTCACTGAGGCAATGGTGTTTATTGATGCAATGACTGTTGGCGTTCTTTTCAACAAGAGATGGATGATCATCAAAAGGAGAAGGAGAAAGAGTGTGCAAAATTAAATGTGTGTGCCCTTAGGTGTGGTAATATTATCAATAGGGGTAAATTTGGTATTAAGTGGAGTGTTCAAAGAAATCTTATTGAAATTTAGGATTTAAGGTAGGGGCTCAAAGAAATGGGGGGTCCAAAGAATTTAGGCAGATACTAATAGTAGCCCTCTATTATTGTGGATAAATTTAGGGGGAATGACTAAAAAGTCCTATTAGGAAGATGGATACACCAATAAGTCCTTTTGACTTATTGGTTAACCAAAAAGTCCTATTCACTCTTAATTATGGGAAAATTATACTGACGGTCCCTATAGTTTGGGACTTGTGTTACTTTGGTCCCTGACTTTTCAATTGTGACACATTTGACCCTGAATTTTGAATCTTATTTCAAACAAGGACAATTGAAGATACTATTATTTAATTTCAATGGCAAAATCGTCAATTTGACAAAATATAAACTAATTTGATAAAAATAAATGTTAAAAAAATGTTTTTGAATTTTTAAAAATTATTTCTATCCACTAAAGATAAAATTATGTAAAATTGATAAATCTTTCAAATATATTTTTTTTTAACCAAATTAATTTTTATTATGTGTTTGGTTGATAATCATGTAATGGGTATTTTTTTTTCATTAAATTAGTTTCTATTTTTCCAAAAGTCAAATATGGCGACAACTTTAATATCATTATTAAACCAATCCTTTAAATCAAAAAATTCAAAACTAAAAACATTTTATATATTGAATATATTGATTACATATTAAAATCTTAACAA
The DNA here is from genome assembly GCA_036172215.1 of Camellia granthamiana. NCBI lineage: Eukaryota > Viridiplantae > Streptophyta > Magnoliopsida > Ericales > Theaceae > Camellia > Camellia granthamiana. Next base: position 688,129 of record JAXFYN010000116.1, on the reverse strand, counting down.
CCACCCATTACATAATCATCATCCAAACACATAATAAAAATTAATTTAGTAAAAAAAAATATATCTAAAAGATTTATCAATTTTACATAATTTTATCTCTAGTGGGTAAGAATAATTTTTAAAAATTTAAAAATATTTTTTTGAACATTTGTTTGTGTCAAATTAGTTTATATTTTATCAAATTGACAACTTTGCCCTTGAAATTAAGCAATGGTATCTTTAATTGTCCTTATTTGGAATAAGATTCAAAATTCAAGGTTAAATGTGTCACAATTAAAAAGTTAGGGACCAAAGTGGCACGAACCCCAAATTATAGGGACTATTAGTGTAATTCGCCCTTTAACTATTATCACAAAATTCTATTTTTTTAGCAGCGCTTTCATAGAAAATGTCACTAATTGTTAATTGGGGGAAGTACCAATAAATCCCAAAATGTGATATTATGAACGGTTTAGTCCTCCATTTTTTCTTATAAACCAAAAGGTCCCATTAAAGTGGAAATTACATAAAAGGATAGTCACTTACATGTTTGGGTTTAATTTTTTAGGGATAAAAGTAATTTTCTCAAAATGTAAAATTACACATTTGGGCAATTTGTATTATAGAAGTTTTAGATTTTCACACATTACGAACAGAAACCTAAACTCTAATGTAACACTTCAATGTAACATACTAAAAAACTCATTGGTGTACTTTTCCCAAACGTAACAACGTAACACTAAAAAAAAATAAAATTATTTGGTGTATTTTTCTCAAACGTAACTCTCCAATGTAAAATAAATAAATAAATAAATAAATACTCAGTGTATTTTTTCCAAACGTAATACTTCAATTAGTGCAATCCCAAACGTAACACTCTAATGTAACACAAAAAATTTAAAAAAATTCCTTAATGTATTTTTTTCAAACGTAATACTCACAGTTTGAAATTATACATTGTTCAAAACTTACTAAGGAATATTTGTACTCTTTTCGGAATGGTTTGAAGAATCTTACATTTTTTTTAATGTTACATTAGAGTGTTACGTTTAGGAAAAGTACACTAAGAAGTTTTTTTTTTTTTTTTTTTTTGTTACATTGGAACGTTACGTTTGGGAAAAGTACACTAAATAGTTTTTTTGTGTATTACATTAAACTGTTACACTAAGATTTTTTTTTTTTGAAATGTTATATTGAAGTGTTACGTTTGGAAAAAGTACATTAAGGATTTTTTTTTTTTTTGTGTGTGTGTGTTACATTAAAATGTTATACTAAGAAGTTTTTGTGTGCTGCATTAAGGAGTTTTTTTAGAGTATTATATTAGAGTGTTATATTTGAAAAAAGTACATCAAGAAATTTTTTTTGTATGTTACATTAGAGTGTTACACTAAGGAGTTTTTGTGTGTTATATTAGAGTGTTATATTAAGGAGTTTTTTGTGTGTTATATTAGAGTATTACGTTTGGAAAAAATACATTAAGAATTTTTTTGTGTATTACATTAGAGTGTTACAATAAGAAATTTTTTTGTGTGTTACTTTAGAATGTTATGCTAAGGAGTTTTTTTTTTTTTTTTTAGTGTTATATTGGAGTGTTACGTTTGGAAAAATACAATAACGAGTTCTTTTATGTGTTACATTAGTATTACGTTTGAATGTTAATTAATGTCAATGTTACAATAAGGATGAACACTACACCAATAACACCACAAACAGGGTAACATCATCCACCTACAAATCACTCTACTAAATCCCCACAAAAATAAATAAATAAATAGAAACGTAAAAGCTTACCTTACCCACGCACACCTAGCATTAGGAAAAAATTCAAACAAAATCACACATAAGGGCAAACAAGTAAACTTTTAAACCCCCAAATCATAGAAATACAATATACCCAAAATGAAAAGGACTAATTGGTTTGAAAGAAAACTTTTAGGACTAAATGGAATAACTTTTCTCCAAATGGGATTTATGAATAATTTTTCCTTGTTAATTTTTAGCGATGGTAGAAAAATTCTTCACAGAAAAATGTTTTTTTGCAATAAATTTGAAAAATCGTCACAAAAAGTCATTAATTATCAGTTTTTAACAACAGATTCATCAAATTGTAACAAAAAATCTTTTTTAGCAATGAATTGATAGAAAATTTTGGTCTATATAAACACTTGTAGAATTTAATGATACACATATCTTTATAATAAAACTGAGTAATTACCCTATAAATTTATGAATAATGTGAATCTCTAACATTTTTCCATTTGATGATTCATTTGGGATTTAGCATGGCTCTTTTTATATGGAGATCTCAAATGAAACCATCTAAAGGGAGATACTATTATAGAAGATGACAATTAGGCTTATTCGGCCCAATCACATCTAGCCCAGTTTTTCGGTATTTTGTTTTCAAGGTTCAATAAGAGAATATATTGGATGGCTTTGTTTCCGTCTATTTTTAGTATGTATGATGCCTATCATTGTTTGTTTTTTAATAACTAACTATATTTTAACTTAGGATCGTGCTACATTCTCATAAAAATCTCCTAAAATAGCCTATGATTGGCAGAGTTTATGAAGGAATGTTCTTGCGGGAGATTTTTGTGAGAATGGATCATTTTCCTTTAACTTATAGTATTTTTAATAAGAGTGTTAGTATCTATAAAATTATTTTTTTCAATATGTTCAATTGACAATATAGCTTTTTTATTATTTTCATTTTTATTTTATTTTAATGACAAAGGTTTTGGTATTTCACCTATTCTTATTTCTCATTAGATAATTACTAATTAGTCTCAAAGTGACCAATATTTTCATAATCATAATAGTGTGAATAGGTTGGGAACAAGTTGAGTTTTTGGTTGTTGGAGCTCGGTTTATTAAGAATTAGTCAAATTTGAACTCGAGTCAACTTGATCATATGAACGAGTTGAGCTTGAGCTTGAAAAGAAAAGTCAAATTTAAATTAATTTATATATCAAAGAATAAAGAGAAAATTATAATTAAAATATAAATAACACTTATATTAATAATAAATTTGATCAATTAAATATATAAATCTGCACAAATATCAAAATACAATACATTAATAAATATATATTTGATATATTATTAAAAATAAATATCAAATTTTTTTTTTTGTGTATTCATAAATCTTGTCGAGTTAAACTTGAATTTACTCGGGCTTAGTCCAAATATTAATTAAGTTTAAAAATTAAATTTGATTTTTAATTTATTTATTTAGTAATTAAATTAAATTCAAATGAAATTTAAATAAGTCAAATTCAAGTTATTTATAAACGGTTCGTATACTGCCCTTTTTTAAGTGTAAGGCATCATCAATAATGGTTAAAAGAAGCACAATGATTGTGGATATCCCTCATGGTTAGGTTTCACTTTCTAAAGAATAAAAAGTCGAAGCGATAGCGAACTAAGAAACTTTACTCCACATGTTGACAACGGAGTCACAGTCCAGTCTCTAGAATGTGGGCCCAAGATGAACCCTTGGTGGGTCCTCCCAATTTATAACATGTCCATTTCAATCGGTGGGTTAGAAAGCATATCATATCAATTATGTGATATTTTCTTTGCCTAATTATGGGGTAATTATTACTTGTCCAATTTTTTTTCTTTCTTATTATTATTTTTTTAAAATTTAGTTTTTAGTGAAATGAGTTTTTACTTAATGCAGATGGACATACCTACTAAAGGATAGGTGGAAAACAGGATATATTTTGGTGCTAAGAAAAATGAATAGGATTTGGCTTCTTTTAAATTGTCATCTTAATTGGAGAGAACGTTTAAACTTGATAGGTTTGAAATCGATTCCGATAATTCAAACTGTTTACTTTTAAGACTTGTTAAGTAGAATATTTATGCAAAAAATTAAGATGATTGAATATTAGTAATTATACATTTGAATCATATTTATTTTTAAAAAATAAACAATAAATATAATTTTAAGAATAATTATCTATTTTTTGTAATATAAATTTGATTCAAATATATAGTTACTTATGTTTTTGTATGACTATTTTAGTCAACAAGTCTTAAAAAGTGAACGGTTTGAATTATCAAAATGAAACCTATGATGAGTTCCACAAATCCTCAAATTCTCTCCCGTTGATATCTCAAAATGAGAGAGCGCAACCCATAAATATCACTTTGTACTCTCATGCTATGTTGGATCTTGAATTTATTGAAGGAAAAATTAAGAGAAAGAAGTTTTTTTTCGCGTTTTATTTGATTGATTTTGAAATGTTATTTTGGGCTTGAGGCTTTTGTGAAATTTGAGAGTTTTGGGGCTATAGTTATGCTTCTATGGTTATTTTCGATATACAAATTGCATACGGATTTCTAAAAGTGGAAAAGTCCCAATTTGTAGAAAACCCTAAATAATATTGTTTTGGGTGTTGGATTGAATTTTGGTAAATGGTTTGGTTAGAAAGAGATAGAAAGGAAATGGTTATGAGATTTTGAAAATGGGTGTTGTTACTCTTTTGGAAAAATATATCTGTATTGTTATCTATTAATTATTGCATTAGAGATAACTATTTTGGCTATCAGTGGATGATAGCATTGCCGTGTATTAGAAATTACATGCAGATTAGGCAATTTGAAATCATTCATATCATGGAGCATGTAATGGATGTTTGGAATTTGAAACCGAATGTTTGGAAAGATGTTTTGAAAATTCTTGTATTTTGTTTTGGAAAATTTACATTGTTTTGGAAACAATATATTGAATCACACATATTGTATTATTGGAAAAAGGTAAATAAAGTGATTAAGCTATGAGGGGGTATTAAAGTAGAATTAAGTTGGCCTGTGTATCCATGGTGAAAGACCTAAACCCGTGCAGTAGGTGTTGAGCCTTTCGGTTAGCATCGATAAAAATGACATTGTGACTTATATAGTTACTCGTATGAACATTAGCCTTGGAGATTTACCCATTTTATTTATTATCATTTTGGCTTGAAAGGATATTTTTGAAAAATGTTTTAGTAATGTATTTGCTGTTGTTTAGCGACGTATTCGCATTTGATTTAGCAATGTATTTGCTGGATGGTATTGAGATACCTGGATTGGTTTTTGGAAAGGGATTTTATATCAAACAAATGTATTGAACTCGAAAAACGTTTTGATTAAACGTTAGGTTTTGGTAATTAGAAAGAAAAGATTTTGTCGAGAAATAAGATGGATTTAAATGCATTTGGGCATATTATATATATATTGCATCATGATCATTTATGCTAATGGAGCATGTTTAGCTTTTGAAATATTCTCTACTAGGCTTTATGCTCACTCTACGTGGCTGAAAATGTTTTTTAGGTGTACATGTATGGATATGGACTGAGATGTAAAGCTGTGTCCGGAACCGTTTAGGATGGTTCTATTATTTGTAGGCCATGAGCCATTTATATTATTTATTAGCCGTGTGCCATTTTTGTAAGGGTTACACCCTTTGTGTTTGATGTAAGCTTCAGGGCGTTCAATTTAATTTATAACATCTGTATATGTTTTTAGTTACAGAACATCCATTCGATTTAGATGTTGTCTCTAGAAATGTATGAAATTGGATAAACACATGTATTGTGTGACTATATTATATTCATTTGAGTTGTTATTTGTTGTTTATCATTATTTGGTTTATTCACGTTAGTCGAACCGTGTAAATCTGAGGCATGACACGACATGTTGGAAGATCAAACGATATAGGTTCTATCGCCTCAGGTTGCCGAGGTAATAGAACCCAGGGGGTAGTTATAGGGATGTATTTTAAGGGTCATGCCATGTGGAGGAGATATGGCTGGGGTATTGGCCGAGGTGCCACGTAGACAGGGGTGACGCCACAGCATAGCTTGTGGTGTCACTTGAACCCCCTCAATAGAAGAAAAAAAATTATTTTACTTTGCATATAATTGTTGTTTTAGAAATGTGTTATCATAACTGATCCCACTAAAAAATTGACTTTTAACCCACAAATTTTTAGGCTTATTAATTATTTACAAATCAATTTCAACTTATCACATTGTACCAAACACTATTAGAATAGAGGAAATGGAATGATTATTCTATCAAAATATTCATTACTATGTTTGGTTGACTAAATAATTAATGAAAATTACATTACAAATGGAATAATTATTCACTATTGTAAGGGGATGATCATTCCATAAGGAAGCTAAATGAATGATCATTACATTCCATTTTATCTCATTCCAATAAATCAAATAAAGCATTACAACTTATTCAAAACATTTTAAGCATTAATATAAAACTCCATAATTTTAAAAGCTAACTTTTATGTTTTTCTCAAATGGGACATTGAACCTACATAAAAATTAATCTTGGCTTATTTTTTTCTTTAAAATATTTTATAATATAAAATACAATATATTTTTTTTTGTTTTCGTTAGATATTTTTGCCTTTCAATTGATGCCACTGACTTAAATTCCTAGAGTCGCCATTGCACGTAGACGAGCCATATTGTCGATGTGATTATGGTATTGCTGAGATCTTGTATGGTAATACTAGAATTCAAGATATTTGGGTAAAGAACAAGAGTCCTAGATAGGTGATGTGCTTAGTTTGGATAGGGATAAGACTTTTGAAGAGTTCATCCATATCTCACTAAGAGTCTGAGATAAGAATTATGCTTGAGTCCTATGAAGTGAGACTTCTAAGGGATGAGGGCACAATTGGTTATAAAAGTAAGGCACTCTCGTGGGTCGAAGGTATGCTTTGACTTGTGCATTGAGTACTTGTTTGATATCTTTGAGAGATAAGATTGATTGACTTGATCGTCGGAGTGTTCTCGGGTGGACGAGCCACCGTGGTATTCTTGTCTTCTTGTTGGTAGGGGCTTGGTTTAATCTATTCTGCCACGTGCTCTCCAGCTAAGTTCTTCGTTTGGTTGTGAGGTCAAAAATCAACACCTACACAACTGCATTTTTTATTACCAGTACAGAAGTCTCGCATATATGCATAGTTTCTTTAACAATCAAGTTTAAAATATAAGTATAACAATGAACATGAAATAAATAACCATCAACAAGTAATTGTAAAGTTGATTTCAAATGAGTTACAGTCTGATTGTAATATGTTGCATTATCTAAACTAATGGTAAATATTTTATTTTGCAAAGCCCACTCATATATTATATTTCTTATTTCTACCCCAAGTGAATGACCAGTGTATAGAAATTAAACTAATTTAAATGAAATAATTCTTCTATTTAATTCCAATCATTATCAATAAAATGTGCAGTAATACATTGATATTCTAAACTATTATTTGACTATAAATCAAATGTTAAACCAAATTTCCATTCAAAATTTTGAAAATGTCAAATAATTCACTTTTAATATCCTCAGATTTCTTTAAAATCCTGTTTCTAATAGTATTTCTTGAAAAACCTTGATATTACGATGCAAAACCTTCGTGAATCATTTCTAAAAAATGGGACATTCACTAGTAGTAAAAAGTTTTTCTTTTTTAATAATATAATCAATTACAAAATTTTGTACACGTATAAGATCATATGAAAATGTTTGCAATTACTAGCAAATGAAGCTCCTAATTGCATTTGAGTTCTAATACCAGATTGTTGACTTTGTAAATGTCTTTTGAGCATGCCTGTTTAGATGGCTAGTACTTCCTGTAGATGAAGCACTAAGTAAATATACACAATATTTACATTTTGCTTTAAATACAGTTGTACCATTAGGATTAGTTATAGATACCCTTTCAAAATGCTCCCAAACAGTACTAGATGTGCCCCTAAATGATGATGTTGCTGTTGGAAGAGGAATATTAGGTACAATAGAAGGAGAATCAACAGATTCATGTTGTGTATACGCATCAATATTGACATAAATATTAGGATTATTAGAATCCATAGTAATGTAAGTAAAATAATATATATGAACTAACAATTAATTAAAATAATGAGTAAACGATAATAAGTAAACAATAACAACTAATATATGTTACGACATAATCAACGTAAAAAAATGACTAACTAATAAATATTAATTCAAATAATTAATGTTACCAATTTGGCGAATGTGATACAAAAACTAGTTTCTTTTAATAAAAGTTTCTTTGCATAATTGCAATTGCCACTTAGAAATGAGACTTCAAAATTAATTGAGAGAGTTGAGATTTGAGAGAGAATGAGAGTTTGAGAGAGAGAGTTGTTTATGAGAAATAAAATGGGAGATGGGTGATATTTATAGGAGTTGGGAGGGGATAATTTATATAAAAAATAAATAAAAAATTGTGGCCGTTGGTGAATAATGGTCGTTTGACAGTTTGAATTTTTTTTTTTTTCAAATTTCTCACTGTTGGTATGGTGCACACTGCGCATTGTGCAAGGAGCCATTAGGGTGGGGTGGGCCAGGGTGTGGGGGCAAAATTTTTTAGGCCGGGTTGTAAAATAGACGGCCCAAGCCCATGCCTAGTGTCACGACCTGCTCAACGTACCCAAGGGTTAAGCATCGTGATGGCCAGTAACCGAGGTTACCTCCGGCCAAATCTTTAAACAAATTAATAAACGCAAGCGGAAGAAATATTTAAATAAGGGTACTAAAATAATCATTGGAGTTTCTATTTTTATTACGAAATATATTGATCAAAAAGGTCGATACTTACAAATATAATAAAAGTGCTTTGTACCTACCCCACACGCTGGTCCCGACATGTCACCTGAAAGTGGTAAAAAACTATAAGCTCATGGCAGAATGAGAAATATTATACTAAGAGTATAAGGCATAAAATTCACCATGGATAATTAGTTGGGCCAAAAGAGCTTGATACATAACATACATAATACGGAAATCATTTGACATATAATTCAGATAATTTAACATGTAATACGAAAATCACTATACAACCATAACCACGGTACATCACTAAGTGCTAAGCACTACACTGGTCAATGGATCCACGACAAACACTGGACCACAAAGTGGTCAAACACTAGCCAATGGTTATTTAACTCCCCCAAGGCATGGGACTCCCGTGGTGGTATTCACAAAACATATTTGCTTATAAGGTCATAGTCAAATATTTTTTAAAAGTAAAACAAACATATCCATGGGTTTCCTTTTAAGCAAATAGGGTTTAGAAATAAAACCACGTAACTGAAATGTTTATAAAACATAACTTTTATTAATATACTGTTAAAACATAACTTGTGTAAAATAGATTTTGGTAAGTCAAAATATAAGTAAAATACATTTTGGTGACTCAAGGTATAATATAACTCACCTTAACTTTAATACCCCACTATTTCTTTCCACCACCAAAGACCCTTTCAGCTTCTATTATTTTTCCTCTATTTTCTTCCTCTCTTTCTCTCTTTTCTCTTCTTTTTCCTTTTTTTTCCTTCTTACTGAGTCAACTTCTCCCTCATTTATACAAATGCAATTCGTGAGTCCCAAGCCAACTGACACGTGTCACTTTCTTATTAATCTCCATTAATTCAAGCATATCCAAACTTGACTTAATTATTTATTTATATTTTGGCCCCTAAATTTTTAATAATTATATTATTTTACCAAATTACGCATAATAATATATAATAAATTATATATATTTTCTGAACTGAGATTAAATAATATTAGTATAAATTGTACAGAATAATTAAAAAATCTGGGTTGTTACAATCTTGCCTCTTTTTAAAATTTCGTCCTCGAAATTTGTTATATGTACAAACTATCCGCTGCGCACTCTGATAAATATGTAGTAGATGATTAATCTGATAGAAATAGTACCTCAAAAAAAAACTTTACCAAAAACCACTCACTGTCTACTGGTCAAAAATTAGTTTGGGCCAAAATGAGAAATAATGGGTGACTTTAAAAACTTTTCACTCGTATTGTTTACGATAAAAATAAATGGAAATAAAATGAGACCACAATGACAGAATCATATGTGAGAGTTGAAAAAAATTTGAGATGAACTTTTCATTGCTTGGAAATAATTTCAAAATTAGTATTTTTAAAATTTGAACCCACTTTTAAAAAGTCGAATTTTTTTTTTGAATACTAAATTAGAATTTATGTATATTTAATTATATTATAATTTTTTTTTGTGGGTGTTTGAAATCTTTTGTTTCTTTTTCATTCTTAAATTATATCTAATATCCTTCACAAATTATGCATAAAAAAAAAATTTAATATATAAATATTGAAAAAAACTAGAAACCTCCTAGATGTTGATTTGTGATTATGTATCAATTTTAAGCAGAATATAACAATCCCAATCAAACAATCAAGAGAAAGAGACACAATGATTTTTACGTGGAAAAACCACAATTGGACACCTCCAACTGTGATAAAAAAACCACGGGCAACTGCCACAAGACAATCCACTAAGAAGAATTAAAGGAATTACACAGGTATACTCTCAATTATCTAGCAAATCCACAATGCCTAATTGAACCAACCTCTATGTGCCTCTTCCAACCCCATCTTCACCACGGAATTGTCTTTCTGATGAGCCACTCCGGATTCCACCAAAGCTTCAGGCTCGAATTCTTCAGAATCCACAACTGAAGAACAACTCTCTCTTTTGTGTATAACAAACAAATCTTTGATGTACTCTCTTTAAACCATGAGTTGAATACTCAATAAAACATCAAAGAAAATAACAAAATATCCCCAGATATAAACCTTTAAGAACCAAAAAGAAGATCTGGAGGACTTCAATGAATGCCTTAGTTTTGGGAGAAAACCAAGTATTTATAGAGAACCAAAAGTAATCCTAGATTGGGAAGAAAACAAACTCCTTGAGAAATCCGGATTCTGAGGCTCGCTCGAGCGAATAGTTGCTGGCTCGAGCAAGGAGTGTATTTTTCGTGATTTCTACTAGTGCCTTGGCTCGAGCGATGAATCCTTGGCTCGAGCGAGGAATACACTCTTTCAGGTTTTTGTATGGACGCAATCCTTGGCTCGAGCGAGAACTCCTTGGATCGAGCGAGCAAACCTTCGCTCGAGCGAGATCTTCTTGGCTCGAGCGACCAATGGCAGACATGCAATTTTGAATGCAATTTTGAATGCAATTTTGCATTTTGCTTCGGCCGCGAGCTGACCGGGCAGCTCGACCCCCGTAATAATCAGCGAAGTGGCAATCTTGAAAGCCTTAACATCACAAACTTCTCTGCATGGCTCGATTCCGGTTTGGATTTGCATCTAATAAACTCATAGCCTCACTGAAATAAAAGTGCGAATAAAATTACAACTCAAAGGAGTTTTGTCAAACGAGGTTGCCAAAAATAAAACCTAACAAATATAAAATCATAGAAAATTATAATATAATTAAATCGACGAACTAAATATAATATTTAGGTACTAATTACCTGCCATCTCACTTCTTAAATGTGCATGTGTCCTATGCTCCAATGATGTTTTTTTTTTTTTTTTTTAAAACCATTGCTCTGATACTATTTGTCACGGCCCGCACCCCGTACCCAAGGGTTAAGCATCGTGATGGCCAGTAACCGAGGTTACCTCCGGCCAAATCTTTAAACAAATTAATAAACGCAAGCGGAAGAAATATTTAAATAAGAGTACTAAAATAATCATTGGAGTTTCTATTTTTATTACAAAATATATTGATCAAAAAGGCCGATATTTACAAATATAATAAAAGTGCTTTGTGCCTACCCCACACGCTGGTCCCGACATGTCACCTGAAAGTGGTAAAAAACTATAAGCTCATGGCAGAGTGAGAAATATTATACTAAAAGTATAAGGCATAAAATTCACCATGGATAATTAGTTGGGCCAAAAGAGCTTGATACATAACATACATAATACGGAAATCATTTGACGTATAATTCAGATCATTTAACATGTAATACGAAAATCACTATACAACTATAACCACGGTACATCACTAAGTGCTAAGCACTACACTGGTCAATGGATCCACGACAAACGCTGGACCACAAAGTGGTCAAACACTAGCCAATGGTTATTTAACTCTCCCAAGGCATGGGACTCCCGTGGTGGTATTCACAAAACATATTTGCTTATAAGGTCATAGTCAAATATTTTTTAAAAGTAAAACAAACATATCTATGGGTTTCCTTTTAAGCAAATAGGGTTCAGAAATAAAACCATGTAACTGAAATGTTTATAAAACATAACTTTTATTAATATACTATTAAAACATAACTTGTGTAAAATAGATTTTGGTAAGTCAAAATAAAAGTAAAATACATTTTGGTGACTCAAGGTATAATATAACTCACCTTAACTTTAATACCCTACTATTTCTTTCCACCACCAAAGATCCTTTCAGCTTCTATTATTTTTCCTCTATTTTCTTCCTCTCTTTCTCTCTTTTCTCTTCTTTTTCCTTTCCTTTCCTTTCCTTCTTGCTGAGTCAACTTCTCTCCCATTTATACAAATTCAATTCGTGAGCCCCAAGCCAACTGACACGTGTCACTTTCTTATTAATCTCCATTAATTCAAGCATATCCAAACTTGACTTAATTATTTATTTATATTTTGGCCCCTAAATTTTTAATAATTATATTATTTTACCAAATTACGCATGATAATATATAATAAGGCCTCGTTTGGGGACTGACTATTTTAGCCAAAAAGTCAAAAAGCCAACTAAAACTAGTCACATCACCTCTCTACTTTTCTGCACATCTTTTCGTAAAAAGTCAAAAAGTTACTAAAATAGCCTGTTCCCAAACGAGGCCTAAATTATATATATTTTCTGAACTGAGATTAAATAATATTAGTATAAATTCTACAGAATAATTAAAAAATCTGAGTTGTTACACCTAGGGTCCTAAGTTGGATTCGGACTCGGGTTTGGCTAGGCCTAACTGGGCGGAGCCTACCTAGGCCGTGGGTGGGCTTTAGGCATTCCACAAGCCTGCGGACCAATTTTACACCCTTATCTAAGTAGAAATGGCAGGAAAAAAGGTCGGGTTGGGTCTTCATGGGTCTAAAATAGGTCATGTTTGGCCCATCATATCATGGGTAGTTTCCAGTTGATACTTTCTAACGATCCATTTTGACCATCCAAAATTGCTAATTTGTTTTCTCTAATTTTATTTAATTTTTATTACAAAAAATACTAGAGACACGAAATGAATTATTAAATATTTTACATAATACTTATATAAATGTGAGATTCATATATAAATGTGAGACTCATACACTCATGTGAGTATTGTGTAAAATATTTGAGACCTTTAAAAAACTTCCACAATTCAACCACAATGATGTGGTATGATATGTGTTAAGTTTTGATTTTGTTATACACCTAATGATATAAGACCTAACTCTCTTACTATATTATTGGAGTGTTGCTATAAGCACTTGTCTAAATTCTTTGGCCCTTCAATTTTTATTTTATTTTAAATTACAATTATACCCTGAAAGTAAAATTACATTAAAAGACATAATTTAACAGAACACCTACCTACCAAATAAAAACTAACACTATATAATATTATACACCCACCCCCACCTCTAGCCCAGCTATACGTATTCTACCTTTCTAAACCCTAAACATATTATTGTTCATAACCAACCAATATAAACCCTAAACCTGTTACTCTTCATAATCATATTAAATCCTAAATTTATCCTCTTTATCACCATCACCTCATGAACTAGAAACCTTGAACCAAAAAGCTCTTTTCAAGTCCAACGTATTACTCTTTATCAGTTATTTCACCTTGTAGAGCAATGGTGGACAATGACAACAATTTTGATGAGGTTGGCGTTCCATCGGTAAGTTTATCAGTCTTGCATTAACATTCTCGGTTGCTTTCAATCGTTATTGTTTTGTTCAAGTTGTTCTATATTGGTTTGCTGGCTGTTAAGATTGTGTTCGGTGACACAGTACTAAACACAAACATTTAGTTTAGCATATGGGTTCCAAACAGTAATGCAGATAGTCGGTACTAGTATGCCGAATGGTTTGATTTTTGTATCTTCAACACCAAATTGTGTGTTTAGTGAGTGTTTTACCCGATAGGAATTTCCAACGAGTTTTTTTTTTTTGTAATGGTAGCTATAAGAATTTTCACTTTTGACGACTAAAAAAAAATTACAAAAAAATGATAAATATTAATAATTAAATTATAAACTTTTTCTCATGTAATAATTTTGAAAAACATCCCTTGAATGATAATTTCCCCTTTATAATATCCTCTGAAAAAATGTTAAACATTTCTGTAAAATCTAATCCACTTTAAGACTATAAACAAAACAACCAACATGGCATGCTTCAAAATCCAATCCATTCACAACACTATAAACAAACAAACAAAAAAAAAAAAAAAAAAAAAAAAAGAACAAAACACATAGTAACTTTTTTCAAAATCAAATCCATTCAAATATGAGCTATTGCAATCCCAAATTAATGAAACCCAGTATTGTTTTCATCACCTTATTGCAAGGTTAGTTTCATACATATTAAACATCATGTTCGGAATTTTTAATCAATTTCCGAATTACATATTTGAATGATTAAAAATTGATTTGGGATTGTTCATTCAAATATCATTCACACACATTAAACATCATTCACACACATTAAACAGCAACAATGTCAGAAATGGGGAAACACAGAAAGCGGGAGACAGAGAGAGAGAAAGAGATAGAAAGAGGTAGAGACAGACAGATATGAGCTATTGCAATCCCAAATTAATGAAACCCAGTATTGTTTTCATCACCTTATTGCAAGGTTAGTTTCACACACATTAAACATCATGTTCGAAATTTTTAATCAATTTCCAAATTACATATTTGAATGATTAAAAATTGATTAAAAATTGATTTAGGATTGTTCATTCAAAAATCATTCACATACATTTAATAGCAACAATGTCAGAAATGGGGGAAACACATAAAGGGGAGACACAGAGAGAGATAGAAAGAGATGGAGACAGACAGAGACAGAGACAGAGACAGACAGATACATAGATAGACTGTGTCAAAGAGCTTGAGCGAGAGACGCACAAACGGACTGAGAAGCAGAGCGGAAAGTGAGAGAGAAAGAGAGAGAGAACCTGTGATTCAAGGGCTGCGACGGTGGTGATTGGCGCCGGTGGCGGTGGCCGTCGCAATGTCGCCCGTACAGTAGAATATGGTGAGGGGGGCTGAGTTCTGTGAGATTTGGTGAGGTGTGTGTGATACATTGTTGTTCACTTGTGTGTGATACTGTTGCCGATAGATCAACGTGCGCGCATCAATTAATGAAGTGGCGCGAGTTGAAATTTCAACCTTTGCCGACTAATTTTGTACTTAGTCGGGAAATGAATGAATTATCACTCAACAACGATGAAATTTTTGGTCGCTAAAAGTCCTATTTAGCGACTAAGTACTATTTTAGTTGGGAAAAAGAAATATTACAGATTAAATTTTTTTTTAGCCTAAATTGTACACTATTTAGTCGCTGAAAAATTTAATTTTTGCCGACTAAATTTAAATTTAGTCGCCAATTACAAATATTTATCGACTAAAATATGTTAGTAGGTAAATATGGAACCAATGCCGACCAAATTAAATTTTAGTCGCCAAAAATTATACTTTTGGCGACTAAAAATGTTTTGGTCACCAAAATTAGTCGGCAAAGGTGCATTTTCTTGTAGTGTAGATAGGAATTTTCGACGAATTTTTCGACGGTTTTCTTTGGACACTGTCAAGTCAATTCCTCCCTTCGTTGAAAGTTTACAGGAATTTCAATGATGGACAGTCGATGCAATGTTCTTCATTGAGGCAATGGTGTCTATTGATACAATGACTATCGGTGTTCTTTTCAACAAGAGATGGACAGTCATCAAAAAGAGAAGGAGAGAGGGTGTGCAAAATTAGGTGGGTGTGCCATTGGGTGTGATAATATTATCAATAGCGGTAAATTTGGCATTAAGTATAGTGTTCAAAGAAATCTTATTGAAATTTAGGGTTTAGGGTAGGGGTTCAAAGAAATGGGGGATTTAAAGAATTTAGGTAGATACTAATAGTAGCCATCTATTATTGTGGATACATTAGGGGGATTGATTGAAATGTCTTATTCGGAAGATGGATATGCCAATAAGTCCTTTTCACTTTTTGGTTCATCAAAAAGTCCTATTCACTTTTAATTGTTATCACAAAATTCTATTTTTTAGCAGCTTTTTCATAGAAAGTGTCATTAATTGTTAATTTTTAGCGACAGTCAAAAAAATCTTCATAGAAAAATGTCACTATTCATCTTTTTTTTTTTTACAATAAAATTAAAAATCGGCACAAAAAGTCACTAATGGCTAGTTTTTTAACAACATATTCATAAAATTGTCACAAAAAATCTTTTTTAGCAACGAATTGATAGAAAATTTTGGTCTATACAAACACTTGTAGAAAATAATGATGTACAGATCTTTATAATAAGAGCGAGTAATTACCCTATAAATCTATGAGTAATGTGAATCTCTAACATTTTTCTGTTTGATAATTCATTTGGGACTTAGCATGGCTCTTTTTATATGGAGATCTCAAATGAAACCAACTATCTAAAGAGAGATACTGTTGTGGAAGACGTCAATTAGGCTTATTCGGCCCAATCACATCCAGCCCATTTTTTTTGTGATTTTGTTTTCAAGGTTCAATAAAAGAATATATTGGATGACTTGGTTTGTGTCTATTTTTCGAGCAATCCTATATGCTTTGTAGTATGTATGATGTCTAAATATCATTATTTGTTTTTTTAATAACTAACTATATTTTAACTTAGGATCGTGCTATATTCTCACAAAAATCTCCTACAATAGACTTTGACCGGTGGAGTTTATGAAGGGATATTTTTGTTAGAGATTTTTGTAAGAATGAATCATTTTTCTTTAGCTTATTGTACTTTTAATAAGATTTTTATAAGAGAGTTAGTATCCATAAAATTATTTTTTTCAATATGGTCAATTGACAATATAGCTTTTTATTATTTTCATTTTTTTTTTTAAATTTTAATGACAAAGGTGTTCGGAATTTCACCTATTCTTATTTCTCATTAGATAATTACTAATTAGTCTCAAAGTGACCATTATTTTCGTAATCATAATAGTGTGAATAGGTTGCGAACAAGTTGAGTTTTTGGTTGTCGAAGCTCGGTTTATTAAGAATTAGTCAAGTTT
This sequence comes from Camellia granthamiana, assembly GCA_036172215.1. Taxonomy (NCBI): domain Eukaryota; kingdom Viridiplantae; phylum Streptophyta; class Magnoliopsida; order Ericales; family Theaceae; genus Camellia; species Camellia granthamiana. Next base: position 671,006 of record JAXFYN010000116.1, on the reverse strand, counting down.
GAACTCAAGTTAACTTTATTATATAAATGAGTTGAGGTTGAGCTTGAACAGAAAATTCAAATTTAAATTAATTTATCTATCAAAAGAATAAAGAGAAAAGTATAATTAAAATATAAAATAATACTTATATTAATAATAAAATTGATCAATCAAATATATAAATCTGCACAAATATCAAAAATAAATATCAAAATAAAATACATTAATAAATATATATTTGATATATTATTAAAAATAAATATCGATTTATTTTTTTTGTATTCATGAATCTTATCGCTCAGTTCAAATATTAATTAAGCTTGAAAATCAAACTTGAGTTTTAATTTATTTATTTAGTAATTAAATTAAATTCAAATGAACTTTAAATAAGTAAAATTCAAGTTATTTATAAACGGGTCGTATACTGCCTTTTTTAAGTGCAAGACATCATCAATAATTGTTGAAAGAAGCACATTGATTGTGGGTATCCCTTATGGTTAGGTTTCACTTTCTTGAATGGAAAGAAGAAGTAGAAAGTTGAAGCGCTAGCGAACTACAAAAACTCTACTCCACATGTTGACAATGGAGTCACAGTCCAATCTCTAGAATGTGGGCCCAAGATGAACCCTTGGTGGGTCCTCCCAATTTATAACATGTCCATTTCGATCGGTGGGTTAGAAAGCATATCATATCATATTATGTGATATTTTCTTTGCCTAATTCTTGGGTAATTATTACTTGTCCAATTTTTTTTTTCTTTCTTATTATTATTTTTTTAAAATTTTATTTTTAGTGAAATGAGTTTTTAATTAATGGAAAACATGATATATTGGTGCTAAGAAAAACGAATAGGATTTGATTTCTTTTTAAGTTATCATCTCAATTTGAGAGAACGTTTGAATTTGATAGGTTTATTTTGAAATCGATTTTGATGATTTAAACCGTACACTTTTTAAGACTTGTTAAGTAGAATATTCACGCAAAAAATAAGATGATTTGATATTGGTAATTATATATTTAAATCATATTTATTTAAAAAAATGGACAGCCAATATAATTTCATGAATAACCATCTATTTTTTGTAATATAAATTTGATTCAAACATATACTTACTTATGTCCGTTCATTTTAATTTTTTGTATGACTATTCTAGTCAACGAGTCTTAAAAAGTAAACGGTTCGAATTATCAAAACGGGACCTACAGTGGGCTCTATAAAACCCTTAAATTCTCTCATGTTGATATCCCAACATGAGAGCGCAGCCCATAAATATCACTTTTGTACTCTCATGCTATGTTGCATCTTGAATTTATTGAGGAAAAAAAAAATGATAAGATAGGAAAAATTAAGAGAAAGATGTTTTTGTTTTTTTCCGTTTTTTTTTTCCTCCACTATTTTGTTGGATTGGGAAAATTTGAGAGAAAAAAAATGAATATACAATTGTCTAAAAGAAAATTGTTGGATAGATGCAAAAAATTAAATATGTATAAGTAATTTTCTTTCCCCTTTCCCCTTTTTATTTGATTGCATTAGAAAAATGAAAAGAAAATGAATAGATAAATGTCAAAAAAAAAAAAAAAAAAAGGAGAAAGTTAGTGAAACATTCCACTCAAACTTTGTGTAGTAGGAGAGATCTAAGATATTTTTTTTATTAACTAAGGTCCCTCAATATTTTCACAGAGAAAATTCGACTTAAAAAATTTTTGCCCGACTCAAATTTTTTTTACCCGATTTAGAGAAATTTCAACCTCGACTCAAAGGAATTTCTTTGTGAAAATTGAAGACTGTGCTTGGTAGAGTTTTCTAAAATTAATTCCACCCTTACATTCTAATACTATGTTTGGTTTGAGTTTTTGAATCATGATTCCAAATCAATTTCAAAATACATTTTGAAAACATGTTTGGTAAAACAGACAATTTTGGAATTTTTGGTCTACCTGGTTGTCCGCCCGGACATCTTCCCGAATGTCTAGCCGATCGATCGGAACAATACTCTTTTTTTTTTTCTGTTTTGTTTTGTTTTTGTTTTTTGTTTTCAATTGCCAAACGCCACATGTTATTTGGACCCCCCAAAAAAAAAAAAAAACGAAAATTTGTTTTTGATATTTTTTAAATATAGAAATTATTTTTTTAAGACCAAAATGACAAATGATTTTTTGAATTGAATTTTAAAAGGAGTTTGGTTATGAGTTTTGAATAGAATTTTCAATAGAGTTTTCAGTTGTGTGTTTGGTTATGAGTTATTTTGTCAATTAAGTTTTGAAAACTCTTTTGAAAACTCATAACCAAACAACTTTTATCATTTTATATGTCACATCAAAAATTCAAAATTCTTTTCAAAACTCATAACCAAATAAATTTTCTCTTTTCAAATCATAATTCCAAAACTCATAAACTCAAAATACAGCTTTATTCTTAAATCATAATTTTAAAACTCTACCAAACACTACCGAAATTTCTTTGAGTCGGAACAAAATTTCTCTGAGTTGGGCAAAATTTCTCTATAGAAATGTTGAGGAATCTTAACTATTATGAAAATATTATATGTTATTTATCTTATAAAATCTTAATATCAGGGATCTTGAAAAAAATTCCCCAAAAAAAATTGGTTAGCTGCAAAAAATTAAATGTGTATTAGGCTTCGTTCGGAAACAAGTTATTTTAGTAACTTTTAACTTTTTGGATACAATATAAGGTAAAAAAATTAGTATGTTTGGAATGACTTTTTGATTTTTTACAAAAAGATATGCAAAAAGTAGAGAGAAAAGGAAATCTTTGACTTTTTGGTATAAATTATAGGCTTTTTGGTTTTTATTTTTTATTTTTTTTTTTATTTTTATAGTAATTTTTTGACATTTTAGCTAAAACACTCGCATGCCAAACGAGGCCTTTGCGATTTCATTTCATTTCATTTAGCTTTCTTTTTTTTTTCTTTTTTGATTTGAAAAATTCAATATAGCATCAATTTTTTTATGTATGAAACAACAATTATATATATATCATTTTATTAAAAAAAAAATGAAAAGGTAATTTCATTTTTTTTTTAGTTTGACAAATTCAATATCTAAATATAGCATGGATTTATTTATTTTTAATAAAAAAACAATTTCAAAAAAAAATATAGCATTTTATTTAACTAAATTATTATTATTATTATTATTATTTGGATCAAGCTAGTTTTCTCATTGAAAATCCTTTAGAATGTATTAAGAAAATGATATTCTCATTGAAAATCCTTCAGAATGTATTAAGAAAATGATATATGAATGAGTAGTGGGAACTTCTAAATACACCCATTTAATTTCTTGATGCACCAATTACTTGCATTGTAAGCATGTACATTATGAAAAAAAATCGTATGCATGTGAGTATGGGGAAAAAAAATCGTATGCATGTATTAAGAAGCTCTCATAAAGAATTGATTAAATTTTCGGCTGTTTTATTTTGTATAGAGTGTTTTGCACATGGACATGATAAGCGACCAAAACTACCCTTCCAAGCTTCCAACAACTATAAATGATTTGTACCACCAATAATGGTGGAGGAAAAACTTGGCATATCAGTAAAGCTATCCTTGGTGACCTGGTGGTCATAGGTTCAAGTTGTAAAAATAGTCTCCGTTCGAGGGTAAGGTTGCATACATCAATCATTTCCCAGACCCCGTTTAAGTGGGAGTTTCATACACTGGGTATCACCAATAATGGTGAACTATCTCGGCAGGAGAATTGCCAAAAAAGACCTTCTAATGCCTAAGTCTGATTGATGATAATCAGACCAAGAATATACAGAATCACAAGAATTTTAAGGTTTACGTACTTGATATTGAGTGCCAAAAGAACTTTTCTATGCTTTGCTTCCTCCTTTTATAATTCCCTAAGGTTCCGATTAACATGATTCACTTTAAGACTTATCTAGGATCCGTTGTTGACCTAATGAATTTTTGTGTAGATTCTGATCGGTTGAAGAAAAAGTTCAAAGATCTTAACATAACCGAGCTGGAGATGGTATCGAGATTCTGTCCCCCAGTTTTGTTACTGACTCCTTAATTATGAATTGAACTAACAGTTTTCAACATCCTGAAATAGTGGGGTTACTGACTTCCTCTGAGAGTCGTCTGAATAAGATCCTTACACATCCCTACCGAAGACACATCTTGTTCGACTAATCCAAAACAAGTGATGGCGAAAATACGTAAGATCTGAAGCCTGCTAATCCAGAAACAGGCAAGCAACCAGCAAGCCGAGCATCCGATTATCCACCAGGCAAATGGAGTCACCTCCATTTCCTCCACGGTTCTTGCCCTTGCATCAACTGGAATTGAGTTATTCCACACCAACGCCTGTCTGGTTAAGAGGAGTTGGGCTGACACTGGTAAGGACCCCATTATTGAAATCAAGCAAGTTGAAGCCCTTGGAAAGGGCGATCAACCCATCAAACTTTGGAGACCCCCAATAGTGCACAGGGGTTGGGTTATCACCGTTGTTGACTTTGTGGAAAGGAATTCAAGCTCAGTTCTAATTTGTTGAATACCCTTCTTTTCCCCCCAACATTGGTGAAAAATCTAGAAACCTCCTAGATGTTGATTTGTGATTATGTATCAATTTTAAGCAGAATATAACAATCCCAATCAAACAATCAAGACAAAGAGACACAACGATTTTACGTGGAAAAACCACAATTGGACACCTCCAATTGTGATAAAAAAATCACGGGCAACAGCCACAAGAACAATCCACTAAGAAGATTTAAAGGAATTACACATGTATACTCTCAATTATCTAGCGAATCTACAACGCCTAATTGAACCAACCTCTATGTACCTCTTCCAACCCCATCTTCACCACGGAATTGTCTTTCTGATGAGCAACTCCAGAATCCACCGAAGCTTCAGGCTCGAATTCTTCAGAATCCACTGAAGAACAACTCTCTATTTTGTATAAAAAACAAAACCTTTGATGTACTCTCTTTTAAACCATGAGTTGAATACTTAATAAAAACATCAAAGAAAACTAACAAAATATCCCCAGATATAAACCTTAAGAACCAAAAAGAAGATCTGGAGGAATTAAATAGTTTTGGGAGAAAATCAACTATTTATAGAAAATCCAAAAGTAATCCTAGGTTTGGAAGAAATCCAATTACTTATAGAAATCCAAAAGTAATCCTAGTTTTGGAAGAAAATCAACTTCTTAAAGAAATCCTTGTCAACCGGGATTGCCAAAAATAAAACCTAACAATCTCCCCCTTTGGCAATGCCGTGACAAAACACACCTAACAAATAAAATCCTAATCACCCCAACCCATAACAGCCAACAAAAGCCAACTTCTATCTCAAGGTCATGATCTGCAAAATAGTTATTAGTGCCACAATCTCCAAAACAACTATTAATGCCACAAGAGTATATGAAAAAAAAAATAATAAACATATGACAAGATTATCTTAAAGCATGAGATGGAAAACATGAATAGATGCGACTTTGAGATATTAAGAACATATAGCATGAAAACATGAACAACACCTTTTTGTCACGAATTGACAAAGGAAGCTCAATCAACTAAAGCATGATCATAAACCACACAAGCAATGATATGATGATGTAAATATCAGGAGCATGCAAGAATGCAAGCAACATGCAAAACAACTAAAGCCAATCTGCCTTACTAAACAAATCAAAGTGATCATGCGGACAAACTTTTGTAACAATAAACCAAACTCCCTCTCACTAAAAACAACCACACACACTGAAAACAATGAACAAGAAGAAAAAGACAAAAAATAATATGGTGGAGCAGACAAGGAATTTTAGATTAGTACCTTAATACACACAAGACTATCCAAGAAGCACAATTACTTGAAAACACAATGTGCACAGCCTCTAGAAAATTCCTCAAAAAAGAAAGTGATGCATTATGTGAAAAGCATAGATCCCATGATAAAAGTGTGTGTGTGACTCTTGGGATTCGACAAATATTAGATTCAAATCCTAGTAGTGATATAAAAGCTGGACCTCCAACAAGAGAATCTAAGCATAACTACGGAAAGTCAAACCACTAGGAATCAAGGGGTATTTGGTGAGTAAAAGCGGAGGCTCCCCCTCAATCAATGAATCCTTTATTTTTTTCTTTTTTTTTCACATCTTTTTCTTTTCTTTCTTTTGCACATTTTTTTTTTCTTTTTCACATTTTTTTTCTTCTTTCTTTTGCACACTCATTAGCGGCTGACATGCTCAAGAGTATGGAAACCGAACCAGAGAAGCATGGATATAATAAGGATGGCCTGGTTGGTGACTCTGAGGTAGCCTTTTCCTCATGCTTGGACTACAAAGAACAGAGGGGAAAGCCGTGGAGATGCAAAAAAGATGGAAGGTGGTTAAGAGACTCAACATCACCCATGATATGCTAGTATAGGTCAATTCCTCTAGAAAAGCAAAAGATACAATGCCAGAAGTCCATAGAAAAAACAAATCACTAAGACAGAAGGCTCCGATATTTGCTAATCCAAGAGTGTGTACAGAATGAGACATATTAATAAAAAAACACACACTCCAAAATGAGTAAGGACCATAGAAAGCACACACTTATCAACATGTAATGGATATTCTTATTAATTCCAATATGCACCAAGGACTACTCAAAAATTTCAAGCTTGCAAAACCATACTAAGAAAATCTTTTTGGATTTTTTTTTTCTTTTTTCAACAATAAAGCAAGACAAAAAAAAAAAAAAAACAAACATACACACATTTTTTTTTCATTAAAAAAAAACACAGAGGCCCAAAAAAAACTAAAAAGAGTAAATACATTAACACAAGTCAAGTTTTCTCACCCAAATCTTTTTTGTCTTAACACAATCAGGTCTAGCAGTCTTGGTAAATGTCCTGGCGTTGTGAACACCCTCATGAATTTTGGTATTTTGCCTAGACATGTAAGGTTGTCTCCTAACCCAAAAAGTATTCGAATTTCTACCCTTTTGAAACACTCTCCCATGCAACTTATAACAATAAGGGCGAATATGACCATGCATACCACAATGATGACAAATAAAAACAGGGTGTACCTTTTTTTCTTTTACCTTACCAACTCTAGGGAGTTTGAGAAGTCTTTCTTCTTGTTGAATCTTTTGTCCTCCCTTTCCTTGAGTTCTTGTATCATGAGATGTGGAAGCACTCTGTTTTTGCTCTCTCTTATCTCCAAAGCCAATGCCACTCTTGTCTGAACAGATTTGTTGAGACCCAATGATATCCTCCAAAGTCTTTGATCCTTTGTTCCAAAGACCAATGGTAACCATGGCACACTTGAGCTCTTCCTCTTTCTTGATCAGTAGTTCTTCCAAAGCAACTTGTGACATCTCGAGAGATTCAATCTTTTCTTCAAACATGGCATGGGTTTCTTGTAGCTCATTCCTCTCTGTCTCACAAGTCAACAGTTTTGCACAAAGAACTTGTTGATCATCAGCTATCTTGATGGTATTGATCCTAGCCTCGGAAATCTCCTCCTTAAGTTTGACATTCTCACTTTCACATGCTTTGAGTTTCTTTGTGAGTTTGTCATTTAATTTGAATAAGTTAAAAGACTCCTTATACAACTTTTCATAAGCTTGCTCAGGCTCTTCATGATCACTCTCTGAGGATTCATCATTAGTGGTAGAATTTCCCTCACGAACTGAATCCATTATCACAAATCAAACAAGATCTCGTTCTAAAAGATTTTTTTTTTTTTAAAAAAATAGAGCGTTCTAAAAGAAATTTAAAAAAAAAAAAAATAGAACGACCCGCTCTGATACCAATTGAAAAATCTAGAAACCTCATAGATGTTGATTTGTGATTATGTATCAATTTTAAGCAGAATATAACAATCCCAATCAAACAATCAAGACAAAGAGACACAACGATTTTACGTGGAAAAACCACAATTGGACACCTCCAATTGTGATAAAAAAGCCACGGGCAACAGCCACAAGAACAATCCACTAAGAAGATTTAAAGGAATTACACAGGTATACTCTCAATTATCTAGCAAATCCACAACGCCTAATTGAACCAACCTCTATGTGCCTCTTCCAACCCCATCTTCACCACGGAATTGTCTTTCTGATGAGCCACTCCAGAATCCACCGAAGCTTCAGGCTCGAATTCTTTAGAATCCACCGAAGAACAACTCTCTCTTTTGTATAAAAAACAAAACTTTTGATGTACTCTCTTTTAAACCATGAGTTGAATACTCAATAAAAATATCAAAGAAAACTAACAAAATATCCCCAGATATAAACCTTAAGAACCAAAAAGAAGATCTGGAGGAATTAAATAGTTTTGGGAGAAAACCAACTATTTATAGAAAATCCAAAAGTAATCCTAGTTTTGGAAGAAATCCAATTACTTATAGAAATCCAAAAGTAATCCTAGTTTTGGAAGAAAATCAACTTCTTAAAGAAATCCTTGTCAACCGGGATTGCCAAAAATAAAACCTAACAATTGGTAAGTTACGGGCCATGCTTTGTTAATTTTTCTCCCCATTAACAAAAAAAGAAAAAAAAAAAAGAAGAAAAAATATTTATACAAAAATTTCATATAATCTGATGCAAAAAGTAAGTTCTTATTTACTCTATATAGAGGTGTGATTTTTGGTTAAAATAGTGACTGTAGATCTGTGGGAGTCAAAAATAAAGAGTTTCATTCCAAGCAGAAAATGTGCAGAATCCGAGCATGATACACTTTGAGTAGAATAGTAGGTCTATAAGACTAGGGGATCAGGATCAGAGGTCGATGTCCAAACATGCAAGTCCTGGACCAGAGGACTAATTCTAGAGGACCAGGACCACAAGAGTCCAAGGGACCAGGACTAGAGGTGCAGGACCAGGTGTAACAACCCCGACCTGTGATTAATTGATTAACCATAATTAATTATGCCTAATAAGTAATTAAGGTGAAATCCTGAGTTAATGACACGTGCATTGCATTATTTGAGTTCATAGCTGTTTGCGGTAGGAATATCTGTTTGTGTTTCTGTTTCGTTCTGCGAATTGAAGACTTTATCGGCATCTGATTACGAAATTGACTTGATTTATGTGCTATTTAGGATTTTTAGAATTTTACGGTAGGTATGATTGAAATTCGATTCGGAACAATTAACTGAGAATAATTTAATGTCTAATTGATTAGTTTAATTAACAATTTAATTACACTATTAACTAAGGCTATATAAGGCTCCCATATGTGTTTCACCTCTTTTACTCAACACACTTTTGAGCCTACACAAGCAAACAAACCTGAGAGAGGGAGAGATCTGAGCTTAACTAATGAATTTGGTAGAAATTGAAGGAATTGGACTTAGAACCACAAGGATCAAGCTTCTAGCTCTCTCATTGACAAGCCTAGGTAAGAATTCAATCTTTAGATTGTACAATTATGATGTGTAGGACATGAACTATAGAGAATTACATTGGATGATACAAGAATTGAGTGGTGTAATGCAAGAATTGAACTTAGATATCATGCATGCATATATATATCATGGCATTTTGAGTTTGATTTTAAAGAATTTTCACATACATGTGTCTATCTTGACTTGGTTTTGAGAATTCATCACATCTCTTACCATTTGACCTTAATTGATCATGTTTTGGAAAACCTAAGTTCAAAGTGATTCATGCATGTCATGTTCATGGCATATTCTTAAATTTCAAGTTGGAGTTTTGATCAATTAGCATGCTTTGGGGCCTTGATTTAGTGAAATGATCTTCAAATCATGATATTTTGTAAGTTTCTAAATGTTTTCTGGAGTTTTGGCCCCAAAAAGATGACTTTTAAAGTGTGTGATTCGAGTTTGGAGCTTGGGAGTGCAATTTGGAAATTCAAGATTCTGTACTTCCACTCGAGCGGCAGAAGCTGTGCTCAAGCAACTACTCTGTGGTCTTGCACTTCCGCTCGAGCTACCAGAAGTCCGCTTGAGCGTGAAATGCAAGCTCCTAAAAGTTTACACATTTTTCAGACCGCTTGAGCAACAAAAGTTGCGCTTGAGCGGAGACCTCAATCACACGCTCAAGCGACCATCGAGCGGAAATTTCACACAACCATTACTTTTGCAGAATTTACAAACCGCTCGAGCGAGAGAAGTTGCGCTCGAATGTGACGCCTATTTTCAGCAAGTTTTGATAAGAGTTCCAAAGTGCATTTTGGCATCCACATTGCATCCTAGGCATTCCTAGGCCATGATTAAGACACAATAAGAGGTTAAGACCTAGAAACACACTAAGAATGAAACGAAAGAAGCTAAGTACCAACTGAGAGTGTGTTTCATTATGTATTTCTACTATGTATATGTAGGTCATGTGCCATAAATTATTTGATTTGTCTGTTCTACAAGGGGGGCCATCTATGAGTAATAACTCTGTAAAGTTGTGTTTAACTTTAATTATTTTCTGATGATATAAAATGATCAATTTTCTGAAATGCTATGTTTTATATGAATGAATGATTGTCCAAGTTTCTGAAATGTATTTGTGGTATCCTTAGCACAAGGCCCTTGCCCGGGGGTAACAATAATACCGTGGTCTCATGGCCCTTACCCGGGGGTAATAATACTGTGGTCTCAAGGCCTTTTCCTGGGGGTAATAATATCGTGGCTCAAGTATATTACAAGTTTCCCGATATTGGAGGTTCTTTATGGAACTGACAAGCATGATATTGCTATTGGATGTACCATGTATGATGAAGCATGAACTCTAATTTCTGTATGTAGTTTGAATAAGAATATGAATATAATCTGTTTTTGATATGAACTCTGATTTCTGAATTTGTTATGGACATCATTCATTCAAACCCTTTATTCTGTTATTATTTACTGGGCTTCTGCTCACGCTTTATATTATGTATGTAGTTAAGTAGGCACGTGACCAGGCCTAAGTTGCTGCTTGGAGTGTTTTGAGTCAGCCAACCACTGTGCCTCCTGGGGAGGTTCCTCTTTGAGAAGTCAAGTCTTGTGCACCTGTTAAAGATGTTTTGTTGATTGTTTGTGCTTGACTATACGATGGGCTAAGTCCCTTATGACATTATATGTATGGAAATATAAGTTTTATGGAAATTTGACATTATATAAGTCTAAAACTTATCTGTTCATGTATGTCTACACAGCTTTATGGACCTTATATTTTGTATAATTGCTTTCGCAGCTCCTTATATTTTGTTATTCTGTTAAGAGGCCTTTGGTAATCCTAGGATTACTAGCCGGTTACGTCACTAAACCTAAAGGGGCGGGTTTGGGTCGTGACACCAGAGGACCAAGTCCACAAGTCCAGGGGTCCAGGCCAGAAGGCCAGGTCTAGAAGGCATGGCCCTCATGGATAGACTTGGTCAAAACTTAGTACTTACTTTAAGGGCCAACCACTCTTAGAAATCTGTGATAGTGGAACATAATCCCAAAAAAGTGGACTGAACGTAAGGACTGATAAGGGAAGTGGAACCAACTCCAACAATCACTTTGAAGGCTACATAAAGTCATACCAAGTGAGGAAAAAGGTAGATAATTAATTACAATTACTTTAGGCTGCTCCTATTCTTATATTATTTTGCTCCATTACTTTCAAGCTTTCTAACTTAAGCATCGGACAGTCCTCTGGCTGCCTACCAGCTGGGTTCTTCATATTTTCTTGAGTGTTTCAGGAGAAGTTCTACCATCTTTACGCTAGAGTGCCGTTGCAACACCAAAGGTGGTTCAATTTTTACCCACCACAATTTGGCATCATCTGTGGAAAACTTGCTACAAAAAGCCTTGTTCTACTCTTTGCTAGTTTCAGTTCATTCATTTTTCAATCATTAATGGCGGTAGAAAATATCATCCTACCAACCGGTGAAGAACATGATGTTTTACACTCTCCGGTTCAATGGACATGCCCATTACACGTAGAAGCTCCACGTGAACGATATGAGCATGAAGTTCACGGCCAACCCTTAAAGACCAAACAGGAGGTAGCATTTGATTGCATGAGTTAGCTTAGAGAGACAAAGTCATCAATGCAATGGACAAATGACTCAAGGAATTATCTGAATAGGTCAGAACCTTGAAGTAATGTCAACTTTAACCTTGGACTAAAGGGCAACTTAGTACTAGAAATCAGCTCGGACCGAGCAATTTTCGAGCGGAATATCCTACTCCTATACCTGTCAAAACAGAACATTCTGCTCCTGCACCAAACTGAGCAGAACATCATGCTCTTGCACCTGTTCGAGTAGAACATCCTACTCTTGTATCTGTTCGAGTAGACATTCTGTTCCAGCATCTGTCTGAGTAGAACATCTTGCTCTTCTACCGAATTGAGCAAAATGGCGTGCTCTTGTACTTGTCTAAACAGAATTGTGTTCTCCAGCACCTGTTTGAACAGAATAGTGGAGTTCAACACCTATCTGAAGAGCATTTGAAGGAATTGTGTTCTAGACAATAGAACAAAGGCTTGATTTGATCATTTCTCATTTTAATAGAAGGATTAATAACATGGAGCTTCCAAAAAATTTCAACATCCTAGAGTTTGAGCTCTACGATGATCAGTTAGATCCCTAAGATCATCTTCGTCACTACCTCTATGCAATGTCCCTTTGGAATTTGACTGAGGCACTTATGTGTAGGGCTTTCCCATCCAGCCTAGTCAAAGTAGCCAGCCAATGGTTTAACAAGCTTTATGAAGGGTCTATTGATAGTTGGCAACAGTTGTTAGAGAGTTATGTGAAGCGTTTTGTGATTAACGTCAAGCGTGCTAGGGAGGTGAATGCTTTGCTCACCCGCAAAAAATCTCTTAACTAGATCCTTAAGCAGTATTCCCAACTTTATTAGGAGACCTTCTATGAAGTTGAGGAAGACAGTTCAAATCAAGTAGCAGTCACCACAATTAAGCATGGCCTGTCACCAGAAGATAAGTTACGACTGTCCCTTTCCAAGAAACCAGCAAGATGAGTTACTGATCTATTAATCAGGATTGACTAATACAACAAGCTGGAGGAAGATCAGAAAATTTCTGAAGAACTATTGGTTCAAAGGAAATAAAGTTAGACAATCCAACTCAGATTGTAGTTATGTTCTTTCACTTAGGCTCAATTTCCAACAATTCCCTAAGTACAAGAAAGTTGGACAATCCAGCTTGGATTGTAGTTATGTTCTTTCACTTAGGTGCAATTTCTAGGAATTCCTTAAGTACATGAAAGTTGGACAATCCAGCTCTAATTGTAGTTATGTTCTTTCACTTAGGTGCAATTTTCAGCAATTCCCTAAGTACAAGAAAGTTTGACAATCCAGGTCATATTGTAGTATGTTCTTTCACTCAGGTCCAATTTCAAGAATCGCCTAAATACAAGAAAGTTAGACAATCCAAGTCGGATTGTAGCTCTGTTCTTTCACTTAGGTCCAATTTCTAGCAATTGCCTAAGTACAAAAAAGTTAGACAATCCAACTTTGATTGTAGATGCAATTTCTAGCAATTGCCTAGGTACAAGCAAGTTGGACAATCTAGCATGGATTGTAGTTATGTTCTTTCACTTAAAATTGCTTAAGTATAAGAAAGTCTGCTAATCAACAACTGAATTTTTCCGCTTTAGTATGGATAGTTCTGTCTTGGATGATGTGACACCCCAAATGTGTAATTAATTTTAACATTAAATTAACACCAAAATATATATATAAATAAAATAATAGTAATATATTTATTTCATAGTTATATGTGCTAAAATGTAATCCAATTTGAATTAAGAAGCATTTATTTTACCAAAAATGTGATCAATATATTGTTTGGGGCCAAATCAAAACAACCATGGAATTGTTATAATAGTTGGGATAAGAGGGAATTAAGAGGAAAAGCAAGCAATATGGCTGGAGGTTTTAGGAAAGGCCACTTGTGAAGGCTATAACTTATAGGGGATGAATCATTACTTAGGTATGATTGTTAAGGGAATGAATCACCATCAAGAGCTCAAGTATAAAATGGGAGTAAGTAGAAAGCCAGCTGTAGACACCCCATTTTTGACCGCCCTTAAGACTTCGGCGTTACTGATTGTTTACTTGGTGATGAAAGTTGTGTAGTGCCAAAGGGTCGATTTCTTCGGCAGGGAGAGAGTCAAATCCCAACTTCATACCCCCTTTTGGACCGAAATGATCTTGATCAAAAGATTTTAGACCTTGAAACCCTCTCTTTCAAAATATTTTTTGAAAATGTTCCTACGATGTTCCGACGTTCGCATTTTGTTAAATGTTGCGCTTTTCGGTAAACCGAGTGAGGACAAAGTGGAAATGAATGAAAGAGTGATGAAATCTTTGAAAAATCTTTCAAAACACCATGTTTATGGGTTTGGAGTTGAAGAAAATAGGAGAGGAGAGAAGAAAACTAGTTTGGGAGAAGTTCGGCATGAATCAGGGTAGGACCAAAACCAAGCGGCTTCACCAAAATAGGCATAACTTTTTGCATAGTTGTAATTTTGATGCAAGGCTGCCACCATTGGAAAGCTTACTTCTGGGGATTCAATTTGGACACAAGATTGACCTGAAAAAGAGTCCAGACAAAGGAGTTATGGCCATTTGAAGTTGGACCTGGAAAGCAGAATTTTGCCAGTCGACTAGAAAAATGGGCTGTTGACCAGAAAAGTAGCCAGTCAACCACCAGGGGTGGCCGACTGACCAGGAAAAGTGGCTGACCGACCACTAACGTCCCAAACTCAGATATTTTGAAGTTCTTTTCCCTCCAACTGTCCTACACTGCTCCAGATATTTCTGAATTGAGATATTTCGACCAATGCTCATATATTGCTATATATTGAGCCATATCTCTCATTTTGGAAAAAGGTTAGAACATTGAAGCAATTTTTGGAGCCTCCCTCTCTAAAAAAATTCCTCTCTCTCTAGAAATTTCAGAGCTAAATTTCAGCCTTTCTCTCTAGTTCGCTATCTCTCTTGCCTTTTTGTGCATAGAAGTAAAGAAACATGCCTAGTTTGCCTATGCATCCTTAATCAAAGTTGCCTATCTTTGGGAGAAGGTTGCTTGAAGCTTACTTGGGACTTTGTTTGAGCTCCAAAAGGTGATTTGAGCTCAGATTTTTGCATGTTTTGGTGCTTGGCTTCAAGAGGTATAAACTCTACCCTTTAAACTTGTTTTGCATAGCTTGTTTTGCCATCTTCTTCAACTACTTTGGGGCTGTTTTTGGGGTGTTTTTGAACTGAAAAAAACTCTGTTTTTCAGTCCTCAAAGTGGTGGTTTAAGCCTTGTTTGGCTAGGGGGTGTTTCCTCCATTTTGCTCCTTGGCTTGTAAAACCTTTTGAGCTATCTTTCAAGCTTTTGAAACAATCTTTGTTTGGCCTTTCTACCACTGAAATCCAGTGGATTTTCAGTGGTAGAAATGTGGTTTTGTGGTCCAAAATAGGAGAGGGTGGTCCCCTCTCCTCTTGTCTTGTTAACATATGTTGTTGGCCTATCAAATGAGCATGTATTTCTCCCTTCTTGAGGCTTAGTTTGAGCATGTTTTTGTGATTTTTTAAACATGTTATAACTCTATTTTTAGTTGGTTTGATCACTTGTTGCATGCTCCTTACACTTGTAGTGTAAATCCTCTTTGCTAGCCTTGCATGCCTAATGAGTTAGCTTGTTATTCTAGCATGTGTTGGCTTAGTCTCAGCCCATTTTTGGTGTTTTTTTGGCATGCTTTAACTCTGATTTTGGTTGGTGAGTTCACCTCTTGCTTGGTTTTTGCACTTGTAGTGCAATCTTGCTCACTAGCCTAGTATACTTGGTGTTTTGGCCTACTGTTCTAGCTTGTTTTAGCTCTAGTTCAAGCATGTTTTTGGTGTTATTTTTACATGCCATAACTCTGTTTTTTGGTTGGTGGGGTCACCTCTTGCTTGGTTTTTGCACTTGTAGTGCAATCATGCTCACTAGCCTAGTGTACTTGGTGTTTTAGCCTTCCATTCTAGCATGTCTTAGCTATACTCCATGCATGTTTTTGGCATTGTTTTGACATGATTTAGGACTATTTTGGGTGTTCTTGGCCTTTTGGGGCTTGCTTTGTATAGCTATAGTGTAAATGGCTTCACTAGTCTTGAGTTTTGAGGCCCCTACCATGCTATACTTGTGATGTTTGCATGCCTTGGCATCATTTGGCATGGTATTTCAGAGCTTATCTTTGCCATATTCTCATGTTTATCACTTTTTAATTGTGTTTAAGAGTTGTGCCTTTATGCCTTGTTTATGAGCCATCATATGAGCATGCATTTCTAGCTTCTTGTGCCCAAGTTTCAGGATGTTTTGGCCTCTATTTTGGCATGGTTTAGGTCTGTCCATAGTTGGTTTAATCATTTAGGCTTGGTATTGCATGACTCTTGTGAAATGCTCTTTACTAGCTTTGATGTTTTTGGCCTTCAACATGTTATGCTTGCATTGTTTGCATGCTTTAAGGTCTTTAGCATCCTTTTTCAATGCTGAAATGTATGCCATTGCATGCCATCTTTCATTTGTTATGTCGCTTTGAAAGAGGTCTTAAGCCCTTTGTTGGTTTGAGTGTGAAATCGAGGCGTTCATGCCTAATGGTTTTAGCCTTCTTTTGAAGGTTTCTACTAACCAACGGCATGATGCTTTTTTCATGTTCAAGAAGCTTATGGCTTGGTCTGTCTTTCCAATTGGAGGACTTCTCACTTTTGGACTTAACCAATTAAAGGATGGATTGGTAATCTAAAATGAGAAAACAAAATTGAACCAAGTAGAACATGTCAAGATAGCATGTTTGAGTTGCATTGCATGTGTTTGGATCGGACGTTAATCCAAACACGAGAAACGAGGGACGTTTCATACTCAAAGTGATGAAATGTGCCTCATTTCTCGGTCGCCGTCCCTCTTGATCATGCATGATAGATGTGGAGGCTCTTGTGCGTTATTTGTGCATTCATTGACTTGTACAAACTTGGCTTCTCGGCCATCATGCATTGCGATGCTCGGTTGGTGGCTTGAGAGTCGAGTACCGCACTCCTTTGAGCTTGAGAAATGATAAGGAGGATGGTTGTGCACACATGTCTTGCAAATACACTGCTGTGGCCCTGTTGTTCTCTGTTGCAGCAAAAACTGGAGTCTGGAAAATCAACTGGTCGACCGACCAGTATGGGTGGTCGACCAGTATGGGTGGTCGACCGACCAGTTTTTCTGGTCTACAGCCACCTTTTTTGGTCAGCAGTCCACCAGAGGGTCCCTGTGTTTGATAAAAAGCATTATGGAGATTGGCACAATTTTCAGAGTCAAGGCAAGTGCAAATAGAGGCAATTGAAGGCACGGTAATGGATTTCCGAGTGAAGCCGACCGAGCATGCATATCCCCCTCGCTTCCCGAGGCCATTTGTTTAAATTGCTTAGCTAAACTAGTTCATTAGCTTAGTTATTTTGTAATTAATTAGTTAAGTGTTTAATTAATTAATTTGGTTTGTAATTACTTAGCTTAGATTAGCTAGTTGATCAATTTGTGTTGTAATAATTAATTAGCTAAGTTAGTTAATTAGTTGATTTGTAATAAGTAGCTTAGCTTATTCATTCGGACCCTCCGTCGAGAGGGCAAATGTTGTAATAAGCGTGCGTGTGTGTGTGAATGTCTTCCAACCCCACGTCTTTCTCCCTTTTACTTATCAGCTTTTGATGGTTAGTTTATGGTATATTTCAATTAGCATACCTTATGCTTTGCATGCGTGCATCATTCATTTGTTTTGCATGCACCGGGCTCGACACATCATACAAACTGCATTGCCTTTTAATACATATTTGAATACGTGTTGAAAAGCATGTTATCAAGTGTCGCATTTATATGCCATCTTAGATAGCCGAGCCTAATTAGTTGCATTTTTGTATGCGTTGCATTAGGCAATTAACATAGCTAGGATCATGCATGATTTCTAACTAGCTTTTGTTTTGGCTCGGAGTACTCGGTGAGTCTTTACGTTTTAGCATCCTTGCATGAGTGTAAGTGTTGCCATGATCGCATGCTTGCCATGAGGGTAATTGCTTAATAGATAAACTGCATGAATGCTTGTGGATAAAGGCTTCATTGCTTGAATAGGAACAATTCATCAAAATGTGAGTTTTAAGCCCACTTGAAGTGGCAAATCATCATGTTTTAAGCCCACTTGATGGTGGTAAATCCACACTTTAGCCTACTTGAGGGTAGCAACTTCAAACCATTTTCAAAAAAACAAACATGAGATGTTTTGTTCCAAATTGAGCGATTGAGTCTATACTGGTATGCTGTGCGCATCACATAGTAAGATAGCTAATAACTAGAACAAGAACACATGAGGTTTATAAAACAACATATCATGGTTAGTAGAGGCCGATCCTTTGATCGGGCGAGCGGGGGTGCTCATTTCAGGACCTTCCCTCTCGTACCCAAGTTCCCGAGCTGAGGCAACTTTGGTGATGACGGACACATGGCCTTAGGCACGAGTCAGGGTTTCCTAAATTTCCCAAAAACAAAATATTTAGGTGGCGATTCTGTAATCTAGCAAAGTAGTCCATGTTTGGTGCTTTTTGATTAAAATCGATTTTCCAAAACGATTTGTCAGATTTGGACTCTTTGGTGATTTACCAGTCTTACATTGCATTTTGTGAGATTAGATTTAGAACTATGACAGGAGTCCGAACTATAGGACCAATTCGAAGCCTCTTCGAAAGGGAGGCGGCGAAGAATGTCGAGCTACAGTTTCTGGCGACTATGCTGGGGATTTAGAGAACTTGACTCGAACTCATGATATGTTATTTTGTTTACACTTATGTGTTTCTTTGCATTGCATTTGCATCGGTGCGCTTAAGTCACAGTGTTTGCCATCTGTTATTCCTGAACAGTTTGCCGGAGGCTTGCTTGGAAAAGCGTGCCATAAGGCTGACCGGTTACGGGCTCTGCCACGATGGTAACATAAACCTCGATTTTTTGCCGAGGCACCCTTTTTGACCATTCGACCTAGTTGTATATTGGAAGCCATAGAGACCTTTCCAAACTAGGACAGGTTGTTTACCCGGACGTAGGTTGTTTGAAACCGCTGCGTGCATAATGAAACCCTAGCTCCTGACAAGATAGGACAGGGAAACCCTACCCCACCATAGGGGTGTTTTTGCTCTTACTTGCTTGGTATGTGTTGTCGGAGTGCGTCCCTATAAGTTGTATGTATCAGTTGCAAGTCTGAGTATCGGCCTGAGGGTATCAGTTTACAGGTAGAATTTGGGCAGAATTCTGTAGGGAGCACAGTCATTCAGTTATGCTCATATCTATTCTGGTGAAATTGGGTTGAGATGCTGTCTATTTTCTCTTTTGCAAGGTAGTCTTGAAACCATAGCTTCAGAAGGCTCTAATATCCCCTGGGTGCATTGGACTTGTGTTGATAGACTTTGTCAGGTCAGAGATTCAGTTCAAGGGCAACCAGTGTGTAGACACCCCATTTTTGACTGTCCTCAAGACTTGGTTGTGCTTGCAGGTACATCCAGCCACAAGTTCGATTGCTCGTCGGGTACTCGACTTTCGCGGCAGAACGTCACAGGTTTGAGCTTTCCAAACCCTGTATCCTTTCTGCCCCATTTTTGGACCATGTGTTGGTCCTTTCAACATGTTTCTCACAGTGCACTGCCGGCCACTCTCTTGCACTGCCGGCCATGCTTTTGTCCCTGCTTGCTATTGATGAAGCCTGCCGGCCATCAATGAGGCACTACCGGCCACAGCTGATGGCTGGCAGAACCCTTTGTCTCAGCAGATTTCACTCCAGATCTTTTGAGCCAGCTGGTTTCCACTCATCTCTCCTCCATACACGTGTATGGAGGGATGAAGCTCTTTTCAAGCTTGTTTAACAAGCTTTGCATTGCCTCTCTTCTATATAAGGAGAGGCTCCTCCTTCATTTCAGAGGTTCAGAAAATTGAGACTTGAGAGATAGATATACATTTGTATCTATTCTTCCTTGTTTGCTCTTGTTTTGTGTCTCAAAGTGTAGTTTTGTCTTACTTTAACACACAAACACACACCAAAACACCATACTCTTGGAGCTGAGGTCCCTTGAGGTTGTTTTTGGAGTTTCTTGGACTGGTTTAAGCTTGAAAAACCTGCTGGAGTTGCAGCTTTGAAGAAGGTCTTCAAGGGTGAGTTTCTAACCTTTAAATCCCCTATTTTTGCTTAAGCTTTTAGTCCCTTTTGCATGCTGCTTTGAGCTTAACTTGCTACTACAAAAAGTTCTGAATTTTGGTGCTTAAAAAGTTTGTTTAAGGTCACTTTTTTGTTGGGGGTTGTTTACCCCCTCTTAGGCCTTGTTTGGCCTTGCTTTTGTCCCTTTTTGTGAGCCTTTGAGACCACCTTGTTTTGGCCTTCTCACCACTGAAACTTAGAGGAATTTTAGTGGTGGGAAGGGTGTTTTGAGGTCCCAAAAGGGAGAGGGTCATCCCCTCTCCTTGTGTCTTCAATGTTTGCTTTGAATGCCTCATGTGTGAGCATATAATACACTTGTAGTGTAAATCACACGAACTAGTCTTGTATGCTTCATGAAGTAACATGTCATTCTAGTTTGTTTTGTCTCCATTTTAGTAGGTTTTCGGTGTTGTTTTAGCATTCCATGACTCTGTTTTGGGTGGGTTTGATAGCCCCTTGCATGCTCCATGCACTTGTAGTGCATTTCCATGAATTGGCCTAACATGCATTATGCTTTAACATGTCATTCTAGCATGTTTTTGGCTTAACTTCATGAAGCTTTTGTCCACGTTTTAACATGCTTTAGCTCTGATTTAGGTTGCTTTGGCCATGCATGACTTGCTTTGTATAGCCATGGTTCAATTTAGCTTATTAGCTTTGTGCACCAAGTCCATTAGCATGCTTTATTTGGACTATTTGAATGATTTGGCATCATTTATTATGTGATTTCAGCCCATGTTTCATGTTCATGCACTTGCATTTATCACTCATTCAATACCTTGGAGGTTTGGCTCTTTATGCCTCAAGAATGAAGTATTGTGCATGCCATCAAGCCTAGGCCTTTAGGCCATCATTTCAGTGCTTATTTGGCATTATTTTGCCATGATATAACCCTGATTTTTGCTCCTTAAGTCATTCCATGCTTGGTCTTAATAGGTGTAGTGTAATCCACCTTATTTGCCTTGTATGCATCATGCCTTATACCCTCCATGCTAGCTTATTTTGGCTTCCTTCCATACATGTTTTTAGTATCATTTTGGCATGTTCTAGGACTATTTTGGGTTGCCTTTTCCATAAGCTCCATGTTTTGCATAGTTGTAGTACAAGTGCTCTTGCTAGCTTCAAGCTTTGGGCACCATAGCATGCTTCATTTGCATCATATATATGATTTGGCATCATTTATCATGTTATTTCAGAGCATTTAGCATTGCCATGTTCCCACTTCATTCATGCTTTGAATGCATTTGAGTATTGTGCATTGTTACCTCATTGTGGCCTAGCTTGTATGCTTGCATGCCTTGGTCTTTGAGCCCCTATCTCAGCATGTTTAGGTCTTTGTTTTGACCTACTTGAGCTCTGTCCATGATTGGTTCATGCATATGTGCCATGTATTGCATGTCTCCTTTGTAATCCTCTTTGCTAGCTTTAATGCTTAAGGATCATTGCATGATTTACTTGTGTTGATTAAATGATTTGGCATCATTTCTTACCTCATTTCAGTGCACTTAGTGTTGCTACACTTCCACTTTTGTCACTCTTTGAGCACTCTCGAGGGTTGTGCTCTTAGGCCTCTTTGATAGGCCATTGCATTGTGCATGCTTGTATGTGCTTCATGTGCCTTAATTTTTATCACCAATAGCCACTGATTTGGGCATGACTGAGGTCTATCCATTTTGGTTTAAGTCCATTAAACATTATGCATGCCATGTAGTTCATTGCATTGAGTATGCCATATTGTTCATTGCATGTAGTATGCCATCCTACATTGCATTGTGCATGCCACGTGGTTATTTGCATTGTGTATGCCAAGTTATTTTGCCTTGCATTGAGTACGTATGTCCCTAACATTGCTAATTTGTCCTTGTAGCATTGCATTGTGCATGCATGCATTAGCATTGTTCGCATATCATTAGCTTTGTTAAGTTAATCATATCACATAGCATTGAGTATGCCTTGTAGTTGTATGTTTGCATGCTTAAGTCATATTGCATGCTTGCCATGCTTGTGTTGCATTGTTGTTTGGATTAAGTATTAATTCGAGCTCGAGAAACGAGGGACGTTTCATACTTCAAGTGATGAAACGTGCCTCAATTCTCGATCGCCGACGCTCTTGACGATGCATGATAGAGTTCTAGGCATTTATATGTTTTTGTGCATTCATTCTACATTGATTTGCACAAGTTGGATCTTTGGCCATCATGCATCGAGATGCGCGATTGATGGTCCTTGGATCCGATTATGCCTCTCCCTTGATGTTTTGAAGTGACATGGGATGGCATAGTGTGTACATATCCTTGGGAGACCCTCCATTTCCTCTGTTTTGTGCTCTACTGCAGCTTGGTGTCACAGCACACCAGTGGCCGGCAGCCTCTTATTGTTGGCCGGCAGACCTTCATTCTTGGCCGGCAGTGCCTACTCTTGGCCAGCAGGGGGGGGCGGCAGAAGCTCCTCATGGCCGGCAGGCCACTGGTGCACTCCTCAGCATGTTTTTGGTAAGATCCACCAGCTAGTTCTCAAGGACACCCTGCAGACAGAGCCTCAAGAGAGCAACTGGAGAGCTTTTCGGGACAGCAATCGAGCATGCATCCTCTTCTCCTTCAACTAGCGCTGGAACATCATTGTTTATTGCTTACTTGTTAGTTAGCATTTGGATTTGTAATTTAATTAGTTAATTTGTTAATTAATTAAGTTTTGTAATAATTAGTTGTAGCTAGTTATTCATTCGGTTATGTAATAATTAATTAGCTTGTTAGTTAGTTAATTAGTCGGTTTGTATTATTCATTCGGACCCTCCGTCGAGAGGGCGAATTGTTGTAATAAGTGTGCGTGAGTGTGTGAATGTCTTCCAACCCCACGTCTTTCTCCCTTTTACTTAACCGCTTTCGATGGTTAGTTTTAGGTCATTTTCAATTAGCATCCTTATGCTTTGCATGCGTGCATCCATTCATTTGTCTTGTATGCACCGGCTCGGCGCATCATACTAACTGCATTGTATTTCAATACCAAGTTGAATACATGTATCAATTGTTACATTTCATATGCCATCTTAGAATAGCCGAGCCTATTTTAGATGCATCTTTGCCTATGTCGCATTAGCCATCTTAACATGAACTAGGATCATGCATTGGTTTCTAACTAGTTCTCTGTTTTGGCTCGGAGTACATTGTGAGTGTTTATGCTTCAACATACTGCATGTGTGTTATTGATTGCCATGATAGCATGCTTGCCATGAGGCTATTTGCTTATGTGATATAACTGCCTAAATGCCTGCGGGTGAAGGTTGGATTACTTGAGTTGGAACAATTCATCAAAATCCTCGTTTTAGCCTACTTGCGAGTAGTAAACTTCAAATCATTTTCACAAATGAACATGCAATGTTTTGTTCCAACTTAGGCGATCCAGTCTATACGTGAATGTTGTGCGCATCACATAGTAATTCTAGGTTTAATAACCGGAATAAGAACATATGTGTTTTCAAAAATAGGATATCATGCTTAGTACAGGCCAATCTTTGATCGGGCAAGCGGAGGTGCTTATTGCATGACCTTCCCCTCTCGTACCCAAGTTCCCGAGCCGAGGCAACTTTGGTGATGACGGACACGTGGCCTTATGTGATGCCCCTGTTCCTTAATATGCTAAAATCGGTCCTTAATTTGAATATGATGATGTGTTTAGCATGATTTTATGTGCCATTATGTGAATATATGTGATTTTGAAATTCTATCTGTTCACCATAGGAATATCTGTTTGAATAATCCACTTCGGGAATTAAATTGAGGGCCTTATCGGCCATAAAACCCAAAATTGATTACGCCTTTGTGATTAGCGTAATTTTTAGAGCTACGGTGAAATTTAATTAGAAATTGATTCTGGTCAGATTAAACTGATTAAAT
>JAXFYN010000116.1:561772-646772 GCA_036172215.1 Camellia granthamiana | reverse complement strand
AAAGTTCTCCAACTCTCTAATACAAATCCAAGTTGCTTTTATTACATCAAAAAAACTTGAAAAGAAAGGTCAAGGCAATAAACTAGGGGCATGGGTGAGTCAAGTGCTCCTGCGTCCTTTGCTCGTGCTTACAGAAGCTTCTGAAGCCAAAGTGGGCCCGGTTTGTGCCTCATCCTTGAGCCAAGCCAAACACTCGCTAGAAAGGACATAACTGAAACTAGAGGCAGGGGCTAGAAGCTCTCTCATCCTCTAAGCAGTGAGGTACCTAGCCCAATGTGAACCACGAATAGGGAATGAAACTGGGTATTCTACTCCTTCCTCTGGGCTAGTCTAATCATTCCCAAACTGGTGTCTGAACAGGAAAGGAAAGTAGAACACGCAGTGCGTGAGGCCAATCAATTGTATGCCAGGCTGTCGAGCCATGCCATAACTCATCTCGGTCAGATTAAGCCAGGGGCAATGCCAAGCTATGTTAGTAGCAGACTTGTTACACATCCAGTTCTCATTCGGGAAATCCACTAGTCGGTGGCGGAAGAAATAACCTCGAGTTGAGTACTCAGGGCAAGAGTCCACTACCTTCAGCTTATCCATAAGCCACACCTAGGAAGGGATGAAAGAAAAGAGAGATTTAAAAAATAGAGAGATATATGTTGAGAGAAAAGTGAGAAAAGGGTTTTGAGAGAAAAATAGAGCATGAGTGCCAAGTGATGTGAGAAACATATATGAGAAAGGGTAGGAAACAATACCTAAAGAAGTAGCAGACTCCCCGCGAATCTGGTACTCTCTTGCCGATGAAAGGCATCCAAGCCCATCAAGGTCTCGGCCAGCACCAAACCAATGCAGCTCTTGCCTTCTTTTAGACCTTAGGCCACTTCGATCAATCAAATGCTGGATCTGCTGAAACTAGGGGCAAGAAAGAAATGAGCAAGCATACATAAGCAGAGGGCATGTTGCCGAAAACCTCGCCAGAGAAGGTCGCCTCTGTCACCGATGTTGGAAAATCGATGAATTAAGCTGGGTATGTCTAGCTCTTCGTTGTGAGCCAAAGATCGAGCCTCGTGCAAAGTAAGCCCACACATCCATCCCAAAGTTTTGCGTGGCCAAAACGGGACTAAGGCATGATTTCTTCATCCCATCGGGATTCTATTAGTGCTTGAAATTCTTCAATTGTTAGGTATATTTCTTGTCCCCTGAAGCGAAAGACATGTGTAATTGGGTCCTAACATCAAGCCACGACATTGAGGAAAAAAAAAAAAAAAGAGTGGAGAACAGCTCAACGGAAAAAGTGCATATATGCCGAAACTCCAAAAATTTACCTTTTCCGTGCCATCTAAAGCTGCTATCCAATCCGTGAGTTTTTCGACAAGAAATGGCTCCATTTGTGGAAGAAATTGCAGCTGAAATGAGGTTCTAGAAGAGAAATGACAAGGTTGAACCTTTTGTAAAAGATAAGGTTGTGAGTGGAAGCCAGCTATCAACAATCTGGAGGTTACTCACACTGGTGGCCGGCAGGCCACCTTCTCTAGCCGGCAATCTCTATCTCTGGCCGGTAGTCCCTCTTTCTGGTTTGCCATCCATCTGTGTGCTGGGCAGTGTTGGCAGCATGTGTTTTGTCTCGATCTTTGAGTGTTTTAAGGTTTTGTTTTGAGTCTTTTGGTTTTAGCAAGTTTGTCTATTTGTTTTTGATTTGTTTATCGAGTTGTATGTTGTATTTTGTATTTTGGTTGTTGGTCAGCTCATCACCCGATTAAGAACATTGTTTCAATCATGCGCTCTCTTGGCTAATTCAATTCCATGTCCATTTCAATGCAAATATGGTGCTCATGATATAAAAAATGACAACATAAAAACTGCGAGTTTTTATTCCGATCATGGTTTTTACAAAAGAGGAGTACAAGTTTCAAAAGCAAATAAAACCTATCTGAAGTTATACAATGTGCTAATGCTACCAAACAAAAAGACACTAAGAAAATAATAATAATAATAAAATACAAAAATTAGCGTCGATCATCTCAAGCCCGAGAGGCCCTCTTCATCCTCTTCGTCGGAGGGGAGGACTCGACGGCACTATCTTCATTAGCATCGCTGTCAGAATCAGTCTCTAAACCAGAGCCAGAATCTACCCCAACGTCATCCCCACTCTCGGACCCGAGCCAGCATCATCTCCACTCTCTGACGACTCAGAATGCTGACTCACTACCTTCTCGGAGTCACTAGTCTTAGCATCATCGACACTCAAGATGGGCTCTGAGGGACTACTCTGACCCTGGGTGCTCCTATCCCTACCTCGGCTGTGACTCACATCTCGCCCACTAGCTGGGGCCTGTCTCTCTCTCCTCCTTACTGCTAGAGGAAGTGCTGTCGATGCTGGTGCTGCTACCGCCACTGGTGCCATCGATGTAAGTGGGATCTGGAAAAACAGTTGTCAACATATCAGCTACAGTGTGTGTATCAGATACATATAGAATGCAGAATAAGTGTCATGCAGAAATCAGATACAGTATGAGTACAGTATGCCAATACAGTGTATCAATGCAGTTTAGGAAAGACTACAATTGAAATGCCAGTGTATTAATGGAAATATGATTGCATGATGCACAAACAGAGTAAGTAATGAAATGCATGCTGAACTGAAGGAAATTACCTGGATACCGTAGAGACTAAGTAGCATCTCCCTCCTCTACACCATACCCATCAGGAAAGCCACCAGCTCAATAAGGCTCCCCGTATACTCTATAGATGCCTGCAAGTGCATTTGGATGATCAATGTCTGGAATAAACATATCTAAAATGGAAATGTGGGGTGCAAATTGTAGAGTGTAGTCTATACTTGGACGAGCCCCGAACTCCAGCAAACTCATGCTCAGCCTCTGCCGGCTCGATCAAAATCTGATAAGCAGTCCCAGTCAGCCGCCAGCATGTGAGCGCAGTGGGAAGCTCTGGCCAACGGATAGTATGCTCAGCAGTGAAAGCCCCTCTAGTATGGGCCCTAGTCACCTGAGTCGCCTCGCCTGCTGCAGAAGCCCCTAACCCCTCTCCTGCGTGAGCGCTCGTCAGTGGAGGCATAAGGTGGGTCTGAATAAAGGTCATGTAATCGCCCTCACCTCTAAAGAAATCAGCGTCCAAGCTTACCATGAACTATATGACTACGTCAACAGATAGGTTATCCGTTGTCCTCATAGACTCCGGAGGTGGCATCGGAACGACTGGATCAGGCAAGCCCACAGTCTGGCAAACGAATCTCTCGTTCAAGAACCAAGCCCGGTAGACTGGGCCCTCCAGCATTATCCAGAAATATGATGTGCCCCAGGCTCCCACATATTGATCTCTTACCCCGGCCAACATCATGGCCCAGGGCTGCCACACAATTTGCAAACAGAGAATGCACGGATTGTTAGTTGCTATTAGTTGCAAAAGTGTGAATAAGAACAATGTTAAAGAAAAAATGACTGTGTTTCGGGTTACCTTGTGGGCAACCACAGTATCAAAGTAATGGCAGAAGAAGGCAAAGGTCTCACGACTCCTGCGCTGACACCGACCATCATACAATCTTGAGGGCTAGAAAATACGCATAAACCCATAGCTGCTAGGAAAGTGTAGTGATATGTGAGCAAGACAATGTATGAATAGATACAGAAAGTGAAAAGTATAAAGAACAAAGCATGAAGAAAGTGCAAAGCAGAAAGCACAGGTGTTGAACAGAAATAAAGCAGAAAATGTGAAATAGAAAATGTAAAGTGCAAAGAGGGAACTGAAATGCATACCTCCTAGGCTCGCCAATAGCCTCCAATCCGCTCTCCCCTCAGGCAAGAGGTAGAGCTCATATAGCCGTATAGGGTGGCGAGGCTAGCTCCGCCCCAATTGTAGAAGCTTACCTAGGGAAGGGTCACAAGGGCACTCAATAGATATAAACCCACGGTGTTCCACCTATTTGAAAACAAGGTGGTACTGAGGACAAACATCAGGAAGCCTCAAGCATACTGCTCCATCTCCTCCAGCGTCTCGGGCTCGCTCCCTCAGAACTGCTCGGCAAACTAACTATATCTCACCATGGCTGGCCGGTACAGAGGTGGGTGCGCTCCTAACAATTTGATCCAAGCAGCTTCCCACTCCCCCATGTTTGTGTCAAAAAGGATCGGATAACCCCTTACCCTTAAGCCTATGATGATTGCAAAGTCGTAGGGAGTCATCGTTATCTCCCCGACAGTAGAGAGGTGGAAGGAATTGGTGGTATCCCATCACCTCTCCACTACTGCTCCTAGAAGGGAACGGCTCGCTATGACGCACGTCAGTCCAGAGCAGAAAAGGCCAAAGCCAGCCTCATCGACGATGTCATGGACCCCGGCAGGTAGCTCGTCGTACCAATCCCTCGCTGTCGTCGCTTCGTACCCCCTATAGGCATAGGAGTCTCCCTGTGGCAAAGAACAGATGAATCATCTGAAAAGCAGAGATGAAAGAGTAATCAGATGAAAGGCAATGCAAGAAATGCAATTAAAGGAGATGTAGGAATGCATGAAAACATAGTTCATACCTCAGTAGCACAGGAAGAAAGGTGGGAGGTCGGCTCCCTCAGTAGGAGGTCCTCTGGTACGCTGCGAACAAAATCGCTAAAACACCTAATGCCTTCAAGCGATAATATGTGCATGCGGGGATGATATCTCACCACATCGAAGGGCCGCACTCTCAATGGTAACGGCTCTGGCTCAAACTCGGGGCAAACTCTGCCTCAAGGTCAGCCTCAATGTCCTCAGCCGCTCTGCTGGCCTCGGCAACTACTGGCTCCTCTACCTCGGTAGCAGGTGGAAATACAGGTGGAACCTCTGGAGGAGCTTCGTCATGAGGAATCTCATCTGCCCTCGGGAAAGTGGGTGAAAAGCAGGTGAAAAGTGAAGAAAAATGGAGAAAAGAAGATAAACTTGGAAAAAGTCAACCCTAGGAGAGAGAAAATGGAAGAAAAAGTTCAAAACCAGGGAAAGTTCATGAAACCCAAGAGAAACTCGAGGGGAACAAGCCTAAAGTGGTGAAAATCCAAGAAAAAACGATGAAATCAAAATCTGATCGGCTTAAAGTATAGAGAACTAAGAGGGTTTTGCGAAAAAAGTTTGCGTGGAGCATTGGAAAACGCGTATGAAGCGCAAATCTAGAGAGAATATGCACCTAAAGAGAGAGGGAGAGGGTTTTCAGATGTGTAGAAGTGAAGAAATGAAGTGTGGGCTGGTATATTCAAAGACCCAAGGCAAAAAGACATCTCTGCCCCCGAATTTTCCATCGGTGGCTGGCAGGTGGCCAGCGCTCTTCCATTGTGGCCAGTGGCCCTCCTCTATGTTCTAATGCTATTTTGTGTCTTTGTTTCCCAAGAAGTGTATGGAAGGTTCTGTTTTGAAAGCTTGCAGTACGTTCTGGTGTGAATGTGTCCGACTTGCTACTATGAACGAGGTGTATCCTTTTGAACATGTTGTAATTCCTTCGAGAGGTAATTGGAAAGAGCCACCGAATATCATTTTTATTCGTTTTGTCAAATTATGTCTTTGTTCTCTTCCGTTGCATAGAACGTGTATTTCACGTATACGCATATTGCACGCATGTCTTATATCGTTCATGATTCATGCATAGAACATGCTGTCAATTTTGCATAGAATATACTTTTATTTCTTGCATAGAACATGCCTTCAAATTAACATCATACGTCGGCTGTCCATCTTGTATGGAATATGCATTGTCACTCTACCGTCACGTTCACTTTGTGCATCTATCGCACACATTCACTTTGTGTATCTATCGCATTTATTCATTTGTGCATCTATCGTACACCTCTCTGTTTTATCTTGGGACACGTGAAGCGCAAGCCTGAGCGGTATCTGTTTTATCTCAGGAGGCATGAAACGCGAGCCCGAGCGGTTTCTCTTGTATCTCAGGATGTGTGAAGCGCGGCCCTAGGCGTGTTTTATCTCCGGACGCGTGAAGCGCGAGCCGAAGCGGTTTCTCTTGTATCTCAGGATGCATGAAGTGAGGCTATGGGCGTGTTTTATCTCGGGACGCGTGAAGCACGAGCCCGAGCAGTTTCTCTTGTACCTCAGGAAGCGTGAAACGCAGCCCTGGGTGTGTTTTTATCTCGAAACGTGTAAAGTGCGTCCCCGAGCAATTTCTCTTGTATCTCAGGACGCGTAAAGCGTGGCCCTGGACGTGTTTTATCTCAGGACGCGTGAAGCGCAAGCCCAAGCAGTTTCTCTTTTTTTTTTTTTATCTCAGGACGCATGAAGCGTGAGCCTGAGTGATTTTTTTTGTTTCTCAAGACGCGTGAAACAAGACCTTGAGTGGCTTTTATCTCTGGATGCATGAAGCACGAGCCCAAGCGACTTTTATTATTTCTCGAGATGCGTGAAACGCGAGTCTGAACAATTTTTCTTGTTTCTCGGGACACGTGAAACACAACCCCGAGTGGTTTTCATTTCTCTATTTCTCAAGACGCGCAAGGCGCAACCCTAAGTTGTGTTTTCTTTCCTTTTCTCGCGTTTTGGCGTGGTCAGAGTGTGTTTTATATCTTTTTACAAGGAACCTGTGTTGGTTTTAAGCTTGAAGCTGCTCATTCATATGTTGTTATCTTGTTACATCTGATATTGCTTATAGCATCATCTTGAATGATCATGAGTTTTCAAAATAGCCGGCTTCGCGAAGTGTGTAAGTCCAGCTTTCAAAGTCATTGTGCATATCATTTGCATCTTGCCCTAGAACTATGTTGGTTTGATTCCTTGCAAAGGGATACATAGACAGCCTGCGGGCACAACCATTTATTTCTGTTTTGATTGTTTTCCCAAGTCTTACGACCTTGTCAAAATAGGTCGTCTTTGGGCTTTGACATTTACTCACGTCATTTCATGACTCCGAGTTCTGTCAAAGAGGGGCAACTGTAGACACCCCATTTTTGAATGCCCTTATGACTTGGACGTCATCGCTTGCACACCCGATAATGAGTGTATATGCTTGTCAAGTGCTCAAAGTCCTCAACGGAATACCACAGCTTTGAGCCCTCCAAACCTTGCACCTCTGTTGCCTTGTTTTTGGACCAAAATCTTGGATCAAGCCTGCAACCATTGGTGGCCTACCGGCCACTGCTATGGGCTGCCAGCCATTGCTTCTAGTTGCTGGCCATTGATGTGGCCTACCGGCCACCAATGCCTTTTGCAGATATTTTGTGACAGTAGTGCCAGTTGTTTGTACAGATGCTTGCTTCTGCTCCTACATATATGGCTGGATGTTTTTGAGGGAGGTTCATGCTTTCTATATATAGAGGACCTCCCCTCTTGCTTTAGAGGTTAGAAAAATTTTAGAGCAAAATTTTTCCTCTCTCCCTACAATGCTCTCTCTCTCTCTTGCAAATTTCTTAACCTTTGCCTATACACTCTTCACTTTTGCTTATATACTCTTAACCAAACCTCTCCATCTTTGAGCTGAGGTATCTTTGAGCCTTGCTTGAGCTCTTGAGCATGTGTTTTCCTTGTTTTATTGCTTAAAAGTGATCTCCTCTTCAAGAGGTATACAGCTTTACCTCTTTACTTGATGTATTTAATCTTTTTCTTACTACTTTTCAACTGTTTTGGGGCTGTAAAAACTCTGTATTTTTGGGCTGAAACTTGGGTTTTAAGGTCAATAAAGGTTGAGGGGGTGGTTCATCATTCTTTACACCTTGCTCTCAAGGCCTTTACCCTTGTGTTTTACACATTTACATTATCTTTTTTTGACCTTTTAAACACTGATTTTCAGAGTTATTTTAGTGGCTAAAATCATCTTTTGAAGTCCAAAATTGGAGGGGTTAGCCACCCCTCCTTGTGTTTTGCTTACTAGCCTAGCATGATCCATGTTTTAGCTTATTATTCTAGCTATTTTTGTCTTAAATCCAGCATGTTTTAGGACTTATTTAGCACTATTTTAGGACTGTTTTTAAGTGATCATTGCATTTGAGCCTTGTATTACATGCTTGTAGTGTAATTGTCCTCATAAGTTTGGTGTTTTAGGCATAGACACCACCTTATTTGAGTTGATTGCATTTATTTATGGCTTTTCATACTTGTGATCACTCTTAATCACCTCTGCAACCTCCCTCCTTTCTTGGATTTTTCGTTGCTCTGAAAGTGGTTTCAAACTACTTGTTTGTTTAAACATGAGATTGAGATATCATGCTTAATGGTTTAATCCCTTTGGGGGTTCATTACCAACGGTACGATGTCACTTTCATGCCCAAAGGAACTCTTGGTTTGAGCCCTCTTTCCATTAGAGGACTTAAATTCACCTTTGGACTCAATTGACTAAAGAATCGATGGTAATCTACAGTGAAGTAATAAATTGAGGCTAAAAAAGGTGCAAGATAATAATTTGGTTTGGGTTCAATCGGAAGTTAATTGAACCCATGAGTCTTGAGTCGTTTCATACTCGTTAGTGATGAAAACGGCTCAAGATTCATTGTCAACTACTTCCTTTGATCTTTCATGATAGGGAGGTGGTTTTGAGAGTCTTATTTTGTTGCATTTATTGAATTTGCACACTTGATTCATAAACTATCATGCAATGAATCTGCATCCATTAGTGGTTTGTGAATTAAACTTGCTACTCTTTTGAGCTGTTCAAATAATAAGGAGGGGTAAATTGTGCAAGCAAACCCTTGAGAATACACTGTCTCTGCTCTATTTGCTCTCTGTTGTAGCAGAACAATCCAGTCAGCAGTGGCTGGCAGGCCACTATTGGTGGCTGGCTGGCCATCATCCGTGGACGGCAAGCCCTCTACCGGCCACCAGTGCAAAGCAGAACAGAGTTGATCTAGAGGTGGAAATCAATGCAAATGTTCTACTGTGCAACAAAGGCATTCAGCAGCAAAAAGAGTGGCTTTTTCAGGTGGAAACCGCCTTCATGCATGAGCCCTCCATCGATTCTCGGGATCCGTGTTATGAATATATTAGTATTGTGATTAAAATAGCGACTTTGTAATTAATTAGTTAGAATAGCTAATTCGTTTCGTGTTGTAATTATTTTAATTAGTTAGCTAGTTTAGTTAATTAATTCAGTTTGTAGTAATTAGTTAAGTAGTTTAGCTAAATTATTCATTTGGATTTGTAATAGTTAATTAATTAGCTTAGCTTTAATTAGTTAGTTGGTAAGTTCATTCGGACCCTCTAGTGTGAGGGCGCAATGTTGTAATGATGTGTATGTCTTCCAACCCCACGTCTTTCTCATTTTTATTAAATTGCTTATGATGGTTAGATTAGAACATCATATTTTGTTTAGCATACTCCGTGTTTACATTCACTTGTATTGCATGTACTGAGGCTCGGTTCATCATTCTAACTTGCATTGTTAGTAAAATAT
Organism: Camellia granthamiana; assembly: GCA_036172215.1. NCBI lineage: Eukaryota > Viridiplantae > Streptophyta > Magnoliopsida > Ericales > Theaceae > Camellia > Camellia granthamiana. The sequence continues at coordinate 637,415 of JAXFYN010000116.1, read as the reverse complement.
TCTTTGAATACATGCTTAGACTTCATGCAATCAAATTGCTTCATTTTCCATATTAGTAGCTGAGCCTAGTAAATTGCATATCGCATGTGTTGCATTAGTCATATTGCATAGTTAGGATCATGTATTTTTTCTAACTTTGTCATCTTTTTTGGCTTGGAGTACTAGCTGAGCCTTTACTCGCTTTAACATATCGTATGCATGTGATTGTTGCCATGTCTAGCATGTTTGCCAAGAGACTAATTGCTTAAGTGCTATAATTGCTTGAATGCCTGTGGATGAAGGCTAGTTGCTTGAATTGGAATAATTTGAGCAATGTTTATATGTAATCACTTTTTCAAGTGGTATATTTTCGAAACAATTTTCAAAAAAAACATGAATAAAGTGTTCCAATTCTTGCAATTTAGTCAATACTTGTGTGTGTGCGCATCACATAGTAATTTAGCCTATAACCAGAACAAGAGCATATAATGTAAATAAAATTCATATCATGATTAGTAAAGGCCGATCATTGATCGGGCGAGCAGGGATGCTCAATTAATGACCTTCCCCTCTCGTACCTAAGTTCCTAAGCCGAGGCAATCTTGGTGATGATGGACACGTGGCCTTTGGCACAAGTCTCAGGTTTCCTAAATTTCCCAAAAAATATTTAGGTCGCGACTCTGTATTTGGCAAAACAGTCCATTTTTTACAATTTAATTTAAAACCGATTTTCCAAAAGATTTGCCAGATTTAGACTCTTTTGTGTTTATCTATTTCACAGTGCACTTGTGAGATCATTTTCAGACCGCGGGAGTCCGATACTATAGGGCTTCTTTGCCTTCCGAAAGAGGGCACGAAAAGTCAAGGCACACAAAACATTTTCATTTCTCTTTCCAAAAACCGTGCAATGCCAAGCATATATCTCGAATCATGATATCATTTCCTTTACAACAGAAAACAAGGCAATTAATACAATATTGTGAATCTCTCAGATGTGTCTGCAAGTAGGCTACAAGCATTACCAAATTATCATTTTACCGGTATTAACCAGAAGGCTCGACACCTAACCACGTGGGTTTCTGGACTTTCACCAAGGACACACAGACCAACTTAATACCACCACTACACTTCTACTTAGATTCATCAAGGTATTCACCCATTTTTTCTCAAAACAACAACATTTTCAATGTGTTAATATGCAACAATGCACAATGGAATGGATGACAAAATAGTTTCAATTCTTCTAATTCTCATGCAATTTCCACAACAATCATAACTATCCTTCACCGATAGCCCAAAATAGATATCTCTAAATAAATAATTAATTTCCATAAAGATAAACTTTCCAAATTTCAGGATGTTGGTGGTAATACATACCTAACCCTGCCATCCTCATCAATATCAATCCAATTTCATATTTCTAACATCAATTCTATTATTTATACAAAATCAACATTTGATATATTTAGGGCAAAACCCCATTTTCTTCCAAACCCAATTGCAAGTATCAAAACCAACCATTTTATCAAAATTCAACCTCATTTCAAATCCCACAACCATTTTCAAGAATCTATTTGAAACCGCTCTTTTCATTTTTAACCCAAAACCTTAGATTTGTTCAAAAATCCCTATATCACAATATTGTTTTAAAAATAACAAATAACTGAGGCCTCGTTTGGGAATAGGCTATTTTATTAATTTTTTGGCTTTTTAGCTAAAATATAAGGTCACAAAACTTGTATGTTTGGAATGATTTTTTGATTTTTTACGAAAAGATGAACAAAAATAGAGAGAAAAATGAATCTTTGACTTTTTGGTATGGGTTATAGGCTTTTTGATTTTTTTAGTAACTTTTTGACTTTTAAGCTAAAACTATTACTTCCCAAATGAGGCCTAAGTTAAAAATCATAAAAGAGTGCAAAAAATCCCTACATCAAGCTTAGAAGACGAGAGAAAGAACGGAGAAACCACAACGAAGCCGAAAGTCAAACTTTTTCGATTAGAACGAGGCTCTAGACGTGCTCTACCTTTTTCTCAAAGGCACAAGGGTAGAGAAACCAATGGATCTAGGTGTATTTGTGGAGAGAATGTGAGTTTTAGATAGAGAGAGTCCCAACTTAGGGTTTTGAAATGTTTAGAGAGAGAGAGAGAGAGATGAAAAAGTGATGTAAAAAGTGAATTTTATAGACTGATATATGCGCAGACCACTCAAGTCCAAGAAGTGTCACTCAAGCGTCCAGACATAAAAACATGGGACCGCTCAAGCGCGGGAATTACTGCTCGAGCGAAGAATACAAACTCCCATAAGTTTTGCAGACAGAAGACCACCGCCCGAGCTCGACAAAGGCGACTCGAGCCAACACTGCTCGAGCACAAGAAGTGTCACTCGAGCGAAGAATGCCAACTTCCAGCATCTCTGCAGGCCTGCAAAAGTACTAAGAGTTTACAATTACCGCTCGAGCGCAAGAAGTGACACTCAAGCGAAGAAGCCAAAATCTGGACAACAACAATTTGGACTAACAAGCTACCAACATATTCCAAACACAACCAAAACACTCCAATAGCCAAACTCAATAAGGAAAAAGTGAAACCAGACAAGAACAACTATATGAGACAATGAAACCCAGATCCAAAATATCAACGGATTAGGTCTAAACCAGAATTGTAACATTAGTTTTGTGTAAACAAATTTTAAAAGTAAATAAATAAATTAATTAATTAAAAAATTAATGATTTTTACACAAACTCTAAACACTTGTTTTGCACAATCACTTTTAATATAAAAGTCAAGTACTTAGCACTATAGTGGGATTTTCTCAATTTTTTAATTCCTCCCTCCCCCCCAATTTTCTCTCCCGGGCCCAAAAAAAAAATACGTGGGTTGAAAGAGAAGAGAAATGGGTATTTATGCAGCTTTTCATTGGGAATGTAATGAGGCTATTTTAGTCTTTTAGCTTTGGAGATTTGAGGGTATTTATACCTTTTAATAATTTATATCAAGGGTTAATAAATATAAAAATAAGGGCAAAATAAGAAAAAGAATAAAGTTATGGGTAATTCTATTGTCATACACTAAACTCTCTCAGTGCGCATCTCTTCTTAATGCACACACTTAATAATTTTCAAATATTAAGTTTTGCTCAGTACACATCATTCCTTGTAAAAAATATCCCCAACTCCTTCAAACCCAATCTAAGTCTTGCCACCACTTGCCACCACCATCGCTGCCATAAACCACTGCAAACTCCAGCCACCATCGTGAGCCTCTCATCTTACATGCATTGTTATCACCATCTTTGGTGGCCCTCCTCAACCTTGCCCTACCCTCCTTCACCATCCCCTTCGCACCTCCGCCCCTACCAAGGCCTCTCTGACACTCTCCTCGCGACCCTTGTTGCTCCTTCACCTGCAACACATCAACATTTTCACATTCCAATCACCACGATATAAAGAGATTCATAGAGAGAGATCATGTGACCAGGGTTCTAAAATAAAGAGAGATCACTGGAGATTAGAGTTTCGTATAGAGAGAGAAGGGTTACGATTATGATTTTGATAGAATGAAGGGTAGTGGTTGCAAGGGTGCCAGAGAAGGGCTGAAGACTGAGTTTGCAATAGTTGAAAGCTTGTGGCAATGAGGATTTTGCGGCGATAGAGTTGCAGCAATAGTGGTTTGTGGTGGTGATTGGTAGGGTTAGGTTTAGGAAGTTAGAATTTTGGTAGAAAAGATAAAGATAATTTGGTAATTTTATTTTAAGACAAAATTGTAACAAAATAAAATATTATTAAGTGTGTGAACAAAGAGAAAATAGGATGTGGAAATAGAGGCTCTCTAAAGTTAAAGGATAATCTAAATAGAATGTTAGTCAATTTAACAGTCAACTCACGGATATGGGGTATTTGTAAATTTACAATAAACCGGAACGAAGGACAGAGTAATATCAGAAAAAGGAAAGAAGGTCATTGTTATTTTTAGATATTTCAAGGGAAGTGCCTATAATTTACCCATATTAAAATGTTGATTTTGTTTTTTTCTATTTCATTCATCAACACAAAATCTAGTTTAATATTGATTTGCTAAACCCAAACGAGGACTCCTCCAAAACCCAAACTCTATGATAAATTATTTTTTGTTCTTAGAGCAATGTCTTGTGGTGCTTAACTTGATATTCATTAGTTAAAATATTGAAATTATATTTTTTTTTGTTGAGTTTTTAGAAAATAATTGTACAAGTGCCAAGTAATAAATATATACATATTTTTTGTGAACTAAAAAAAAAAGGAGTGTTTCTTGGAGGCATCATTGCAATTCCTAGGCTTCGGTATCATGGCCAAATTTACCCCAATTTAAAGGAAGGGACCCACTATTAGGATAAGCAAGGAATGCACCAACTCCTAGTATAGGAGGCAGAGTCACGACCGGAGTACAATATGGTTAGCTTCACCAATAAATGAGATACTAGTTGTACCCACTAGGAATCAAGCCTTGCTCAACTGTATGGAAGGCCAGTATCTTTCCATGCCATCACTACCATCGGTGGTAAGTAATAAATAATATGAAATAATACTTCAATATTGGGAAAGACTAAAATATGTGTACCACATGCACCTTATAATTAAAAAAGAAAATAACATAATTTCATATTTTCTGAGTCTTAACAAAAATAAAATAAAATAAAAAGATTATAACCCAACACCACATGAAACATAATTAAAGATTTCATGAGTTATAACTAAAATATTTATCATAATTAAAGAAGAAAATTAATAATAACTAAATAAGAAAATAACATAATTACAGATACACATGATACACCATTTTAAAAGAGTGGGTATAGTATAATTTCCTTTCAGCATTATCAAATAATCACTGCAAACACTATTGCTTAATAAACCAAAAAAGTCTTCAGTAGAGCATGTCCTAACAACTCCTACTTTAATTCAAGGTTATCTTTACTAGAGGTAGATTAATGGTTCCAACCCCATGATTGCAACAGCTGTTAGGGAATGTTCCTTTGATTTTGACCCTTGAAAATCACAGCCGTACAGTGGTGCCAATAATTAAAAAAGGCATAATGTATTTATTCACACACCTTTTAAATATGTAAATAATTTAAAAAAGAGATAATTGTTAAAAAGTCTACTCTAATAATTATCTACGATATTAAGTTCAATGAATATTTTTTTGTTGGTGAGCGGTCTACTCTTTATGAAATAGTTTGGTGATAAATATTTTTGTTAGTTTTGAAGGACATTTTTTTTTTAATTTTACCCCTTAATTTATCTGTCAAAGTTTTTTTAATTTGTAGACTTTTCGTTGACTATCTATTCAAATTTATATCTATTTGTTCAAATTATTTTTTATCTATTCAAATTTATATATATCTGTTCAAATTTTTTGACTATCTATTCAATTTTTTTTTACCTATCTGTTTATTTTTTTCTCCTAATTCTATATGTTAAACCATAGGTACCAAAACATAATGACAATCAACATTAAATATCAACATTAATGGAGGCAGGAGAGATTGAAGGTATTTTGGTCTTCTTACCTTAAATAAGATCTAATGAAATAATAAAAAAGAATATGAATTGAATGGAATAAAACTCTTAGAAATGGAACTTATTAAAAAAGCTCCCTTAACTAAATACTATCACAATAGTGTACGAATAAATTCAATTTATCATTATTTATTTAAGTTAATACTATCACACAAATAATTTTCTAACTCAATTTTATCATATTCACAATCTCATCCAACCTAATACACTCAATAAACATGGCCTTGACTCATAAAATCAGTATTGTAGTTAATAGTGTTGGAGATTTCCTAAAAACTTCAAAACTTTAATTATTTTTATTTATTTCCTTTTATAGTCTTATTTATTTGAATTTTAAATTTGGTTTTGGTTTTAAATCAAAAGGTGTGTCTGTTCCAAACAGATACCAAAGAGTCTATTTAAATAGGACTCTAATTGAGAAAAGAAATACAACGTACTCTGATCTCTCTCTCTCTCTCCCTTTCTTCTCTTTACAATTTTATATTTCATATTTTCTGGGCAATTGATACATCCTTGGCAAATTCTTCTGGTACAACTGTGCATTGTATCAGATTCCTGTGGATTCTTGGGTTGTATCTTGGAGTCGTTTGTGATCGTTAGAACCTGCACGGAGGGAGCGCATAACGACTTTAGGACAGCGTCTTTGACGTGCCTCTCACAATCACACAGGCTACTTTCTGAATTCTTTCATCTTTTACTTATACTGTTATATATTTGTATGTATAGTTTATATTGATTTGTGAAAACCTATTTAAAAAGAATCTGTTTTGCTTTCAATATTATTCTATAAAATTGATTTAAGATAAATATTTTTCAATTCCCACAACAAATAGTTGGCATTAGGGGTGTTTGGTATGTTCTAAAATAGCACATATTATTTTAACACATTATCCTATTTGGGTCATAATCATCTTATTTGAGTCACGTCACTCTTCTACCACGTCACTTCAAATTTAACTCACATTTTACGTTTTTTCGTAAAAAGTTAAAAAATATATTTATTTATATCATCCCAAACACCCCAATAAAGTAAATAAAAGACAAATTTTAATTTTATTACCAAAAGTTGATATGACCTTTTAAATATAGATTAAAAGGTAAATTATAAATACACCTACTAAAATTTACTTAAAATACAATTTATTTTCTTATGATTCTAGAAATTAAATCTCGCTCCTTGAAATTTTTAATTTCATAACAAATGGTCATTTTTATTAATAAATTATCAAGTTAATTAACAGTTTTTAGTGATGTCAGAAATTTATTTCAATTAATAATTTAGGTAATTTTATCATTATATAAGAGCGCAATTAGGAATTTTAGTTTTTTAATTAATTCTGTTAAATAAAAATTCCGACAATGAAATATTAATAATTTTTCAAATCATATGGGGCTATTCGTATTTTAAGCAAATTTGAATGAACGTTTTTGTAATTTATCCTAGATTTAAAAATAAAAAAAAATAAAAAATAAAAAATCCCATTAAAAAATTATACTCCATTTGTCCCAAAATAATAGTCATTTTTGGTGAATTTAATTTTTTCTTCATAGTACAATTATTGCACTTTAAAAAAATTGATTTTTAAAATTACCCTTTGATAGTACATTTTTTGGGGAATATCAATTGTCATAATTGTACTTTTTGTGTTGTTAATAAATTTAAAAAAATGGCAAAATAAAAAATTAATATTATTTCAATTCTTGATTTTTGAAAAGTGACTAATATTTTGGGATATAAAAAATAGAATAAGAGACTAATATTTTGAAATGGAAAGAATATGTTTTTATTTACATATTTTTGCTTTTAGTAAAAAAAATTTAATTTTGTATCAATTTTTTGTTTCAGATAGTAGGATTTAAAAAGCATTTTTTTAAAAACAAAAATACTAACGACTAAAAATTAAAACAATAAAACATAAATAAATAAATAAATAAAACCTTTTTCGTTTTGTTTTAATGTAGTGCACTTTTTTCAAAAAATGTTATTTTATTTTTATTTTTTAAGTTTGTCTAGTCTTTTTTTTTTTTTTCTCAATCAATGGGAGATTAATTACAAATATGAAAATAACTAAATCAACTAATTTAGCTTATCTGTTAAATCATTTTCAACGAATAAAATTACTAAATCATTCTATCTTTTTAATGAATTAACTAATTATTCACTACTTCAATCTATTAATTTCAAATAATTCACCATTTCAATAGGCATTTTGCTTTTTCCAGTAAATAATAACTAAGCATTTGTGTTAAATTATTCACCACTTCAACCAGTTATTAGTTTTAATTCATAACTGAACTTTGTTAGGACCTTTTAAATTCAAGTAAGTTTTTTATTTATTTATTTATTTTTTATTTTATTTTTGTTAATCGATAGGAGAGTAATTACAAATATAAAAAATATTTATATTATCAAACAAATTAATAACTCATAACAGCTAAATAGCCAACAAAGTCTAACACAAGTAATATACCAAGCCTAAGCCAAACAATTATTTTCACCCACAAATCTAGATGGTGGAGCATGCGAAGTTGGTTGGAATCCAAAGGCATTTGGCGATTTAAGTACCTTAAGGCCAAAATCAACTTAAGGACTAAGTGTCCCTAGACCTACAATGTAATCTGACTCCCAAACCAAAAAATCCTTGGTCTGTCCCACAACCCTACTGTTCCTAGATGGTGATACATGCAAAGTGTGGTGGGGAATCCAACTCTGTTTGACGATTTTAGAATATAAACAGCTCAAGATCTTTCAAAGAGATATCATTATCACGTAGTTGGGATCAAGAATTATAAATTTCTAATTCTTCAATTCCATGCCAGGTAATGAAAGCGAGCAGGGTTAAAGTTGCCAACTAGTTAGTTGCGGAGTTATGTGAATGTGGCATGTGTGAGGGCCCATGTCCATTTTTCTCTGCCTTTGTAAATTGTTCCATTGTCGTTCTTTCTTTCCCCTTTCAACTTCTGCTGGTTTTCACTGCTATCCATGGATATCTCCTCTTGTTGTACTTGTATCTTTCTCTTATAATCAAAGATGCTACAATTTTGGCTGTTGGGGCAGGGAAGACCCGCAGTGAGAATCAAACCCTTAACTCATTCTATCCTTTATATACCATTCCATTACCAAATCAAAGGACTTTTTTCTTTTATCATTTGACTCTTTCTATGTCAAAGCCTATGAAGCACGGATACTCCGAAATAGCCCCCGTACGCGTATCGGATACGTATCGGACACGGATACGCGCCCGATACGGCTGGATACGTATCGGATACGGGAAATGAAGTATCCGAATTTTTTTTTTAATTTTTGAATTTCGGATACGGCTCGGATACGGGAGGATACGGTAAGGATACGGTCAAGATACGGGATGGATACGGCGGGGCAAAAAAATAATTTAAAAACTTTAAAGAAGGGTCATATTGTAAAATATGAAAAAATATAAAATACACACAACAAATACAGTTCATTCTTCGTATAAGCTAGGTCAAAACCAAAAACAAGAACCAAACTCTCTTACCTGGGTCAAACAGCAGCCGCGAAGGAGGAGGAAGTCGTCGTCGTTCGTCGTCATCTTGGACAGCACAGCAGTCGCCGATCGTCGATCAGACAGGAGCTCCACGATCGGCTTTGAGGTTCGTTCCTCTCTCTCTCCCTTTCGGTCCCTCTGTCTCCCTCTCATCCCCTTCCCCCTCTCGAGTCGCGATCTCACGAGCTCTCTCTCTCGCGAGCTCGATCTGTCTGTTTGGTTGGAGATCGCGACTGGATCTCAACCCCTCCCCCCTTTGACTCGCGACTGCATCTCATCTGTGTATTTTTTTTTTTTTTTTTTTAATTGTTGAATTTATACTCTGTGATTTGCAAATCAAATAAAATATTAAAAAAAAAAAAACTTAGGTATATTATTCGGTTTAAATAAAACAAATAAATAAATAAAATAAATAAAACAAACAAATAAATAAACAAATAAGGTAAAAAAAATAAATAAATAAAACAAATAAATAAATAAACTTATTAATAAATAAATAATGTTATTGTTTAAATTATTAAATAAGTTTTTTTTTGGTTACATTAATGTTTTGTTTTGTTACAATAATGTTTAAATTATTAATGTTTTGTTTTGTGTAGTTGCTCCGTAAATAAAATCAAATAAATGAAATAAATAAATAAATAAATAATCTTATGAATTACTTATAAAACAAATAAATAAATGAAATAAACTTATTAAAAATTATTCAAATTACTTATAAAACAAATAAATAAATAAACTCATTAAAAATTATTAATGTTTTGTAATTAATGTTTAAATGTTTTGTTTAAATGTCTGTGTTACATTAATGTTTTGTTTTATTAGTTTACCTATTGATGTTGAAGACTCTTAGTTCATAGGAATCTCTCTTTTTTTATCAAGTTGTCTTTTGTTTTAAGTTTTATTTTTATGTATGCTACATTACTAAAAATGCTTGAAGTTTTATTTTATGTATGTTCAATTACTAAAAATTGTTGAAGTTTTATTTTTGTGTATGCTACATTACTAAAAATTATGGAAAAAAATATTTTTTATGGACGTATCCCTGCCGTATCCGTATCCTACTTTTTCGAATTTTGCCGTATCGCCGTGTCCGTATCGTATCGTATCCGTATCCCGTATCCGTATCCGTGCTTCCTTGCTAAACCTTGATTGTACTTTCCTAAATTTACCATACGATCAGTACTGGACCTTATTTATATGAATAAAGAATTGAATTGAACTTCGGTTTGAAGAGAAGGAAAAAGAAGCATATGGCTAGGCTGATGATACAATTATTGAGTTATAAAAAAAGAAAAAAAAAAAAACCAAACAATTATTATTAATGACATACAACTCCTATAATGGGAGAGAAATAAACCACTATCACAAAAGATATCAAACTCCTCTCTATAAAAGTTGAACTTAAGATTTCACACCACAAAGGATGTTACACAACTACTAAGCCAAATATCCTGATTAAGTTTTTTTTTTTTTTTTTTATTGACTACAAAAATATTTTTAAAACTCTTTATTTTAATTAATTTTTGAAACCTCAAAGCGACGGCGTTGCCACAAAGCCAACCCTGTGACTGGGATGGTTGTGGTGGTGGTGATTATTCAGGGCGAAGGTGGAGGATGAGTTGGGGATAGCCAACAGTATATGACAATTGTAGCAAGCGACTGATGGTTAGCGATAAAGTTGCAAATGAAAGTGGAAAGAAAAATGGTTGAGAGCCCGAAATCTGGGGCTCGAATCCGGCTCGAAGCCCAAAACAACGTCGTTTTGGGCTTCGAATTTTTTTTTTTTTTTTTTTTTTTCTTCCTTCCTTCTCTTTCTTCTTCTTCGTTGAGTTGAACACAGAGGAGAGAGAGAGAGAACACAGAGGCGAGAGAGAGAACGCAGGTCGTCGTCGGCGTCGCAGCTTGTCGGCCGATCGTCGCAGCTCGTCGGCCGATCGTCGCAGCTCGTCGCTCGTCGGCCGATCATCGCATCGCCGCCTCCGCCTCCGCCTCCGCCCGCCTCCGCTCTGCCCCCGCCCGCCTCCGCCGCCTCTACCGCCTCTGCCTCCGCCCGATTTTAATGCCCCCTCCAGTTCCTCTTCTCCTCCTTCCTCTTCCTCTTCTTCTTCTGCTTCCTCTTTCCTTCTCAAATTCGAGCCATTCGAGCTTTGCCCTTTTCGGGGCTCTCTACCGGGACTGAAGTGGAAAAGAGAAGAGGAATAATGAAAAGAGAAAAGGACATATTGATAAATTCAAATGTCCAAAATCTTTTTTTTTTTTTTTTCATAAAGCATATTCCATATTTTTGCTGGGAATATTTTTCAAGTTTTTATCTTCTTTGTAATTATTTTGCATACCTCTGCACATTTTTTTATTATTTATTTATTTATTTGTGATCTTTCCATTTTGTTGCAATTTTCTCTAAATAATTTGCATATTTTTTGTGTCTTACTTTTCATTATTGAAAGGGCATTTGAATATGTTCACATTTACTATTTTTATTTATGTTTGCTTTTTATAAAAATAAAAATTATGTTTGTCATATATATATACACTAGTGTATGCCCGTGCCTAAAGGCACGATGCAATTAATAATGACATTAAAATATAAATCAAAATAAAATTATTAAAACATAATGTTAAGATTTTCCTTTTCAATGGTGGTGGATAGTCACAGAGCGGAAGTGGCGATGAGTCCCTTAGTTCAACACCCATTTCAAAAACTTTTTCAAATTTACTTAAGTTTTGTGAAGAAATTTTAATTTTTACTATAATGCTATTATATGTATTAAAAATTTGGCTCATTAAATTTTTTAAAATTTTTATTAAAAAATTATAAAATTAAATGTTAGTATTTTATGATGAAATGTCTTGAAATTATTCTAATATGAAAGTTAATATTTTTTATAAAAATTATTAATTTTATTGAATGTATATTAAAAATAATACATGATATAACGGTTTGATTTGATTTTTTAATTTTTTTTTTTTTGAAAAAATAGAAATAAATTTGACAAAAATAAATTTTTTGGTTTGATTTTTCAAAAATTGTTTTAAAGGTATTTTCATTTATTTTATTGGATTTTTTTTATTTTACTCATTTTTTTGTACTTTTTAAATGCACCTAATCTAAATATATTTGAAAAGTAAAACAAATTGACTAAAATATTAAAAAATTCTAACAATAAAAAAAATTCAAACAAAAATCTGTGCATTTTTATTTAGATTTTTGTTTTTTTAATGAATTTTTTTCGTATTTTACTTTTTAAATGCATCTAATTTTGATATATCTAAACTGTACCAAAAAAAAATGACTACAATATGGAGGGAAAAAAAAAGTTGAGAAATAACAAACGAAAACCAGTCTCAAAATAATTTCTGAAAAATTAGACCAAACAAATATATTTTCAACACCCATTTCAAAAACTTTTTCAAAATCATACAAAATCAACACTCATTTTCTATTAAGGAATTAAATTTATTTCATAAATCAAACTAAAATCAAAACCCATTTTATGATCTCAGTCATATAACTTGTATGCATAGATTTGCACTTTGTCTATCTCTGAAAAAAAGAAAGAAAAAAAGAAAAAAGAAAATGCAAAACAAACCCAGATTTTTAAATTGTCTAACTTTCATTAACAGTAATCACATGGACATAATTCCGCAACAACACTACCAATCTCACCAACCACCACACAAAAAAGAAAAGAAAAAAAAAAAGGTACATGATTTTATTTTTTTTATTTTTTGTATTTTACTAATTTTTTTTTTTTTTTTTTTTACTTTTTAAATGCACCTAATCTAAATATATTTGAAAAGTAAAACAAATTGACTAAAATATTAAAAAATTCTAACAACAAAAAAAATTCAAACAAAAATCTGTGCATTTTTATTTGGATTTTTGTTTTTTTTTTAATGAATTTTTTTTCGTATTTTACTTTTTTTAACTGTACAAAAAAAAAGACTAAAATATGGAGAAAAAAAAAAGTTGAGTAATAACAAACGAAAACCAATCTCAAAATAATTTCTGAAAAATTAGACCAAACAAATATATTTTCAACACCCATTTCAAAAACTTTTTCAAAATCATAAAAAACCAACACTCATTTTCCATTAAGGAATTAAATCCATTTCATAAATCAAACAAAAACGAAAACCCATTTTATGAAGATCAAATATTCTAAAACATCTCAGCCACATAACTTGTATGCATAGATTTGCACTTTGTCTCTCTTTGGGAAAAAAAAAAAAAAAAGCAAAACAAACCCACATCTTTAAATTGTCTAACCTTCATTAACAGTAATCACATAGACATAATTCCGTAACAACACTGCCAATCTCACCAACCACCACACAAAAAAGAAGAAAAAAAGGTACATGAATTTGAAAAAGAGAAACAAAATTAGAAGATTTGATTGATGCAGAGTAGTAGTACGGGAGAGAGTTGGATGAGCGTAGGTGTTTTGAAATTTAAAAATTGTGAGTGAGACTAAAAGAAAAAAAAGAGGAGAGTTTATAGAGAGAGTTCGATAAGCATGGGTCTCTTTTTTGTAGGGAGTAGATGGGTGTGTTTTGAAATTTAAAATGTGGAAGGGTGAGGTGAGAGAGTTCAATGAGCGTGGGTCTCTTTTTTGTAGGGAGTGGATGGGTGTATTTTGAAATTTAAAATGTGAAAAAGTGAGATGCGACAGATAAGGATGGGTGGTTGCAAAGTTTGTGGCTCTTGGGTGGGAAATTCAGGTAGAGTGAGAGATAAGGTTTTGATCTCAGCTGTCCATCTACATATAGAAATGCATCAGTACCATTGAAATGTCCTAGTAGGACAATTGTCTCTAACATATTTTCAAAAATCTTTATGCCTTATTATATAGATTGTAATTCGATTATGAGTTAAGTGGTATGTAATTATAATTCATTTTGATTGTTAGATTGAAATTTTTTTATATTATTTTTTTTTATCACTCATTGTGATATTATTTATAACTTAGTTATCATCAATTGTTATTATTATTTTACTTGTAAAAAAATGATTTTTAATTATGATCTAATATGATACTTTAGTTATGACTAAAAATAACTTAATTATAGGACGAAATGGTATTAAAATTATAAAATCTCATAATGTATGTATAATATATCTAAAAAACAAAAGTATTATAAAATTCCCTTAACGGAAAATTGTGTGGCCGAAATAATTATGATGAAAAAGACACGTTAAAATTGACCAATAACAGGGATTTGTACCGTAGCAAGTAAAAGATGGGCCAATCATTTTTTTTTTTTTCCTTTTCGTTTTGGCAAATATTATTGTGTGGTGGCGTAATAAAATGGAGATTCTTTTCATCATCTTTCTTTTCAGATTTGTTTGTTTATTTATTTATTTTTATTTTTATTTAAGAAAATTACATTTTAACCCGTGGAAAAATAATTGTATTTTTATGGTAGTATAAGTCTTCTGTGAATAGTACAAGTTCATTCATTTGCTTGGTGTAAATTTTTTCTGTGTTTAAATTGGATCAGAAAGATTTTCATCTGTAATACAACTATTTTGTAAGTACTATAATACAACTATTAAAGAAAGATTTTTAGAATTTTTTTTAGTTGGAGGATATAGTATTGCAAAGGAAAATATAACAACAATGCTACAACAAAAATTATTTTGAAATGTATTCATAAAATTACATTAATAAATCACATTTTTCTGAGTATGAGGAATGGCTCCCCTCCACATTGTTGTCTTTCATACCCTTTTAAAATGCAATTTATTAATCTATTCATTGATATTTGATGAAATTTATTTTTTGTATAGATAGTTTTCATTGCAAGGTTTACAGGACGTACGGTTTTGATTATTGTTGCAGGTCCGAGATAGTGTTCACAAAATGAAGTATTAAAGAATATGAAAGATAGTGGTTTGGAAAAGACTCATCACATCACATGAACTTTATATATCATTAACAAAAAAAATGAAGTCGAATTGATAATCGTAATTTTTTCATTTTATTACTTTTGTCTTTAAAAAAATAGATAGTCTATTTTCAAAAACATACTTGGCATCAAGTATTTTAGAGACAAGCGTGACAAAATAAAAATGTTATGATTATTAGATCTACCTAATTTATTTCATGAATGATATACATTGAGGGTTTTATAAAATGAATTGATCAGATCAATGAAACATGACTCATGATGAGTTCATTGGGCCCTTTGAGTTCTTTCAAGTTTAGATTTGAACTTGAGAGAATGCCGATTCATAAGTTTTCTCAAATATAAATGCAAAGCAAATTATTAGAGCTTGTTTAATAATGTTTATTATTTATAATTTTTTTTATTTCATATATATATAATTTTAAAAATAAAAATAAAAATTAATTTCATGTCAATTTTTATTTTAAAAAAATAAAATTTATCAAACTCAATGAAATATGTTTTCTATTATTTTGTAAACAGTTTTTCATTTACTCATCCCCCAACCATCACATGTGAGTCTTCATCGCCTTCACTCATCGACAGCCACCTTTTACCTATCACCGACAACCTCTTTCAATAATCATCTCATTTATTTTTAAAATAAAATTTTAAATATATATATATATATATCAACATAATAGAGCAGTGTTGGTTTTGAAAATGTGTTAGAAATATTTATCCTATGTGGACATTTAGATAGCTTAGATCAATTTTAAAGAGAAGATTCAACGGTTGTCTGTAAGATCAAACGGTTAAGATTTAATATATTTCTATTTCAAATTTTGAAATTTTGATGTTTGGTTTAGATTAGGCTAGATTATAGTGAGGAGTGTCTTTAGACATGAGTTACTCCTAGTATATATATCTATATAATAAGGCATAAAGATTTTTGAAAATATGTTAGAGACAATTGTCCTACTAGGACTTTTCAATGGTCCTGATGCATTTCTATATTTAGATGGACAGCTGAGATCAAAACCTTATCTCTCACTCTATCTGAATTTCTCGCCCAAGAGCCACAAACTTTGCAACCACCCATCCTTATCTGTTGCATCTCACCTTTTCACATTTTAAATTTCAAAATACACCCATCCACTCCCTACAAAAAAGAGACTCACGCTCATTGAACTCTCTCACCTCACCCTTCCACATTTTAAATTTCAAAACACACCCATCCACTCCCTACAAAAAAGAGACCCATGCTTATCGAACTCTCTCTATAAACTCTCCTCTTCTTTTTCTTTTAGTCTCACTCACAATTTTTAAATTTCAAAACACCCACGCTCATCCAACTCTCTCCCGTACTACTACTACTTTGCATCAATCAAATCTTCTAATTTTGTTTCTCTTTTTCAAATTCATGTACCTTTTTTTCTTCTTTTTTGTGTGGTGGTTGGTGAGATTGGCAGTGTTGTTACGAAATTATGTCTATGTGATTACTGTTAATGAAGGTTAGACAATTTAAAGATGTGGGTTTGTTTTGCTTTTTTTTTTTTTTTTCCCAAAGAGAGATAAAGTGCAAATCTATGCATACAAGTTATGTGGCTGAGATGTTTTAGAATATTTGATCTTCATAAAATGGGTTTTGATTTTTGTTTGATTTATGAAATGGATTTAATTCCTTAATGGAAAATGAGTGTTGATTTTTTATGATTTTGAAAAAGTTTTTGAAATGGGTGTTGAAAATATATTTGTTTGGTCTAATTTTTTAGAAATTATTTTGAGATTGGTTTTCGTTTGTTATTACTCAACTTTTTTTTTCTCCATATTTTATTCTTTTTTTTTTTGTACATTTTAAAAAAGTAAAATACGAAAAAAAATTCATTAAAAAAATGAAAATCCAAATAAAAATGCACAGATTTTTGTTTGAATTTTTTTTGTTGTTAGAATTTTTTAATATTTTAGTCAATTTGTTTTACTTTTCAAATATATTTAGATTAGGTGCATTTAAAATGTAAAAAAAAAAAAAAAAAATGAGTAAACTACAAAAAATAAAAAAAATAAAATCATGTACCTTTTTTTTTTTCTTTTCTTTTTTGTGTGGTGGTTGGTGAGATTGGTAGTGTTGTTGCGGAATTATGTCCATGTGATTACTGTTAATGAAGGTTAGACAATTTAAAAATCTGGGTTTGTTTTGCATTTTCTTTTTTTTTTTTTCTTTCTTTTTTTCAAAGATAGACAAAGTGCAAATCTATGCATACAAGTTATGTGACTGAGATCATAAAATGGGTTTTGATTTTAGTTTGATTTATGAAATAAATTTAATTCCTTAATAGAAAATGAGTGTTGATTTTTTATGATTTTGAAAAAGTTTTTGAAATGGGTGTTGAAAATATATTTGTTTGGTCTAATTTTTCAGAAATTATTTTGAGACTGGTTTTCGTTTGTTATTTCTCAACTTTTTTTTTTTCCTCCATATTTTAGTCATTTTTTTTTTGTACATTTTAGATATATCAAAATTAGATGCATTTAAAAAGTAAAATACGAAAAAAATTCATTAAAAAAAACAAAAATCTAAATAAAAATGCACAGATTTTTGTTTGAATTTTTTTTATTGTTAGAATTTTTTAATATTTTAGTCAATTTGTTTTACTTTTCAAATATATTTAGATTAGGTGCATTTAAAAAGTACAAAAAAATGAGTAAAATAAAAAAAATCCAATAAAATAAATGAAAATACCTTTAAAACAATTTTTGAAAAATCAAACCAAAAAATTTATTTTTGTCAAATTTATTTCTATTTTTTCAAAAAAAAAAATTTAAAAAATCAAATCAAACCGTTATATCATGTATTATTTTTAATATACATTCAATAAAATTAATAATTTTTATAAAAAATATTAACTTTCATATTAGAATAATTTCAAGACATTTCATCATAAAATACTAACATTTAATTTTATAATTTTTTAATAAAAATTTTAAAAAATTTAATGAGCTAAATTCTTAATACATATAATAGCATTATAGTAAAAATTAAAATTTCTTCACAAAACTTAAGTAAATTTGAAAAAGTTTTTGAAATGGGTGTTGAACTAAGGGACTCATCGCCACTTCTGCTCTGTGACTGTCCACTACCATTGAAAAGGAAAATCTTAACATTATGTTTTAATAATTTTATTTTGATTTATATTTTAATCTCATTATTAATTGTATCGTGCCTTTAGGCACGGGCATACACTAATATATATATATATATATCATACACCAAAAAATAATTATGTATTATTGAATTTTTTTTACGTTATGTGAACAATTATATTGGTTATAAGAGAATGATTTTGCTACAGATATTTTGTGAGAGTTGCTATTTAGACGGAGATATTACAAGAATAATTACAATCCTAATGCAATTTTGAATATCTTTTCGACACACTTTATAATTATTCTTTTTTTATACATGTTTTCCATAATTTATAGATATATCATGACCTTCCAACTGCATTTTCTTAAAAACGGAATGGCATTAAGTGTAAATTTATCATGTCAAACCAAAAGTTTCACCTCATTAGTATAACTAACAACAAAAATGCTAGTGGTCTCAAAAATTCTATCAAAAATTTTACCAAATGTCTCACATGGGTGTGGGACCCACATGGGACCCACATTGTGTGGGTCCCATACCCATGTGAGACATTTGATAAAATTTTTGGTAGAATATTTGGGGTTTCTAGCATTACTCAACTAACAAATGTATTGACCCTCTTAGAAGTGTCTTAAATGTATTGACCATTAGGGCAATTGATAAGTTACTTGTTAATGGGACAATTTCATAGGGGACACTAGGCATCCACACAATTCTTCTCTCAAATAAAATGACGAGCAAAATTTGAAAATTAATGTTTTTTCAAAATTTTCTTTACATGAATTATATATTGTCACCTCATTCAGGGATTGTGAGAGAAAGAAATTAAATGAATGTAACACTGTTGGATTGGATTACTCTATTTTGATGGTTATTAATTTATGTAATAAAATTTAGGAAAAATTATATTAAAGATATCAAAGTTTGAATCTATAACAAAATAAGTCTTGAGTTTTTAATTTTGTTAATTTAAATTCTCATCTTTTGATTTATTTTCAATGTAAACTATTTGTCATATAGCGATTCTAGTTTAGATCCGATCCGCTGATGTTTTGGATTCGGGTTTCATTGTCTTCTATGATTGTTTATGTTTTGTTTCTCCTTATTCCTCATTTAGTTTAGTTATTGAAGTGTCTCGGTTGCATTTGGAACAAATTGGTAGCTTGTTTCTCAAAATTGTTGTTATCCAGAATTTTACCTCTTCACTCAAGCAGTGATTCTTACGCTCGAACAGTCTTTATAAACTTCTAGTACTTTTGCAGGTCTGCAGAGACACTAGGAGATGACATTTTTAGTTTTGAAGCGGTCTTTCCTGCGCTCGAGCGGTGTTAGCTTGAGCAGTATTTCTTACACTCGAGCGAGGGTCCTCTGTCTGTAAAACTTCTGAGAGTTTGTATTATGCGCTTGAGTGGTCACTTCCTGTGCTCGAGAGGTCCCACCTATCGTGTCTAGTTGCTTAAACGACACTTTCTGCGCTCGAGTGGTCTATGCGTATATCAGTCTGTAAAGTCACATTTTTTACTCACTTTTTCATCTCTCTCTCTCTCTCTCTAAACATTTCAAAACCCTAAATTGGGACACTCTCTCTCTAAAACTCATATTCTCTTTACAAAAATACCTAGATCCGTTGGTTTCTCCACCCTAATCCCTTTGTTAAAAAGGTAAAGCACACCGGGAGCTTCTTTTTAATCAAAGCAAAGTTGGTTTTCGGTTTCGTTGAGTTGCAATCCTTGTCCTTCCTTGTCTTCTAGCTTAAGGTAGGAATATCTTTGCACTTTCTTACAATTTTTAATTTAGTTATTTGTGTTTTGAAATAATATTGTGATTTGGGGATTTTTGGACAAATCTAGGGGTTTTGTTTGAAATCAAAAGAGGAGTTTTCAAATGAATTGTTGAAAATGATTGAGGAAATGTATTTATTGTGGAGTTATGATGAAAAGATGGATTTTTATCCTTGGGATTAGTTTATAAAGAAAAAGGAGATTTTGTCCTAAATTTATTGAATGTTGATTTTGTAATGATGAATGGAATTGATGTTAAAAATGTGGAATTGGATTGATGTTGATGACAATGGCGGAGTTGGATATGTATTATCACTCCCATCTTGAGATTTTCGGAAAGTTTTATTTTTATGAAAATTATTTATCTGTTTAGAGATATCTGTTTTGAGCTATCGGTAGACGATAGCTATAATTGTTGTATAAATTGCATGAGAATTAGATAAATTGAAACTAATTTCTTATCTATTTGTATTGAGTATTGTAACATACTTTACACATGGAAAATGTTATTGTTTTGAAAAAAATGAGTGAATACCTTGGTGAATCTGGGTAGGAGTGTAAATGTGGTATTATGTTGGTCTATGTGTTCTCAGTGAAAGTCCATAAACCCGCACGGTTAGGTGTCAAACCTTCCGGTTAATATCGGCAAACATGACAAATTGGTAGTATTTGTAGCCTGTTTGCAGACACGTCCTAGAGATTCCTAGTGTTGCATTCACTGTCCTTCTATTGTAAAGAAATGGTTTTATGAATTGTAATATAACCTAACATTGCATGATTTTGGAAAGAGATGTAAAATATTTTGATACGAGCATTGCATTTGTATTCATCTTATATCTTTGTTAAGATTCATAAGCTGTGTCAGAGTATTTTTACTGGGTTTTGACTCACCCTATGGAGGAAAACCATTTCTAGGTGTTAATAATATGCATCCGCCAAGATAATAACTTGGGAGAACTTGGAGCTGAAGGCTTTTTTTTTGTATATTGTTATATTTATTTTATACAAATTTAGGACTTAAACTGTATTGAGCATAAATTCACTTCTTGTTTGGGAATTTATTTTTTTGGAAAATCCCTCTGTCAGAAAACACTTTTTAAGTTGATTTTCTTTGGGTCTAGCTTTGGTCCAGTCCACCATCGGATTGGACCGTGCTGTTGAGCCCATGGGGATCCACCACGGGTCCCGTTTTGAAAATCTGAACCGTTCAATGTGTAGAACTCTTCGAATACTATATACTTGTAAAAAATCACGTTGATCGGATATCGATAGCTATGTGATCAAATCAGTTTTGTATTAAAAAAAATGGACGGTGAATAAGTTAACGGTTGACAAAAAACTGATTTGATCACATAGCTATCGATATCCGATTAACGTGATTTTTTACAGAAATATAGTACTCGAAGAGTTCTACAGATTAAACGGTTTAGATTTTCAAAACGGGACCCATGGTGGGCCCCCACGGGCCCAACAGCATGGTCCAGTCCGATGGTGGACTGGACCAAAGCCAGACCCATTTTGTTTACCATAAAAAACTATTTTCACAACGAAACAAGATCATAAATATTCATTAACTTGCCAATTTTTTCAGAAAAAACACACACACACATGAAAACATACCAAACAGATATGAGGCCACAGGTTGCTTACAAGCCATTAGACAATTTATCACCACACTATTGTCTTCTAGTTTCCCTCCCCCTATATATAGCCCTGTCTCTATATACACTTTTTGCAGAGACACACACACAAACAATGGTTCATTTGGTTTCTCTATCCAAAGCAATGAGCTCAAAGCTCTTCCTAACCACATCAACAATTCTTCTATTATCAGTCTTTCTCTCATCAATTGATCAGATTAAAATTGTCTCTGATTTGTTTCAAACCAAGAAGTTATCTGTTAGTGACAAGCATATCATTCCAATTGTGGACGCAGTTGGGCCTGAGAGCTTTGCCTTTGACCCACACGGCGGAGGTCCATACACGGGCGTATCGGACGGCCGGATCATCAAGTGGCTACAAAATGAACGGCAGTGGATTGGTTTTGCTGTGACCTCTCTCCATAGGTATGCCCTTCCTTATCATCATTATCAACCTTCCGCATTCATATTCATTTAGTATGGAAAATTATTAAATACTTACAGAGTAAGCATGTACTATACTCTACATAGTAAGAATAGTAGGCCGGTTAACTTTTGTTTCTTAATTTGTTAATAAAGGTGAATCAATATGTATTTTTTTTATAAATTTTTTTATTACTTGATTAATTTAAAATTATATAAATAATATCACATAATATTTTAAAATTACTTGATATTATATCCTAGGAGGATATTGAATTGGTAGGTAGGCGTGCAATGGCAGATTTTGGAGACTGGTGGTTACCAAAAAGTAAAAAAATATATACATACATACGTACTCAATTGTAAATATTGTCGTTAGAGGCTTTGTGGTTCGAGTTTGAGTTTAAAAAAAAAAAAACCACATTTTCAAAGAAGGAATGTTGTGTACACTTTGTTCCTCTCATATTATGTTTTAGCATAAATTGCGTATTTGAGTGTTTTTTTTTTTTCTTTTTTTTAAACCATAAATGCTTTAATAGCCCAGAAAATTTTTCAAAAAAAGTGTTTAATATTGAAATATAACACAGATTTAACTTTTTTTTTTTTGATCGGCGAAAAGAAGACTTTATTGATGAAATATATTAAAAATTACATCAATAAAGAGGAGCTTGGAGCTAAACAAGCTCCAACCTCCTAGTTAGTGAGAAACCAACGAGCACAACAAGCAGAGGAAACAAAAACCAGAAACAAAAGGCACAACAAGTAGAGGAACCAAAAACCCGAAAACCAGGCAGTACAGCACTCCTTTAAACACCAAACAGATCATTCCCTACAACATCCCTACCAAACACCAAAGCAGACCAGCAGCACTTCGAGGCACCAAAACAGACCAGGCAGAGAAAAATTAACCTTGAACTACATTGCCATGAAATACCACAGCCCAACAACATGCCATACACATTGCCTTAAGCTACATCCATCCTTCATCCAATCCAAGCACCAAGATTATTTAAACCAACACAGCAGCAAGACTGATCAAACAGATCAGAGCACAACAGCACGCAGCCATGAACCAAACAGATTAGGCACAACAGAACAACACATCAGAACAGAACACCCTCTTTATCAGATGCACCAGAACAGAACAACACCCAGAAATAGCAGAAAAACAGCAGAACACAGGTTACCACCCTCAGTGCATGATACAGAATTCCACATTTTGCAAATTAAACACCAAATCATCAACTGAATAACAAAAGGAAGGGGTAGAGGCTCTGAACCACAATGCAATCCGTGTTTTGACAAGATCACACAACTTTTCGAAATCCAACTGTGACTTGTTAAAAATGAATTATGTACAAAATAAATTTGATTTATACATCTCAAATTTTGAGTTCTTAATTAGGCAACATAATTGTTTTTTTTTTTTTTTTTCCTTTCCCCTCTCTCTCTTAATATTATCCCAAATATATATGCCAATGCTAATGGATTTGCTTGACCACATAAGGGTTGTAATGAAGCCTTCAATCCCTGAGGGACCTAATTTTCCTGGTGGGGTCATATATTATGTATTTATAATGTTTTTCATATGCACCACTTTTCAAAGATATATGTTTCCCTCTCTTATTAGATTTCATCCAAACAAGTTTTAAAATAGTAATGCTATATATACAGAAAATCTATGCATAAAAACTCTCACGTGAAGGAGGATCCATACATTTGAGACTTATATGAGACCTATTTTCATATGAGAGTTTCTATACATTTTGTACATAAATTTTCTGTGTAAAAATAGTATTTCTCTAAGAACATATTCATTGAATGGAGGAAATATTGTTTAACAATTTTTCAACTACTTAAAATGACGACAGAAACTTTAATTAGATTCTTGGAGTTCATCTAATTAAACCAAAAATCAATAAATGAAGGTGA
Organism: Camellia granthamiana; assembly: GCA_036172215.1. NCBI lineage: Eukaryota > Viridiplantae > Streptophyta > Magnoliopsida > Ericales > Theaceae > Camellia > Camellia granthamiana. Next base: position 613,534 of record JAXFYN010000116.1, on the reverse strand, counting down.
TTTCTGTAGCCACTTTTAATAACGACACTACTTGAAAATGCAACAGAAACATTTAATTGAAATAAAAATTGAACAATGCGACAGAACAAATAGAACATTATGTGAGGATAACAATATTTGAACCTACGGCTTTTTACAATCAAAACTGTTTATGTCATGTTAGGTCATCAATTATTTTAAACATGTATTTATTAAGAAATGCATTCAACAATGTAAATCTAGCTAGGGGTGTACAGGGATCGGATTGATCCGGTTTTATAATAATCTAGGAATCGAACCATTTTTTATGGTTTCAGAAAAGTTGGAACCATAACTGAACCGTCAACATGTGGAAGTCAACCAAAACCGAACCATAAAAACTAGTTTGGTTCAGTTTGGTTTACGGTTTTAGGAGTTTTATATAATAATAAATATGATATGTATTTTATGTTAACAAACAAATTAATAATAATTATTTTGGTTAAATTGGTTAGAGTTTATCAATTTTACAATGATGGCTAGTGTTCAAATCTTATAAAAAAACATTTTATATTTTAATTTTTTATATAAAAAATAATAAACAAATACGTCACGGTCCGGTTCGGAATCGTAACCAAAGGTTTGAACCGAGAACCGGATCGATTTGAATGGTTTCACCATTTTCAGAACCATAACTATTACTAAAAAAATCAGACCAAACCGGCAATTTGGACCGGATTGGATCAGTTTACCGGTTCCACTTATTTTTTTGAACATCCCTAAATGTAGCTAGCAAAATAGTATGGGAAAATATATACAAAATGATATGGAAAATTTGTATCTGTTCATTTCCAACCAAAAGATCAATCAAAGTGGTATATTATTTCAAAAAACATTACTATCGTATCATTCTGAGATTTTTTTTGTTTATAATGTTTATTGTTGCAAATCATTTTCTTTAATTTGATTAGAAGAATGGAAAAACAGAAAGTACATCTAGAAACAACATGAATGAACTGGAATGCTATTACAGAAGATTACAAAACCTTTTACATATTCTCACTTCTTTTTCTTTCCAATATTGGAATGGAATGTTGTCGCCCTATTTTCTTCTAATTTTGACCTCAAAAAGGCTTCATGGGCCTGGTTAACCCAAATAAAGCAGCTAATTAATCCAAATTTTGCATCCCACACCCTTGTAAGTATCGTAAAAAAAAAAAAAACAAAATTGATAATTTAATTTGTACCTCGATGTTTCCTCTAATAAGAGGTCAGTGAATAGTAGAAGCTACTCCACTACCACTGGGGTTTTTGAGCCCCCAACTAACCATATGTCTCTTTTATCTAAACATTATAAAATCCCAATTCACATTTATTTTGGTTTCAGAGATGGCTGTGAAGGTTCACATGACCATGAACAAATGGAGCACATTTGTGGGCGCCCATTGGGCCTCCGGTTCGACCAAAGGTCCGGCCATCTCTACATTGCCGATGCATATATGGGCCTTGCTGTCGTGGGCCCTAAGGGTGGCTTGGCCACCAAGGTTGCAACAGAGGCACAAGGGATTCCTTTTGGGCTCACCAATGGTTTGGACATTGATCAGAGAAGTGGAGTTGTGTATTTTACCGACAGCAGTTGGCGTTACCGGAGGAGGTACATTCCTATCAATTTTATTTTAGATTAATGAATTATTCACATAATTTTTCCCCTCTAAATCTCCGAATGAGGGGAGGGGGATGCAGAGGAAAAAAATTGTGTAAATGAATCATTATTGTTTATTTTATTTGCTTTCGTTTTTGTTTTTTTGTTGAGAGTGGTGAGTAGATGGGACTAAGCCCATTACCAAATTGCTACATGTTTAGAATTAGGAATGCAACTCAAGCGGGTTGAGAGGTTATTTACACCCAGTCAAAGTTGTGTTGAGAGCTATCTTGGCTCGCCCAAGTTTGAATTATAACCCAAGGTCGTTTGCTCAAGCTCGACACGAGTTAGGCTTGAATCGTACAAGTTGCCTGAATTGTTCGAATTATATATAAATTTGATTTTTTTTTCCTTTGTTTTAGTGTAGCTAAGTTAATTAATTTGTTAAAATTAAATTCTATTTATATATTTTTTTAATGAAATCATTAATAACATTAAAATAAATAATTTACATAATGTGAGAGAGATAAGAATTAAGTAACCATTATATTGTTATAGTGGTTTTTATGATTTCATAATGAGAAAATAAAAATATACGATTTTATTTTGCCAAACTTGTATATATAATATATTCAATATGATCTAACAATCTAAATTACTTTCATATTATCAAATCAATAATAATTCATATGTATATTTAATAAGGGAGCCGTTATTCCCACTTCAATTTGCTCTAAATACATTTCTTTCTTTTTCGTTTATTATATATAGTTACATTAATATGTTTTTATACAAAATACACTCTCTAAAAAAATCAAAATTTTAAGGATATTAATGTAATTATGTATAATAAGGACAAAGAATGGAATATATTTGAAAAAAAATGGCATGAGAATAGCAGCTCCTTTTAATATATATATATATATAATTCGGACTTTGAAATACTCAAGGTGTTTGGTGTCTTTATCCAAACCTGTCCAAATTGAATTCAAATTTCTAAATGCATGCTGAATTTAAAAATATTTTATCTAAATCTTAAAAAAATTCAAACTAAACTCAAATTGCTTGGTTCAACCTGCCCGAGTTACACTTCTATCCAAAATTAGTGAGGTATAGTGGGGGTGTTTATTTGACCTTTTTTGAGCTAACTTATAACTTTTAATTTTGAAAAAGTTATTTTGAACTGTTTGGTTAAATTTATTTCAAACAACTTCTAATTCTAACAACTTATTTTAACTTAAAAAGTTGATTATGAGAAGTTGTTCACTTCTTACTTCTGATTATCAGCTTCTGCTGTGGACATGTTAATTTACAGTTATACTCTTAGATTTTTTTTAAATTTTTTTTTTAAAAAAAAAAAAAAAAAAAAGACCCAAATGGATTATAGATTATTATTATTATTATTTTTTATGAGAAATGTAGACAAGTAGTGAATAACAAAAAATAAAAATTAATTGAAAAAGCTACTTTATAACTTATTTAACAAACACTACTCAACAACTTAAATCTATAATCCAACAATTACACTAAATAAATTAACAAATTTTAATTAAAGTCATAATGTATAATATGTTAAATTATAATTTATAATCTATTTTAGTAGTTACACCACGCGGGCCAATATAGGACGGGCTGACTTCAGGTCTGAGGCAGGCTTTTAGGTACCCACTTCTGACTTGCTGTTGCTTAATTTAGCACATTCCAAGTGTTTGGATGTAGCCAAAAATAAAATAAAAGTGTGTTAGGCTTCTGAAAAAGTCCTTTTCAAACATTGCTAGTTTTGGAAAGTCCAGCAAGTTTGAAGTTCATGTAGGCTTAGCTTTAACAAAAAGAAGAGGCTTTCCTCTTGGACTAGAGTGTCCAGTTGAAGGGGGCTCACTCAAGCCCATTTTAATTATCAAATTGTTTATCTTTGAAGTGGGTAAAAATTAATCAAGTCTTGGTGCTAGGCCCAATGCAATACTCACTCCAAGGTGGAGCTAGGTCGGACCTCATTAGTCAAGTCCTGGTGCTAGGCCCAATGCAATACTCACTCCAAGGTGGAGCTAGGTCGGACCTCATTAATCAAGTCTTGGTGCTAGGCCCAATGCAATACTCACTCCAAGGTGGAGCTAGGTCGGATCTCATTAGTCAAGTCTTGGTGCTAGGCCCAATGCAGTACTCACTCCAAGGTGGAGCTAGGTCGGACTTCAGCCCTATGGCCAACACTTGCTCCGAAGCAAGACAATCATAGGAGTTCGGCCCAATGTACGAGCATCACTCCAAAGTGGGCCGAGCAACATGGTGGACTTTCTGGATGGACAGAACCACTCCGAAGTGGGTTGAGCAACATGTTGGACCTCCTAGTTGGACAACCATTCTAGAACAAACCAACTTAGAGAAGGCCAATCCATGAAGATCTTTCTTGGGCTCACAAGAGACAAACAACTCTGCTCCTCTCCCTCTGTATGAACAGAACGTGGAGACATGGAGGTGCAGAGGGACAAGGTGCATATATGACAGACCTGCATCTGAATGGCAGGCGGAGTGGTTGTCCTCCTCCAATGAGGGATGCCCGCTAATGAGACAAACAAAACAGACCTGCACTGTCAGGCGGAGTGGTCGTCCTCCTCCAATAGGAGACGACCACGAATAAGACACATTGGACAGATGGCGGAGAGAGAAGGAATTGAACGACAAACAACCTTCTCCTATAAAAGGTGAACGTTATTCACTCTCAAGGGATCCGAAAATCCACACACTTAACACATATACACTCTCTGCATTCTCTCCTCTTCCTCTCCCTGAGTTACTGACTTTACCATCGGAGGGGTTTCCGACCAAACCCCGGTCGGGCAGCCTCACCGTTTGTTATTCCTTGCAGATCTTCAATTCCTAGCGCACGCTGTTCGTCCACGAAGTTCAACCCTTCTTCATAGTGCGGAAATCACCCCCGCACAATTGGCGCCGTCTGTGGGAAAACCACTGTTTGCTTCGTGACGAACTCCGGCGATGGGAATCGAAGATACACCCCATTCTGGGCTAGCAGAGAGGACTCCAATGATGGAGAGAACCAAAGATAAGGGTCTGGCATTCCCTCCAGCGCACGATGACCTTATGGACCACGATGATCAGACCCCCAACGCAGCGGAGCGACGCCGTGTCATTGCCGTTGAGACGTCTCAACGTCTTTTTGTTGAGAAAGACCACCACGACCAAAGTGAGAGAGTACCACACTGTTCTATGACAAGCTCTGGTGAGGGGAACGGAAGAGATACCTTTGTTGCCACTGCGAAGAAGGACTTTGTTGACAGAGAAGACAAAGGATAACAAATTAACACTTCAAAGAGTGCCGGAAAACCAGATCCGCACCGACGGATGAAGTCCAGACACGGCGTACACCACTGTACTATTGTTGTTTAGTCGTTCTAATGCCTCATTCTAAAGGACTCCGATGAAAGAGATGATGATCGATAAAGGACTATATTTTCTGAAAGTGTTGGAGGACCAAATCTGCATCGGAGAACAAAGTCCAAATACGATGGAACACCACCACATCATTGCTACTGACTCGTCTCATCATCTAGATGGAAGGACTCCAATATTGGAGAAGACGAATGATAAAGGACCAATAATCCTAACGGTGTCAGAATACCAGATTTTCATCGATGAACAAAGTCTAGATATGGCAAAGCACCACCGAATCCCTACTATTCAGTTGTCCCACCGACTGGACGGAAGAACTCCGATGATGGAGAAGATGAATGACAAAGGATAGATGCTCCTGAGTCTTCCGAAAGATGAGATCTGTATTGACGAACAAAGTTTAGATGTGGCGAAGCTCTACCATATCCTCGCGATCGAGTTGTTCCACCTATTGGAAGGAAAGACTCAATTGATGGAGAAAACGACAGACAAGGGTATGGTACAACCAAAACATAAGCCTGGGTTAATCCTAGCCGACTACATTGATGTGGGCCTAACGAAGGTCTAGGTCGATCCCAGCCAACCACCTTAGTGTGGGCCTAACAAAGGTCTGGGCTGATCCCAGTCGACCACCTTGACGTGGGCCTAACAAAGGTCTGGACCGATCCCAGCCGACCACCTTAGTGTGGGCCTAACAAAGGTCTGGGCTGATCCCAGTCGACCACCTTGACGTGGGCCTAACAAAGGTCTGGACCGATCCCAGCCGACCACCTTAGTGTGGGCCTAACAAAGGTCTGGGCTGATCCCAGTCGACCACCTTGACGTGGGCCTAACAAAGGTCTGGACCGATCCCAGTCGACCACCTTGACGTGGGCCTAACAAAGGTCTGGACCGATCCCAGCCGACCACCTTAGTGTGGGCCTGGCAAAGGTCTGGGTTGATCCCAGTCGACCACCTTGACGTGGGCCTAACAAAGGTCTGGACCGATCCCAGCCGACCACCTTAGTGTGGGCCTAACAAAGGTCTAGGTTGATCCTAGTTGACCACTTCGATGTGGGCCGAACAAAGGCCACTCCGATATAGGCCGAATAGAAGCTAGGTTGAACCTAACTATCCAACCCGAAGTGCGACGAACAAAGGCCACTTTGAAGTGTGCCAAACAGAAACTAGATTGAAACTAGTCCTTCACTATGAGGTGGGTTGAATAGAGGCCACCCAACGTAGGCCAAAAAGAAGATAGGTTCAACCTAGCTGTCTACTCCAAAGTGTGCCAAACAAATGCCACTCCGAAGTGGACCGAACAAGAGCTAGGTTATACCGAGCCCTCTATAAGAAGTCTGAACAGAAGCTAGGTCGAAGCTAGCTCTCTACTCCAAAGTGGGATAAACAGAAGCGTGACCGAGTCAAGTAACGGCCGAACACCCAATCCAAAGAAACAGAGGTTGGTCCAATGATGATCGATTGGGGGCAAGACAACTAATTCAATTAAGGCCAAACGGGCAATCTTGCAAGGTTTCCCTATTATTGCTCGACTGGAAGAGCAACTCAATTTTTCAAAGGCATAAGGTGAAGTCTAGCCGAACAACGAACAATGTAGGGCTACATCTTTTTTGCTCGGCTGGGGGCAAACAACATAAACATGAAGAAATTGAAAGTTCGAGTAACAAGTCCAACACTTGGCAAATTTCGAAGATACTTTGTTAACTTAAAGTTTCATTACAAAAGGACCTCAGCCTAACGAAGGTGATACAAAGTGGAAGAGCTACAAAGAGGGATGAACAACAAAGGTTGGTTGGACACTCAACGTCCACTTCGAAGTGGGCCGAGCAACAAAAGTTAGTTGGACGTCCAATGCTTGGACAGAACAACAGAGGTTGGTTGGATGACCAACGCCCACTTTGAAGCGTGCCAAGCAATGGAGGTTGGTGGGACTCTGAACGTCCACTTCGAAGTAGGCCGAGCAGCAAAAGTTGGTCAAACGCCCAACGCTTGGGCCAAGCAATAGAAGTTGGACTGAAGTAGACCAAGCAACAAGAGTTAGTTGGACGCCCAATGTCTGGGCCGAGCAATAGAAGTTGGTCGGACACCCAACGTCTAGGCCAAGCAATGAATGTTGGTTGGACACCCAACACCTACTATGCAACACGCTCGAGCAACAGAGGTTGGCTGGACGCCCAACGTCCACTCTAAAGTGGGCCGAGCAATAAAAGTTGGTCAGACGCCCAATGTTTGAGCTGAGCAACAAAAGTTGGTTGGACGCCCAACGCTTGGGCCAAACAGTAGTTGGTCAGACGCTCAACGCTTGGACCGAGCAACAAAAGTTGGTCGGGCGCCCAACAACTAGGCCGAGCAGCAGAAGTTGGTTGGACGCCCAACGCTTAAGCCGAGCAACCGAGGTTGGACGCCCAACACCCACTTTGACGTGTGCCGAGCAACAAAGGTTGATCGGATACCCAACACCCATTCCGATGTGGGCTGAGCTATGAAAATTAGTCAGACGCCCAATGCTCACTCCGAAGTGGACCAAGCGACAAAGGTTGATTGGACGACTAACATCCACTCCAAAATGGACCGAGCAAAGGAAGCGGGTCAAAACTAGCTAAGGCAAAACCAAGTTTCAGAGCTCAAGTAAACAACCAAAAGATTGACAACAAACAAAGTTGGAAGTGCAACATTCTACCAAATAAATACACTACAAACAACAAGCAAAGACATGAGAAAACAGCCCCAAACTAGTCAGTTATGGACGCGTGGCAGCTCGACAGTCAGAGTGAGTACATTAGACAAGGCCGAGCTTAAGGTTCAGTGACGAGGCCAAGATCACGGACAACCAAGCTGCGATGCTCAAGGACGGGTCAACTGAAGCACTTTAGACCGAGCTAAAGGACACTTAAAACAGTGACAACCAAGTGTGAAGTCAACCCAGCTCTAAACTTTTTAGGCAAGCCGTACAAGGAAAGTGAGTGTTCGAAGCCTCACTAAGCAACTCTGCCAAATCAGCGAGCAAATAAGTTCAGATTTCTAGTATGAAGAGGATAAGCAAACCAAGTCATAAATGCGCCGCCCGATAGAACAATAACGAAGACAACCGAACAAGAATGAATCGAGCACAAATTGGAGATCACTGAGCAACATGAAAGCTGGTGCGAACCAAGCTACGGAGTAACGGCAACCGACCGAACTCATTCATTGACGACGAAGAATCAAGCTAGTGACCGAGCTGCCAATTTGATGGGTTGCTCCTCTAAGGCCGAGCAACGGCAAACCCGTGGCTGAACAACAGCCAAATCGAACAACAAAGACGACCGAACAAGATTGAACTGAGAAAAATTGAAGATCGCCGTGCAATGCAGAACACGAATTTGAAGACCAAAATAATGACTTGAGCTGAGGAGATGTCGTGCGTAAATTAAGTGGAGTTGCTCGGCCTATCAAGTGTCGGAAAGGCGACCGAGCAACGACGATAACCGACCAAGTTGAAACATGCATGAGGTAAGTCAAGCTGGGTATGAGCAGAACCTATGGACTGAAATGAATCGAAGAAGCTATGTCGGGCCGAAGAAGACGCAAGTTCGACCGAGCTGTGTATATATATATTTTTCAAGTCAAGCAACGACGCTCAGCCGACCGAAAGAGCACCAAGCTAGACAATTACAAGGCTAGTGAAGACACATTTAGTTTGGGGGCACAACCGAGCTACGAAACATTGGGCAGACGTAAACGTTGGACCGAACAATAATTTCTAATCCAACTCATGGAACTCAAGTTAAGTTGTGATCAACCAAACTTCGAAGTTTGTGACAGAATTGGCTTCCGCTTCGCCAAACGTAAGCGCAAGCCAGGGGGCAAATGAAGTGGGTAAAAATTAATCAAGTCTTGGTGCTAGGCCCAATGCAATACTCACTCCAAGGTGGAGCTAGGTCGGACCTCATTAGTCAAGTCCTGGTGCTAGGCCCAATGCAATACTCACTCCAAGGTGGAGCTAGGTCGGACCTCATTAATCAAGTCTTGGTGCTAGGCCCAATGCAATACTCACTCCAAGGTGGAGCTAGGTCGGATCTCATTAGTCAAGTCTTGGTGCTAGGCCCAATGCAGTACTCACTCCAAGGTGGAGCTAGGTCGGACTTCAGCCCTATGGCCAACACTTGCTCCGAAGCAAGACAATCATAGGAGTTCGGCCCAATGTACGAGCATCACTCCAAAGTGGGCCGAGCAACATGGTGGACTTTCTGGATGGACAGAACCACTCCGAAGTGGGTTGAGCAACATGTTGGACCTCCTAGTTGGACAACCATTCTAGAACAAACCAACTTAGAGAAGGCCAATCCATGAAGATCTTTCTTGGGCTCACAAGAGACAAACAACTCTGCTCCTCTCCCTCTGTATGAACAGAACGTGGAGACATGGAGGTGCAGAGGGACAAGGTGCATATATGACAGACCTGCATCTGAATGGCAGGCGGAGTGGTTGTCCTCCTCCAATGAGGGATGCCCGCTAATGAGACAAACAAAACAGACCTGCACTGTCAGGCGGAGTGGTCGTCCTCCTCCAATAGGAGACGACCACGAATAAGACACATTGGACAGATGGCGGAGAGAGAAGGAATTGAACGACAAACAACCTTCTCCTATAAAAGGTGAACGTTATTCACTCTCAAGGGATCCGAAAATCCACACACTTAACACATATACACTCTCTGCATTCTCTCCTCTTCCTCTCCCTGAGTTACTGACTTTACCATCGGAGGGGTTTCCGACCAAACCCCGGTCGGGCAGCCTCACCGTTTGTTATTCCTTGCAGATCTTCAATTCCTAGCGCACGCTGTTCGTCCACGAAGTTCAACCCTTCTTCATAGTGCGGAAATCACCCCCGCACAATCTTGTAAGTAGATTATTCATATAAAAAAAATAAATTGATTGAATATTAATAACCGTATGATTGGATTACATATGTGTTAAAAAAAAAAAAAAAAAAATAGACCGTGTATTGTTAAAATAAAAAGTTTGATTTATTTTTTGTAAAATAAATGTAATATAATCATGTAACTACTGATATCTATTCCACTTAATTAAATATAAATAGTTTAGATCACAAAAATGTACTAGATATCAATAGTTACATGATTAGATTGCATTTTTTTAACAAAAAATAAATCAAAAATTTAATTTTGACAATACATGGTCTATTTCTTTTTTTAAACACAAATATAATCCAATCATACGACTATCAATATCCGATCAACTTATTTTTTGCATAAATAATTTTTTTGAGAAATATTAAATATAAATAGTTTAGACCAGAAAAATGGGCTTGAGATGGTCCCACAACCCTTCAATTTGTCCTCCGGTTTAATTACTAGACTAGACCGAAGCTTAGTACTCTACATGCAAAAAAAAAAAAAAAGATGGAAAACCTTGTATCGTTCTAGGAAAATTGACACTAGAGCAACACTGTTGGGGCAGTGATAAAATCACACGTTTTTCACTACATGTTAGAATCATGCAATCAAAATCATGAAATTTTTTTCCTTAAGTTGGAAAGAAAATGAACTTCAATCACTCATGTGTTTCTAGAATTTAATTAAAATTAGCATTCATAGGAGCTTCAATAAAAATAGAAATGAATAAATGTAATTCTATCACCCAATCTAGTGATCTCAAGAACCATAACATGTTCCATTGGAGGGAATGTGGTAAGCCATGCAATGTTTAATTATCAAACTCTTCTTCTTCAATTTAGTGTAAAAATTTATCTGTCATTTTCACATTAACATTAAGAAATTGTACATGCCAATTTGCAGAAACTACATCTCTATGATAGTTAGCAGCGACAAAACAGGAAGGCTAATGAAATATGATCCAAAAAGTAAGGAAACAACAGTTCTTCTTGAAAATCTCACATTTCCAAACGGAGTAGCGCTAAGCAAAGATGGCGATTTCATTTTGGTTGCAGACACCACTAATTGCAAAATCTTGAGATTGTGGCTCAAATCATCAAAATCCGGGATAGTTGAAGATTTTGCCCATCTCCCGGGATTTCCAGACAACATTAGGAGGAACCTCAAGGGAGAGTTTTGGGTTGCAATTCATGTGAAGAGAGGGAAGATTTTGAAATGGCTTCTCTCATATCATTGGGTAGGAAATACTTTGATTAAATTTCCTTTTGACATTACAAAATTATATTCATATCTTCCAAAATGGAGAGTGTGTGGATTGGCAGTGAGGTTAAGTGAGGATGGTGAAGTGTTGGAAATGTTGGAAGATAAAAGAAGAAATGGATGGAAATTTGTTAGTGAAGTTGAAGAGATAAATGGAAGTTTGTGGATTGGATCTATAAGGATGCCTTTTGTAGGGATACAAGAAAGAGTGTCTCTATGAAGAGATGAATTATTTTGTATTAATGGTCCAACATTGTAAAGGGAAGATAAGGAGGAAATAGAAATTAAAACTCTACTACCACCACCTCTAAGTATAAGTTGAGAAATTGGTGGAAAGAATCATGAATGTATTTATGATATATAGTAAAAATGGCAAATTATACCAGTAGTGCCTAGATTTTGTCCTTTGTTTCGTTTTGATTTTTATATTTTCTATTAACTCAAATTTGACCTTTAATTTTAGATTTTAATTCAATTTGGTCTAATTAAATAACATCATCAAAATTTTTGAAGGAAAATGATCACTGAGTTGGTTGAACTTAATTAATTGAATTGATCAAGTTTATAATTTTATTCTTAAAAGCATGATACATACCACTTTTGTGTACATTTTTCATAATAATAATAAAATAAAAAAAATGCTAACAGTTGTAATCAATTAAATCAAATTGAGACAAAGTTATAAATTGAAAATCAAAATATTGAGCTGATTAAAATTATAGAGATTAAAATAATAAATAGACCAAAATATAGACTATCAATGTAATTTGCAAAATTAATCCATGCAAGTAGGGGTGCAACTTGGGCGGGCTCAACGCGAGTCCAGCCCGAATTTTTTTAGGGCTTGAACAAAATATTTTCAAATTCGGTACGGGTTTGGGCAAAAATTCAGAAGCCCAAATTAAATTTGGGCGGGCTTGGGCAAAGACGTCAAACAACTCGAGCAACCCGAAGCTCGAATTATATATATATATAGATATATAAAAAATATTAAATATACATATAAATTATTAGTCATTACATGATATTAAAGTAATTTATATTATTAAATAATATTGAATATATATTATATATACAAATAACATAAAATCCTACTTTTTTTTCTTTTTATTTTCACTTATAAATTGGAAGGACTACTATAGTGAGATCTCTCTTACATTATATAAATTATTTTTTTGATGGTATTAATGATTTTCTATAAATAAATAAAAAAATTGTAAGTAGAGTCAAATTTTAATAATTTAATAATGTAGCTGCAAAAAAAAAAAATCATTTACAACTCGGGCAATTCGGGTTTAACTCGGGGTCGGGCTTGGGCAGACAACCTCGGGTTACAATTCGGGCTTGAGTGGGCTTGGGCAAATCTCAGCACAATTTGGATTGGGCATGGACAACCTTCCAACACAACCGAACCCGCCCAAGTTGCACCCCTACATGCAAGTGGGGCATACAATGAACTTGAGATAATTGTATTAAACTAGCATCATGCCCGCACAATGTATAGGATGTGAAATTTTACAATTAGCTTTTAAGAAAAATATTGGGCAAGTTACACTAACCGTTCTTATAATTTAGGATTCGTGTCATTTTGGTTATTGACTTTTCAATTGTAACATATTTCACCTTGAATTTTAGATCTTATTCCAAATAAGAACAATTTCAGATACTATTGCTCAATTTTAAGGACAAAGTCGTCAATTTGATAAAATATAAATTAATTTGACAAAACTAAATGTCAAAAAAATATTTTTAAATTTTAAAAAATTATTTCTATCCACCAAAGATAAAATTATGTAAAATTAATAATTTTTTACACATTTATTTAAATTTTTTTTTTACCAAATTAATTTTTATTATGTGTTTGGATAATGATCATGTAATGGGTGGTTGTTAGGCTTTTAATGTGTAATCGATATATTTAATATATGACATATTTTTAGTTTTGAATTTTTTGATTTAGTGGATTGGTTTAATAATAATATCGAAGTTGTCACTATATTAATAATTTAGGATTCGTGTCATTTTGGTTCTTGACTTTTCAATTGTAACATATTTCACCTTGAATTTTAGATCTTATTACAAATAAGAACAATTTCAGATACTATTGCTCAATTTTAAGGACAAAATCGTCAATTTGATAAAATATAAATTAATTTGACAAAACTAAATGTGAAAAAAATATTTTTAAATTTAAAAAAATTATTTCTATCCACCAAAGATAAAATTATGTAAAATTAATAATTTTTTACACATTTATTTAATTTTTTTTTTTACCAAATTAATTTTTATTATGTATTTGGATAATGATCATGTAATTGGTGGTTGTTAGGCTTTTAATGGGTAATTGATATATTTAATATATGACATATTTTTAGTTTTGAATTTTTTGATTTAGTGGATTGGTTTAATAATAATATCAAAGTTGTCACTATATTAATAATTTAGGATTCGTGTCATTTTGGTTCTTTACTTTTCAATTGTAACATATTTGATCTTGAATTTTAGATCTTATTCCAAATAAAAACAATTTCAGATACTATTGCTCAATTTTAAGGGCTAAGTCGTCAATTTGATAAAATATAAATTAATTTGACAAAAATAAATGTCAAAAAAATATTTTTAAATTTTAAAAAATTATTTCTATCCACCAAAGATAAAATTATGTAAAATTAATAATTTTTTACACATTTATTTAATTTTATTTTTTACCAAATTAATTTTTATTATGTGTTTGGATAATGATCATGTAATGGGTGGTTGTTAGGCTTTTAATGTGTAATCGATATATTTAATATATGACATATTTTTAGTTTTGAATTTTTTGATTTAATGGATTGGTTTAATAATAATATCAAAGTTGTCACTATATTTGACTTTTTGAAAAAATATAAACTAATTTAATAAAAATAAAAACAACCACCCATTACATAATCATCATCGAAACACATAATAAAAATTAATTTGGTAAAATAAATAAATAAATAAATGTGTAAAAGATTTATTGATTTTACATAAGTTTATCTTTAGTGAGTATAAATAATTTTTTAAAATTCAAAAATATTTTTTTGACATTTATTTTTGTTAAATTAGTTTATATTTTATCAAATTGACAATTTTGCTCTTAAAATTGAGTAATTTTATTTTTAATTGTCTTTATTTGGAACAAGATTCAAAATTTAGGGTCAAATATGTCACAATTGAAAAGTCAGGAACCAAAGTGACATGAGTCTCAAACTATAAGGACGGTTAGTGTAATTCGCCTAAAAATATTTTCAATTCCATAAGGCCGTGTTTGTTTTGCGGCTTGAGTGGCCGGATTGGACTACCATGGTTGTGGGTCCCATACACAGCATGTTTGGTACTAAAATAGGAGGGCGAATTGATATTCCAAGGGGCTTAGTAATCCCCCTCAGTAGGGGGATTAGCTTGGTTGGATTTTCGGTGGGATTAGAAAAATAGTGAAAAGATTGAGTCTATTTTATATAAATCTATTTCTTTTTTTACACCAATTGCACATGTTTGTTTTAATATTTGTTTTAATTTTTTTAATATAAAAATAATTTATTTATTTATTTTATATAAAAATAATTTAACATCCTATCACTAACCATCTCCTATAATATCATCAAAATAAATACACTTTTATTTAATCCTTTCATTAACAATCCGTACATTAACAATCTCTTCACTAACCATTATCTCACTAACAATCTCATCTAACCTAATCTGCCACAAACGTGGCCTAAAAGTTCAGAATTTTATGTTTATGAAAAACAAAAAATTAATAACAAGTTATTTCAATTTTTAGGTCTAATCTTTAAGAGTTTTTCATTATTGTTAAAACGTGTGAAATGTCCCAAAAAACAAAAAAAAAAAAAAAAAAAAAAAAAAAAAAAAAAACATAAAATAAAAAAAAATAAAATAAAATAAAACATGTGAAATGAGAATTTTATTGTATAGTTTTCACCATCTTAATATAGGTGGAATTCAACACATAAAGGCCAATGATTCTTTATGCCCAAATTTTTATATTCTCTTATCTGTCTGTCTAAAAAGCTTACAACCATTAAATTATTAAAAATCTCGAGTTGCTGTTTAATTGATGTAGTTCTCATTTGGTAAATATTTTGGGGTTAAAATAATACAAAAAGATAAAATAAGTTATATAGGTCAATAAGATAAAATATCACACCTAAACCATGATTATTATACTTTTTCTCTCACAAAAGTTAAAAAAGTCCAAAAACAAAAACCAAATGAGGCTAAAATGATAGGCTAAAAAAGTCTCAAAACCAAAAAGTTGGCTACCGTAGTCAATGCCAAACGAAGCTGTAAATGTTTTAGAATTGAGAGACATTTAGTGTGTTTGTTTTCAGTTTTCTGAATTGAGTTTTTTGAAATTTGAGTTTTTTGTTTTTCGTGTTTTTTTTTTAAAATTTTTTTCGTGAATATTTTTAAAATTTTAAGCAATTTTTTTACTATTTTAGGTGCACCTTATTTAAATGTATCTAAATAATAAAATATTTGTAAAAAAATATTTTATTATAATTAATAAATATACAAAAATACGAAAAATGTACTGAATTTTTGTATATATATATTTTTTGTATTTTTGGTATTTAGTATATTTTTTTAATATTTTTTTCATAAATATTATATTTTTTAAGTGTATATATGCCAAGTGTACCTTAAATTTTTTTTAAAAAAATTACTTAAAATATTAAAAAATTCATTGAAAATAAAAAATACGAAAAATAAAAGTAAATTTTTTTAAAAAGTGTTTGTTGAAAATCAAAACCAAACAAGCTGATTGATATTTGGGAATAGAGATCTCGTGTCAATCTTTAAGATTGGTATTGTGTAGGGGTGTAAATTTGGCCCGACCCATGTTGGGCCTTGCGGGCACCGACTAAAATATGGGCCGGACTGGGCCAGCCAATGAGCCAGAAAATTAGGCTCAAGCCCAAGGGGTATTCGAGCCTTGGGTGGGTCGGTGGGGCGAGCTCGGGCCGAGTCGGTGGGCTTGGACTTGGGCTCGGGCTTAGGCGAGCCTGAACAAATTTTTTGTTTTTTTTTTTATTTTTTCTACCAAATTTTTATTATTTTCCACTAAAAAAGACATTGGGCCTCGGGCGGGTTGAGCCTTGAGTAGGCCTTAAGCGGGCCAATGGATCGGGTCACAGGTCCGGCCAAGCTTCAAAATGATGGCCCAAGGCCAAGCTTAGGGTCTCGGTTTGGGCTTGGGCTCGGACCCAAACGGGTCTAAATGAGTCGGGCCCACCTCAGACCGCAGACGAGTTTCGAATCATCCAGGGGTCATGGACCATTTTTACACTCCTAGTATTATATCAGATTGCATGGAAATCATTACAAAAAGTTACATATATCATTTACAGCTAAAACTAATTTAATACTACCAAATTCACAATTTTTCCAAACAATTAAAAAAAACTTGTGCCCCGTAAAGGTTTGCTTGAAGGAGGAAGAAAATATAAATGGAAATACAATTTGAAGCGATCATTAAAAAGGGGTAATTGCGACCACAAAGGTAGGAGATAATTATTGAATAATACTAAAACATCATGACATTATTTATTTTGTATCTTAAATCAATCATGTGGTAAGAAATTTTATGGGTAAAACATATTAACTCATCTATATTAAATAGTTAAGAGATAAAAATTTATCCAATTAATGTGTATTACGTTTATTTATTCAGTGAGATATCATGTAAATAGTGCCATATAGTAATTGTAAAAAGTTGGTTTTATTATTGGAAAAGTTGAGTGAATTCTTATTAATTTTTTTAGTGTTAATATTTTTAGTCAAATATAAACAAAATTAGAATTTTTTTTTAATTTTATTTAATTTTATTTTTTTGTGGTTACTTGATTAGCTAAAAAGAAATTAAAAAGGCGAAAGCTTACTTATGGTAGAAATTTTTGACATGACATTATGATACGACTCGAAACGTATACGAAATCACCTGGATAGGGTTGACTGTTTTCCATCACAAATAAGTATATGACATAGTCCGATAACACAAATGTTAAAACAAGTTACGTATTGTTAAATTTGCATAACACGAAATTAATATGAATAATTCGTTTAATAAATAATTAATTATATATTTTAATATTATTTCTACTAAGGTGGGCATTAAAATTTTGAATCTCTTATGTTAGTCCATTTATCTCGTTAAAAGGTGTGTAAAAAAAAGTTTTTGTCTATATTTTAGAGTTAATCTATCAAAAACTATTACAATAAGATGTAAGTTTATTAAATTAGGAAAATAAAATTGAGTTAAAATTAAATATTCTAATGAATAATTTTATTCAGTAGAAATTAGTTTCATTAAATTTAACTTTTATAGATATTTTTTAATTTTTTCATACACCTAATAATTTTAACTATAGATGAAATGTTTTGACATGACACATTAACACGACACAAACTGTACAGATTAAAAAAGACACGATACAATAACACGAAATAATATGTGAATTGAGTTAGAGCTAAGGTAATTCTAACACGAATTCAAAATAACACAACATAAACACGATCTGATATGACACGGTGCTTATCCCTATTTTCTACAAGACTTATTTTTCTTTTTCTTGTATTAATTTGTTTGATATATATAAACAAGGATGGATCCGCGGGGGGGGGGGGGGGGGGGGGGCGGCCGTACCGCAAAAAATTTGAAAAATATCATATATTATACTAGAAATTTTAAAATAATTTAAAATTATAGGAGTTCGCACCCCCAAATTTTTTTTAGATAATTTCAAAATTATATAGAGTAGCCCCCCCAATTTGTAGTTTGATAAACATGTTCAGTGCTACTTGTGCAGTCCTAAGAAACATAATTAATGATAGAAGCAAATCGAATCAACGAGCTGAGGCAGATGGAGTTTATGATTCTATTACATCTTTTGAGTTTGTCTTCATCTTACATCTTATGAGGGATATCATGGAGATTCCTGATGATCTTTGCCAAACTTTGCAAAGTAAATCTCAACATATATTAAATGCAATGCATTTGGTGTCTACAACGAAGATACTTATTAAAAAATTTAGAGAAGATGGATGGGTTCCGTTGTTGGAGAAAATTAAATTATTTTCTAATGATCATGGTATACAGATTCCTGATATGAGTTGTCCTTATAAAGGAGGCCGAGGTCGGTCTCATTCTGAAAGAGATCAACTCACCATGGAACATCATTTTTGAGTTGTTATTTTTATGGTTACAATTGATTCTCAGTTACAAGAATTAAACAATAGGTTTAAGGAAGATGTAATGGAATTGCTTGTTCTTAGCTCAGCTTTGGATCCTAGGGATGGTTATAGATCATTCAAAATTGAGGATATTTGCAAACTTGCAAATAAATTTTATCCCATGGATTTCTCCGAGCAAGAAAAATTGCATTTGAAATATTAATTGGAAAACTATAAGCTTGATATTTCCATACTTCTCGAGTTTCAGAAGCTGTCAACCATTTCTGAGTTGTGTCAAATGTTGGCAAAAACAAAAAAAGTCGACAAGTTATCCTTTTATTGATAGATTGATCCACCTTGTGTTGACTTTACCTGTTTCAACTGCTACATCAGAACGTGCATTTTCAGCTATGAAACTCATTAAGTCTAAATTGCGCAATAGGATAGAAGATGGTTTTCTGGCTCGTTTCTTAATTACGTACATTGAAAAAGACATTGCTCGAGGATTTGATGTAGATTCTATCATCCATGCTTTTGATATTATGAAAGAGCGTCGAGTTCAATTGAAGATGCCTAATTTTAGTAAATAAATGCATGTAGAAATAGTTACTACTTTTTGTAAGTGAATATGGGCAAAAAAAACATTCTCAATTGTATAATCATCTTTTGATACTCAACTATGTTGACAAGGAATATATAGTTCAATATTTTATCGTAACATTATTGATTTTTTTTTCATTTTAGTAGAAATTGGTATTGAACTTCAAATTTTATTTGTTAGAGGTTAAACGTACTTTGGCCCCCCCAAAGTCATAATTCTGGATCCGTCCTTGTATATAAATGTTTGTTAAGTAGAACATATGTGACGGTTTGTTTCAAGTGACTGCTTGAGCAGTGAAAAGACCGCTCGGGCGGAGATTAGGTGTTCCCAGTAGTTTGTTTTGCAAACCTAGGGACCGCTTGAGCGAACAAGTGGTCGCTCGAGAGAAGACTACGAGCTCCCAGTATCTCGTTTTGCATACTGAGATACTGAGAGGTATCGTTCACCACTCGAGCGATGAAAAGTCCGCTCAAGTGGTCTACGCGAATTTGGCATTTTAAAAAGACACTTTTTAGATCGTTTCTTTTACTTTTCTTTTTTCTCTTCCTTCCTCTCTCTCTAAGTCTGAAAACCCTACATTTCTCTCTTTACATATCTCTCATTTCACTAAGGTTCAAGCCAAAATCACTTGCTAACGATGGAGACTACCTAAGGATCTTCCTTTTTACCAATGGGAATTGGCTTCTATGAAGGATTTTTTCTTTTTTGAAATAGTCTAGTCTTCTTGCTCTTCGTTGAGGTAGGGTTACTTTTAACTCAGTATCTCTTTATTTTGAGGATGATTATGCGGTATTATTGTGACTATAATACTTTATTTGATGATTGAGCCAAAATCAAGTTTTATGTTTAACAGAAAAGGGAATTTTAACCAACATTTATTAAAATTTCAAATAAATCCTTATGGATTAGGAGTATTGGTTTTGAGAACTATCACATATATGAAGAGGGGATAAAAGCCCCAAATTTGTTAAAACCCTAATTTTGATTTGGGGAGATATGATGCTTGGATGGAATTGAATTTCAATCTTGGATTATGTGAATAATTAGAGTTTGGGATACATTATTAATGTGTTTTGAGTTGAGATTGTGGACTTGGAAATTGATAACCCATGTATTCTATTTTCACTATTCATCTCATGTTTTATGGAACACTTGGAATGTGGTAAAAATGGAGAGATAAATAGAGTATGAGTCCGAGTACAGAGTCAGTTTTTGGGAACAATGTGTCGTATTGGTACCTACGCGGGGAGTTAAGGTGCCCAATTGCTTTTTCTTGAGCTTATCGCCGGACGAATGTGGAAAATGTTTTTAGGCCACTGGCCATGCTGTATAATAGTCTGCAAAAGTAGAAAAACGGATGGTTTTGAGTGCCCACAACTTGCCGTATTAATAGTTGGCAAATGTGGGAATAGTTTTGGTTATAAACCTATATACATATGTAGTATGGCGCTCCTACGAGGGATTCATGGCATATTTACCCATGTATTAAGAAAGGTTTTCTATTGCTATGGAATAAAAATTGTAATTGTTTCTCTTAACCGTGTACTTTGTGGACATGAACTTTAAAATTTTATTTGAGCTATTATAATGCCACTCAAATGTTCAAATGATTAGATATTTTGTTAAATGTGTCTTTACTAGGCATATTGCTCATCCCTATTTAACATTTCAGGAATTGGGGATGTACCACCATCTCAATAAGTTGAAGCATACTCTTTTGTTATGGATTGGAGTGTTGATGCTCAGGGATGTGTAAATATGGAAGTTCCAAGCTTGTAATGCCTCACTTTTTTTATTTCACGAATACCATTACCAAATCCTTTATTATAATACAATTTTAGAGATAACATATGGAACTTCAATACATTAATAAGGACAATTAAGTAAAGGTTCTCTTATTTGAATACATAATGAATGCAACATGAGTTATAATTAAATGAATTGCCCGTAAGCTTACATCATTACATATAAGAGAAAGGGTCCAACCCTCTTTACAACAACGACGTTCCACCAATAATTAAAAGGCCTCGTGGCCAACAAATAAGGAAGATGCATGATCTTGAACAACTTCTCAACATTCACCTAAAAAATGATTACCAACGTGGGTTGAACATAATGTCAAGTAGGGATCCCAACATGATCCTAAACAATAACAACTTATAGATAGTTATGATCATAAATGCTTCATCTCATACGAAATAGATAATGTGGCGGTTTATAACCAAAGTATACTTACATAAGCACTTTTCCAAAATCATCCAATTTATTCAACAACACAGACGGTTCACATTTCCTTCTCATTTCCCATTTCAAAAATATTACATGACAATTGTTTTTGTTTTGAAAACATGGTCACTAAAATTCGATTTCCTTCACATTACTTACAACCCAATACACGAACCACACCCAACTCCAACACGTTCATCACATTTCCTAGTCTTAAGCCCTAAGATAAAGAGATACATTCAACAACTAACTCGTTACACCCACATGTACGCATAAACATCTAACACGAAAAAAAAAAAAAAAAAAAAAAACAACAACACCCACCCAACAACTACTTACTCAATATATATGACAACCTGGCATTCCCGAACCATAACCACCATAATGCATAATATATTCTGATACACCGAGATAATAACAAGAAAACAAATATGTGTTCCACCTGTCTTAAGCACAGTAATCTAAGGATACACATTTCTATAACAAAATGTCAATTTACCAGACACCGCTGGAAGGTAATGGTACCTCTGCCAAGTTCTCCAGGTGTTAGCCGGAAGGTACTGGTACCTCTCATTCTAAACGCAACCAATTCTTCAGACACTAGTAGGAAGGTAATGATACCTCTCAGTTTCAGCGCAATATACATTACCAACCATCACAATATCTTAAAAACATAAATAACACAAGTATAATACATGCACATAATCTATTCAACATTACAGTGTCATCCTCCACCGATGATCAATGACAAAACCTCCAAACACTTGTATTTACTACACGTAATATCATACTTCAATTCTCATGAGACTTTAAGTCCAATAACAACAAATAATAAATAAAATGTTCATAATCCAACCTCATGTTCATTTCTAAAATTCACAAAGCGTTATGATTTCCTTCTCTTTTCAAAAATCAATTCTTTTATTTTCCAAGTTAACATACTCCAATCTTTATCCAAAATCCATTCTTTTCATTTCATAAAACTACATCCATAGATATCAAAGCCACAACCCAACTCAACTTAATATGATCAATCCAAAATAATTCCAATGCCATAGTTAATTCTCATTTTTAGCTATTAACACATTTACACAGTCCATATTCACAAAATTCAAACATTATTCAACTTTATCCCTTTTTAATTCACAAGTCAAAATATTAAATTAGGGTTTTTTCCTCTCTTTCAACATAAGCATGTTAGACTACTCCCCAATCAACCCAAAAAACAATCAATTTAATAATCTCATTCACAAACATCAAACCCTAAATCCCCTTTCATGACTTTCAAAGAAATCCATAATGGATATGATTTTTATGCAATAAAATCTACCACATATCTATCTATAGACAGGGTGTTGAAAAGGAGCAAAGAAATCCCTACCTCAAGCAATGAAAAGAAAAAGGCTCGAAAATCCAACTTCAACGAAAACATGATCCGCTTAGATTAAATGCAAGCCCTCGTCAAGCTCTACGTTTTTGTATATGGAAGTAGGAATCAAAGATGTGTAGAAATAGATGAAATCATGGCTAAAAAGCTCGAAAAATCAAAAATGGTGAAGGAGAGAGAAAATGGAATGAAAAGTGAAGAGATTTGACCTAAAAAGTGACTTTTAAAGATATGATTCTGGACAGTTTGCTCGAGCGGTCAAAAGTGCGCTCAAGTGGTGATTTAAGACTTCCAATATCTCAGAAAATTTTGAAAAACAAAGATAGAAGGGTCTATGGACCGCTCGAGCGGTGAAAGTTGCGCTTGAGCAAACTATGTTCACAGCACATATTCACAAATTTCAAATAGGCATGACTCTCTAGTCCGGACTCCGTTAGGGTCGTTGTTGTGTCCAAATTGAAGCCCCAAAAGTAAGCTTTCCAATAGTTTTAGCCTCACATCAAAATTCAAAGTATGGAGAGAGAAAATGATGAAATATTGAAAATTACTCAATAATAACTATTCGAATATGGAGTTTTTGATTCAATCTCGCCTAACCACTATGATAACACCTCAACCAAGGCTCAAATATCGACTAAGAAGGTTCTCAATCAAGATAATCAAACAGTCAAATATAATTCCATTACAACAAGAAGTACAGAGTGCTACAACCTCGCCACCTTTGGAAATTTCGTCCCCAAAATTAATAATACACCAAAACACAAGGCAAATCGACCACTGAGCACTCAACACTTGAGCACTTAGGAAAAGAAAACTACCCTCACAACAAAACCCTCGGTTAACTCTCACAAAAGAAGAGGACTTACCACAAAAACATGTTCCAAAAGACAACGCTCTGGCACAATAAGCTCCAACAATACCAAACCCTCAAAACAAAACACCTAAACACACGACTAGCAATCCAAGCTAAGTCACTACTCAACATCCATCATCCCAAGTAAAACAAATGATAGCAAAACTTTATTTAAAAAAAAAAATTCCCTTATTGCTTAACTCTTTGAAAATCATTCTCTTGTATATAAAACATTTCTCAAAAGATGCTCAAATTTTCACCGTCCATAATCAAAATATATTTATGCATTTTCCATATGAAACTCAAAAGTTTTGTAAACATTTTTTCGAAAACAAGGTGTTACCCATAACACATAACCATCTACAATTTAATTGCAAAGAACTACTCATTGAAATTCCTCATACCATTTACATTAAATAAAATCCTTAACATTTCTATTTTAACAAAGCCATTTCAAGGCCATAACACTAGGAAAAATTCATTTTCCAATATAACAATCGGTGAACCTCTACTGTCACCCAACAACACCCATCACTCATATGGTGATGCCACAACCAACATAAAACGTAACATTTCTATAATAATAGTTAATAGAAATAACAATTGTGCTATCAACGCAATAAGGCACAAGAAAATCCACAATTTTGCAATTTCATGATGTTATAATCATTATCATAAATTATCAACTACACGAGGCAAATGCATATGCAAATAAAGAATCTACAATATGTTACCCCAACCCAGGATTTTCCACTAATCCAAAACAAGTCTCACACAAGCTTCCCAACCGCATACACGAGACTCAACGCTCGCAAAATCATTCTAAGGCACCCATAACCTTTCAAGCCTTATACATAAGCCCAAGCTTTTCCCAAGGTGACTACTTGTCGACCAAACCCCGATATCAACCAACTGACTAATCAACTCGATAAACCTTTACACTCGGCGCCAAACACTAATATGCTACTCAACACTATTTACTCCAAAAATGGAGTTCCACACACACTCCCCCCATATTTTTGAATCTCACCGGATTCCTCAAGATCAAACCATATCATCATAGCTCCTAAGGAAATCATCACCCCTATGCCTACATAGCAAGCATGTCCTTACATCTCAAACACAAGACCGACATGGTCAACGGCAATCACACAATCCCTAATACACAACAATTTCGACCAACGCTATCCTCGTTACCTAAGAACACAAACTGTTCTTCCTTCCAAGGAATACTTCTAGCATCTACTCACGACTCCACCCAATATCTAATAACACCACCAACCCATCCATCCATACATAATCACCAACTCATAACAAATCACAACATGAACACTATCCATATTCATGATTTATAGAATCACAACGAACTCACTAATTGTAACGGCGCCCGCGAGGGACCTCGATGCTACAGTTCGGACTCCCCTTTTTTGTTTGTTGCGGTTCGTAATCTGAACCAAAGAGTCCAACTCTGGCAAATTGTTTTGAGAAAAAAAACAGATTATGAAAAGAAGTGCCAAACATGGACTGCTTTGCCAGATACAGAGTCGCCACCTAAATATTTTTAAAATGGGAAATTTAGGAAACCCTGACTCGGTGCCGAAGGCCACGTGTCCGTCATCACCAAAGTTGTCTTGGCTCGGGAGCTTGGGTACGATCGGGGAAGGTCAGCTCTGAGCACCCCCTCTCGCCCGGTCCGAAGACCGGCCTCTACTAACCATGATATCCGATTTTGAAAACGTTATGTGTTCTTATTCCGGTTATTAGCCTAGAATTACTATGTTATGCGCACAGCAAACAAGTATAGACTAGATTGCCTAATTTGGAAATAAGCATTGCATATCCGTTTGTTTTGAAAGTGCTTTGGAATTTGCTACTCGCAAGTAGGCTAAAACACGGATTTCAACGAGTTTTTTCAACTCAAGCAATCCAACCTCCACCCACAGGCATTCAAACAATTTATCTCATATAAGCATTTAGCCACATGGTAAGCCTACTGTCATGTCAACATTCGCACGCATGCAATATGCTAAAGCATAAATATTTACATTGTACTCCGTGCCAAAACAAGAAACTAGTTAGCAAACATGCATGTCCTAGTTCATGTTAAGTGGCTAATGCAACACATACAGAGATGCAGTTTAGGATAGGCTCGGCTAACCCTAAAATGGCATGTGAAATGCAATCATTCGGTGCACGTATTCAAGTTAGATTTGAAGATACAATGCGGTTTGTATGATGTACCGAGCCCGGTGCATGTAAGACAAATATATGGATGCACGCATGCATTGCATAAGGTATGCTAAAATAAACGTGCCCTAATCTACCATCATAAGCGGGTAAATAAAAGGGAAGAAAGAAATGGGGGTTGGAAGTCATGCACACCACTCACACACGCTTATTACAGATTTGCCCTCGCTCGGAGGGACCAAAAGAATATACAAATTAATTAACTACGCAAGCTAATTAAATATTACAGATCAATTAAATTAACTAAGCGAATTAATCAATCTAATTAAAATAGTAAACCCCTCGGGAAGCGGGTCAGATGCAGCGCATGCTCGGGACTTGCTCGGAATCGCACTGCCATGCATAGTCTGCCTCTGTTTTCCCTGCTTTGCTCCTCTGAAGACTGCCAAAGTCTCAGGAATGCCTCTCAGGAAACTGGGGGATCCCACCGGCTAAGTAGAATGACCATCGGCACTAGGATATGGCCATCGGCACAAAATGAACCCATCGGCTGATAAATTACTGCCGGCCGGCAGAAAATGTTGCCGGTCGGCAAACAATACCTGCAGAACCTGCAACTCACAGCAGCAGAGAGCAAAACTTGCATGGCAATACAATTCAAACAATGTATGCACCAATCATGCCCCCTATCATGTTTGCGACTCAAAGAGGCATGTGTCTCGATTCTCGGACCACCAATCACGCATTTCCATGCATGATGGCCCAAAGAATCAAGTGTGCAACTTGATTTCAAATGCAATGCAAACAATCAAACCAAGGCCCAATCCTTATCACTAAATCAAGGGACAAGGTATGCATGCAAAGTACAATGCATCCTAGGCATGCTAGCTAATATGCAACAAGATCATGAGGGCAAGCATGCAAGCATGAACATGGACAATGTGCAAACATGTAAGGTAAACATACAACTAAGCAAATGATGGTCTTGCACATGAATTAGGCAGCTCCAATTAGGCCCAAAACAGTGGCCAAAACCAAGGAAATGAAGGCCAAAATGCACACACATATGCACGCAATCATGGTCCAGCACCTTAAGCATAAACAAGGCAACTCTTAAGCACACTTAAAGAGACCAAACCATAGACAATTAGCATGCAACAAAGGCTCTGAAATTGCACAAAATAGAGGTGCCAAACCAACTAATTCAAGCAAGTAAAGCATGCAAATGGCCCAAGTACTTGGGGCAAGCCAAGAGGCTTAAACCAAGGTCAAACCCACCAAGCCTCACAAGGCTAAGGGGACTCAAAATAGGTCAAAGGCAGACCTAAACAACACCCGAGGGACACCTAGATGGCATCTAAATGGCTTGAATTCAAAAGCATGCACACATATACTTTCAAGGAGCATACAATACAAGCTCATAAGGCGTTAAAGAGGCATGCAAGGCAAGCATACAAACATGTTAAAGGGACTGAAATAACATGAAAAATGACTCCAATCCACTAAATCAAAGCAAACAAAGCATGCTATACACTTACATACTTAAGGCCAACAAGCCCAAAAATGCAAAGGGGCTATCTAATGCATGCTAGGGTCGACTCAAACAACCTAAGACAGACCTAAAGCATGGCAAAATAAGCACAAAAGCTTAACAAATCTAAGCCTAAAACATGCTAAAACAAAGGCACACAACCTAAGGCATATTAAGGCAATCACAAGGCATTACAAGGTAGGTATGCAAGGCATGCATGGTACACCAAAAACAACTTAAAACCATGTTATATTATGGCAATATAAGCATGAAAAACAGTCATGGCATGCTCAACACACACTTGAACAAAGGCTTCTTCAAGAGGCCAAAAAGTGCCCTTTGCAAGGACAACAAGGAGAGGGGGTGACCCTTTCCTTCTTGGGACTTCAAGGCATCATCTTTAACACTGAAATCCCGCAAGATTTCAGTGGTGAAGAGACCCAAACACCAAAATCCCGGAGCTAGCACAAAATAGCACAAAAATGGGGCCTTTCAAGGCCTAAGGGTGGTCAAACACACCCAAACCACAAAACACTCTTAACAAACAATCAAGAGGGCCTAAAAACAGAACTTTTTTTATGTTATACACTAAACACAAAAACAGCTCTAAGATAGGTAGAAATAAGATGCAAAAATGGGGTAAAAAGGACTAGTTTCTTACCCTTGAAGCCTTTCTTCAACAATGGTGATCTTGTTGCCTCCTTGAGCTTCAATCCAGTCAAAAATAGCAAGAACAAGCCCTTAGAACCTCAGTAGCCAAAGGAAGGTGGAGCACTAGGTGCTTGTGTGCAATAGTATGGACTAAAACACACACAAGAATAATATAGAGATAGGATATGTATTGAACCCTAACCCTAAAACCAGAGCTTCCTCTGTGTTTTCTAAGAAAAAAGCTCTAATTTTTTCTAACCCCTGAGCAAAGGAGAGGAGGGCTCCTCTTATAGAGGAGCCAATCTTGTAAACTTACAATGTAAGCTAACAAGAGGGGCATCCCTCCATACACGTGTATGGAGGGGAAGAAAATGCCAGCCAGCTGTTTCAAAATATCTCCAAAAGCAGCTGAACAGTAGTCGGCCGGCCAAAAATGTCATTTTGACAAAATTGAATGCCGACCGACAATAAAGAGTGCCGACCGGCAACATACATTGCCGGTGGCAACAAAAACCAGCCGGTGGCCTCTAGCCACTGCCGGTGGTGTGTGGGGATGCCTCACAAGGCATTCCCTGCCCCTCCAAGGCAAAACACAGGTGTTTGGTGCAAAACCAGACACAAAACGGTTGAGTTCGGAGATCCTGAGGCAGGGCGCATAGCCGAGACCTCCGGGAACTCCAAACGATCACAAACATGGATAATCACCGAGTGTTCAAGCGGTGACGTCCAAGTCTTGAGGACGGTCAAAAATGGGGTGTCTACACTAACCAACAAAACCCAAAACACTAAACAACACGCAAGTACCATTCTCACTAACTCGAGATACAAATCTCACACTCCCTCAAACATTCTCACATAACTTCTCCAGTTCCAAAAAACTCTAAAGTCTCATATTTCCTTAAACTCAACACATCCAAAGCCTTATAACTCGACCCTTATGATACCACCACACCAATCATAATAACCCATGGATTCCCCGTTCTCAACAAATAACTTCCAAACTGAACATGGCTCACAGGCCATCACATAACCATCTCATAATTTAATATCAGACATACAATAACACTTGGATTATCGATCCCATTAACAACTTCTCATTACACATATATATAAAACAGAGTTCGAGATTCAATGCGTGCCCCTCAATACATGATGATAAACAAACAACAATATATATATACAATACATAATCACGATGACTCAACATCCAACAGTACACTAGTCAACGACAAAAAGTTCATCTATTATATCATTGGTCTCTAATACAAAAGCCTCTCTTAAGGTAATACTACTGTGTTGGCTGAAAAGTCAACCCTCGTAAGGCTCTTGAAGCTTGGCATGCCCGGTTCTGGTATCAATACCTCCCCCGATTGGACTAATTATACTGAGTCTGACTAGGTTCTGAAACACTTGAAAAATTCAGACGCAAAGGGCACAAATGCCTAACATGGCCCAGATGACCACAATCAAAACTAACACCGGATCCCCTATTCTGAGAATGGCTTGAAGCCTGAACCTCACTAGGCCTCCCGACGGAAGAGTCTGAAACCCCTAATGAAGACAAGGATTGGGCTTGAAGTTGAGCATGTGCTTGCCTCCACCTTTTATTGAGCCTAGAGTACTTATGAACCGTAAGAGTTGTTGAGGTGGCCTCCTCCCTAACTCAACCAATACGCACAATCATGGCCTCCACATGGGCCGTTGCCTCAACTAGAGCATAGTAATTCTTCCACATAGATCCAACTACCTTCTCCCGGATATCATCACACAGCCGCTTCTCAAGCTCATAACAAATACGCTCTTCTGTTGTCACCAACTTTGGAGTAAATCTCGACAAACTAGTAAACCATATCTCAAACTGTCCCAAAGAAGTAACATCCTAGCGCAACTCAACAAACTATTCCCTCAACCTTTCCCAAGTAGAAGGAGGGAAATACTTAGCCAAAAAGGCCTCCGTGAAAGCAACTCGTGTATTACCTTAGCATACTTCCACCAATAACCCACGTCTCCCTTCAATTAGAAAGTCAACAAAGAAATCCTCAACCCCTGCTCTTGACTCTGAGCATATCAAGAGTCTTGATAATCTTTTCTAACCAACCGTCTACCTCTAACAGTTTAGCCTCCCCAAAAAACACCGGTGGATTGAAGTGAAGAAACTCCTTAATAAGCTTGAGGATATTCCCGTTGTCACCCTCATTGTGAGATAGAGTATCTAGCACTGCTCTCACAATCTAGCGTGTAACTTCCTCGCCGATAGCAGATACTACAACGACATGTGCTAAAGGAACCGATGTGCCCCTACCAACACTCCTACTACCCATCCGTCCTCTATTCCCTCGTGTAGACATCCTATAAAACCCAAAAACAAAACCAAACTTAGTGCATAACACAACAGCCTTCCCCGAGGTACACATTCACCACCCTTAAGTTACAAGACTCACTTAGCCTCGAAACACACAATCCAATTACATATAAACAATTAAATACTTAAATACATAATTAAATCAAGTCCACAAAAATAGCTACTCATCCCGGAACTCTCAAGGAATTCCTATCAGAAACCACGTTGATCAGGTGTGTTTCTAATAAGACCTCAAAGCAAATTCACTAGTTACAAGTACTATCCAAGAAACTTAATCCCATGCTCTCATAAATGCAACATATAAGCCCTAACACTTATCCTAACTATATGCAACGTCTTCACCACACGTAGCAAGGTCATTGTGGTAAAAACCACTTCCCACAAGCCCAAAGTATTCAAACCCGGCTCGCTTAGATACTAAGTTGTAGGCCCCACTTTTTTTATTTCATGGATACCATTACCAAATCCTTTATTATAATATAATTTCCGAGATAACGTATGGAAATTCAATACATTAATAAGGACAATTAAGTAAAGGTTCTCTTCTTTGAATACATAATGAATACAACATGAGTTATAATTAAATGAATTGCCCGTAGACTTACATCATTACATATAAGAGAAAGGGTTTAACCCTTTTTACAATGGCGTTCCACCAATAATTAAAAGGCCCTATGGCCAACAAATAAGGAAGATGCACGATCTTGAACAACTTCTCGACATTCACCTGAAAAATGATTACCAACATGGGATGAACATAATGTTCAGTAAGGATCCCAACATGATCCTAAACAATAACAACTTTCAGATAGCTATGATCATGACTGCTTCATCTCATACAATATAGATAATGTGGCGGTTTGTAACCAAAGTATACTTACATAAGTACTTTTCCAAAATCATTCAATTTATTCAACCATACAGACAATTCACATTTCCTTCTCATTTCCCATTTCAAAAATATTACATCACAACTATTTTTGTTTTGAAAACATGTTCACTAAAATCCGGGCGATGAAGAGTAGCAAGCATTGACTAAACTTAAGAAATGAGCTTTTCAAGCCCTTTTCTATGGGGGAAATTATAAAGGAAGAGTCAAACTCATTTAGAAGTGATAATGAATTCTAAGTTCAAGCCAAAATGAGCGATAATGACTAGTCAAACTCAAAGAGAGCGATAATGACTAATCAAACCCAAAATGAGCAATAATGACTCAAAATCCAAACTTGATAATAAGCCATAATGACACTTCCTTGGTGATTTCCAAGGGTCTAACTAGAAAGTTAGTCCTTTAGAAGTAAATGCACCGGTAATAAAGAGAAGTGTCAAACAAGAGGTTATGCTTACCTTAAAAGAGATGTAATGCCTTGGAAATGAACCTCTGAAGAGATTAAACCATTAAGCATGGAAAGTCTCTTTCTTATGCCTTGAGCAACAAACTAGTGTTAGATACCACTCTTGATCAAAGAAATCAAAGAAAGGAGGAAGGTTACAAAGATGATTATGCAAAGGTGATTATTACAAGTGTGAATATTTACATGAAAAATAAGGAATGAAAAGCTATCAACTCAAATGGATTGGTGTTTAAGACCTAAACACCCAAATCCATGAGGACTTACAACACCACAAGCACAATATTCAAAGCATAAACTGAATAAACAAATAGAACAGCCCCAAAACTAAAAAACAGTGCTGAAAGCATTTTGAAAAGCTAGAAAAAGTAAACAAAAATGGAAGAGAACAAAGCTAGTAAGAAAGCCTAAGGAAGGGTGGCCAACCCCTCCACTTTTTGGACTTTAAATCACATATTTTGGCCTATGAAAAATCATAAAAAATAGTAGCTAAAAGCAAAGAAACAAGTGGAAAGAACAAAGATATAAGCTATGGGATAAGGTTCAAGAAAGGGTGGTTAACCCCTCCACCTTTGGTAACTTTTAAATCACATGTTTCAACCCTCAAAACCAGTCCAAAACAATGTATAAACAACAACAACAACAACAACAACAACAAAAAAGGAAGAGAAAGAAAGAGAAGGAAAGAGTAGTGTAAACAAAGGAAAAGATGGCAAAGGCTATACCTCTTGAAGAGAGGATGCTCTTTAATTTACAAACCATAAGGTAAACACCCTCAAGAGCTGAAATTTGTGTTTAATAATCTCAACAAGAGGCTTCTAGTTTTTGGCTAAGGAGGTGTATGTATGGTGTATGTATATTGCCAGAGAGAGAGAGAGAGAAAGAGAGAGCGAGAGAGGTAGTGTATTTGACAAGCTTGGCTCCTAGGAAAATTTTCTAACCCCAAACCATGAAGGGTGATCATGTATTTATAGAAGAAAGCCTTCTCACGTCAGAAATATCTGTAATAAGCCAGCTGGTGCAAGGAATGCACATGGAGACAGCTGGTAGCAAGCAAAATATTTGTTTCGCTAAACATGGCTGGCCGGCCATGGAGGGGGACGACCGGCCAACCAAAAATGGCCTATCGGCCATTTGTTGGCCAACAAGTCTCTGAGTGGTCAAGTTAGAAAAAATTAGGTTTTGGTTCAAAGAGCGTGCATGGTTTAGGTTCTGAAACTCAAAAATCGAAGCTTTTTGCTGAAGAATTCGAACGATTGTACATCATAATATTATTTCATCATCGAGTGTTCGGATTAAAGCACCCAAGTCTTAAGGGCAGTCAAAAATAGGGTGTCTATAGTTAGATAGATAGATCAATAATATAGTAGCGCCCCCCTCCCCCCCCCCCCCCAAAAAAAAAAAAAAAAAAAAAGAGGAAAATAAAGGGAGTGGTCGGCTGCCCCCTTCTCTAGGCCTTCTTGGGCTTTTTTTGAGCATGCACATGGTGTAAGACCATGTCATACACTCAACCTCTTCTAGGGGCTAAATTATGTGAGCATGGGTGGCAATGTTTTTATATTTATTTATTAATTTGTTCTCTTTTCTTCTAAGATTTAGTCGCCTATATAGTAAGTCTCTCCTCCCATTTTGCTCACTATAGACGTCCCAGGAGGGAATCCCGTTTTGTTCATTGGGCTTACTACAGTTCAGGACTCAATGTCACGGTCCTGTATCTAATCTCGCAGAGTGCAATGCAAGACCGATGAATCATCAAAGAGTCCAAATCCGGCAAATCGTTTTTGAAAATAGATTTTTTGAAAGAAGTGCCAAACATGGACTGCTTTGCCAGATACAGAGTGGCCACCTAAATATTTATTTTGGGGGAATTTAGGAAACCCTGACTCGTTGCCTAAGGCCATGTGTCCGTGATCACCAAAGTTGCCTCGGCTTAGGAACTTGGGTACGATTGGGGAAGGTCACTTCGTGAACACCCCCGCTCGCCCGATCAAAGATCGGCCTCTACTAACCATGATATCGAGTTTTGAAAACATTATATGCTCTTATTCCGGTTATTAGCCTAGATTTACTACGTGATGCGCACAGCATACAAATATAGACCGGATCGCCTGAATTGGAACAAAACATCTCATGTTTGTTTTTGAAAGCGGTTTGCTACTCGTAAGTAGGCTAAAATGTGGATTTGCCACCCTTAGGTGAGCTTTAGAAAACACGATGATTTGCCACTCTCAAGTGGGCTTAAAACTCACAGTCAGTGCATTATTCCAATTCAGATAATCCAACCTTCACCCACAGGCATTCAAGCAGGTATATCACATAAGCACATAGCCTCATGGTAAGCATGCTATCATGGTAGTCACTCACACGTATGCAAGGATGCTAAAGTATAAACACTTACCGAGTACTCCAAGCCAAAACAAAAGCTATGTTAGAAATCAATGCATGATCCTAACTATACAGAAATGCCTAATGCAACACATGCAAAAATGCAACTATAATAGGCTCAGCTATTCTAAGAATGGCATATGAGATGCTACAGCTAACACGTATTCAACTTGGAATTGAAATACGATGCAGTTAGTATGATACGCCGAGCCCGGTGCATGCAAGACAGATGAATGGATGCAAAACATGCGAGCATAAGTATGCTAATTGAAACATGCCCTAATCTAACCATCATAAGCTGGTAAATAAAAGGGAGAAAGACGTGGGGTTGGAAGACATACATCACACTCACGCACACTTATTACAATTGTGCCCTCGCTTGGAGGGTCCGAATAAATAATTACAGTCCGAAGAAATAATTAAATATTACAAAACCCTAATTAATCAACAAATTAACTAGGAAAGCAAATAAATTAACATGCAAGCTAAATGGACCGCCTCAGCTCTGTTCCGAATGATGAAAGATGCATGCATGCTCGGGTTGCTTTGTCGGGAAATTCCTCGCGAGGCCCCGATTTGCCTCTGTTTTGCAATTAATCTCGGAATGCTGTGCAAAGCTCTAGAAGGCTGCTGATTTTTGGTTTGCTACAACAGAGAGCAAGAAAGGGGCATGGCAAAGTATTTTCACATATGTATGCACACCTCGATCCTCGTGCCACCAATCACGCATCTTGATGCATGATGGCCGAGGAGTCGAATTGCACGACTCAATGTGAAATGAATGCACATAACAACACAACAAGGCCTAGACTCCATCATGGGTAATCCGGAGTGTCGGGGACCGGGAATTGAGGCACGTCCGTCACTTCGGATACGAAACGTCCCTCGTTTCCCGTGTTTGGGCTAACTCCTACCCCAAACACAATGCAATGAGATGGCATACACAATGCGACTAACATGCAACCTAGCATACGCAATGCTATGGACTAAAATGGTATACACAATGCACGATGGACTTACACGAATATGAGTGGACCTCAGCATACTCACATCAGTGGCCGTGTGATGAAAATGAGACAACCGAAATACATGCAAACATGCACGAATGCAATGGACCGATCCTAAGGCACAACATGCAACTCTAACTAAGCATGGCAAAGGATGAAATATGGTATACAAGCATGCAATTTCCAGCTCTGAAACATGATATACAATGGTCCCAAATCATGCAAATATGTCACCCAATGCATGCTAGATGGCCCGAATACCGAAACTAGCGAAGCGGATTACACTAGAGGTACACAAAGCAATACATGAAGGAAAAAACCGACCCCAAACAGACCCTAGGCAGGTCTGAAACAGTGGGAAAATGGCCTAAAATGATGGCTCGGAATGCAAAGAAATGGAGTTCATTCAATGGTCCGAAAACAAGGCAATCATGCACAACTCTCAAGCACACTTAAAGAGGAGAAAACATGAGGATATGGCACTCACATAAGCTCTGAAATATGATGCAAAATGAACCCCAAAGCATGGAAACACCTCAGTATATGCATGCAATGGACCTCGAAACTCAAGGCTAAGCATAGATATTGAACTACAAGCATGCAAAACAAGCATCATTCGACCATGAGACCCAAAAATAGAGCTAGGGCAGTCTAAAATATGCACAAAATCAGTTTAAGGCATAGTCAAAATGTGCTAGAATCAAGGGTCAACAAAGCATGCAAAGAAAGCTAGTGAACCATGAGTTGTACTACAACTATATGAAGCATATGAGAGCTCACCCAACCAGCCAAAAATAGAAGTATGCCATGCCAAAATATACCCAAAAACCCACTGAAACTCAGTCAATGCATGCAAGAATGATAGGCTCCTTTGGAGGGCCATGCAAGGGGTTATTCTACACATGTGTGATGGTTATGCAAAATTGCAAAACCACCTCTGGAAAGAGGTCATGAGGGTCCTAAAACCCACCAAAAAGGCCCTGAAAGGAGTCTAGAAAGCATGCAAATAAAAGCCTCTTTGAAAGGCCTTGAATAGGATTGCTCTACACATGCATAATAGACACTTTATATGGCAAAATGGGCTCTGGAAAGAGCTAATGCAGACCTTAAAACTCACCAAATAGGGCCTAAAATATGGCTTTGAAACATGCAAATAGGGGCCCCTTTGGAAGGCCAACAAAGCTAGTAAAGAGAACGAGGGGTGAGAGGGTCACCCCTCTCTGATTTTAGGGCTCAAAATCCACTGGATTTCAATGGCTCAGTTTATGCCAAAACCCAGAAATGCTTGTAAATAAGACTAAAGTATAGAGCAAAACAATGCTACAAAGAGGGAAATAGAGACTTACCCTTGTAGAGAAGACCTCCAGCAACTTCTGGACCAAGATAGCAAACCTTCAACCTCTGAAAACCAGCTCCAAGGTGCTTGGATGGATGGTGGAAGGGTTGAGCTAAGGGTTGGTGTGCAAATGGTGCAAGAACAATGGGGTTTTGGAGCTTGGAATGGAGAGATATAAGGAGAGGTGTATATATGCCTTAACCAAAATGTTGAACCCTAATAATGGAAGAGGAGGGCCTCTCTTATAGGAGTAGAGGCCAAAGCTTCTCTTGGAAGCTTAAAACCAAGCTCAAAGATCCTCCATACGCGTGTATGGAGGATCACTTCTGAGGCTTCCAGCTGGCACAGCTGGCTTCAGCTCAAAGAGGCAAAAAAGCAGAAAGTAAGCTAACCAGTTAAGG
Source organism: Camellia granthamiana (assembly GCA_036172215.1). Classification (NCBI taxonomy): domain Eukaryota; kingdom Viridiplantae; phylum Streptophyta; class Magnoliopsida; order Ericales; family Theaceae; genus Camellia; species Camellia granthamiana. Next base: position 576,875 of record JAXFYN010000116.1, on the reverse strand, counting down.
TGGTCGGCCGGCCACTCCCCCTGGTCGGCCGACCAGGGGTCAAAAGGTTCAAGAAGAAAAGCTGGTCGGCCAACCCAGATTAGTGGTCTCCCAGATGAATGCAACTCAGTGGTGGTATGGGAGACCTGAAATTGTGGCCCAAAAGTGAGGGAGACCAAGGGGTCAAAAGGGTTAGGAAGAAAAGGTGGTCGGCCTACCCATATTGGTGGCCTCCCAGATGAATGCAACACAATGGTGGTATGGAAGACCAGAAATTATGGCCAAAAAGTGAGGGAGACCACTTACCTACCAAGAAAAATCGGCTGACCGGGGAAAGGTGGTCTCCAAGAAGAAAAGGTGGTCTCCCACCATACTACCACCTTCCTAACAATAAAAATAGGGTCCATGCCAAAAATGAACCCACACCGATGCAAAACGAGGGTTCGGGGGCCAAAACGCGCAGCCGGGTGCCCCGAAAACTGACTATTAGGCACCGGAAGTGGCGTGCGACCACAAAGGTGGTCTCCGAGGCCACAGTGTCCCTCTATAGAGAGGAAACAAGGTGTGTGCCAAAAAATTGGAGCAAACAGAGGTAGTTAAGAGGTCTCGAACCGAGGCGCACTGTCAACGGCTCCGAAAATCGAAAACTGGTTTCCAAACGGGAACAGTGGTCTACGACCACAAAACGTGGCCTACGGCCACTGAGAGATGGTCTACGAGACCTTTCCCTCCCTTCGGGCAGAGAAAACAGAAAAAACAGGACCTGGTTCGCAAACCGAGGCAAAGCACAAAAGAGCCCCAAAGTCCGGAGACAAGGCTCTCAGCCGAGACTTTGTGACCTCAAAACGAGCACAATATGCATCATCATCGAGTGCTCAATCGGTGACATCTGAGTCTTAAGGTCGGTCAAAATGGGGTGTCTACACTCACATGCGACTGAAAGAGGATGACAAAAGAAAAGAAAGAAAGACGTGGGAAAAGAGGAAGAGAAATGTGTAAGATTCTGAATTTTTAGACAACTAATTAATTTGTTAATAATAATATTAAAACAATTAATAGTGATTATTAAATTATTAAATTTTAATAGCATCATGATTAATACCAATATTAAACTCCTTTAAATAAAATTATTTGTCTCTCTGTTATTAAATTTCTGTATCTAAATACAGTTATGGAAACTAAATGAGTTAAATAAATGATAACTAAGTTAGTCAGAGGATAGTAGGAAACAAAACATCTAGTGAATAGCTTATATATACATTGATTTTATTTTGTACACAAAAAAAAAAAAAAAAAGTATTTAATAAAATGAAAATGAGAGAGAGATGGTCGGATGGCCTCTCCCCTTTCCAAGGATTATCTTGAACAATGTACGAAATGTATGATGTGTAAGAGATTGTCTACACTCAACCTCCCTAGCCACTTAAGGTGTGTAAGGAAAGAGAACACACTTCACCAATAAGATGGGATGTAAAGAAAGAAATAACTAAATAAATAAATTCTTAATTAAATAAACTTCTCCACTTCTTTGCCTTTATATTGAACGCTTCAGCCCTTCTATTCTTAAACCCACGACTGAGCAAGGGAAAAAGAAATAGGAGAAGAGAAAAGAAAAAGAGGGAGAGAGGAGAGGGTGCTTGGTGGTTACCATTTTGAAGCTAATCTTGAGCATAGTTTGTAAAAGCTCTTGAGGTAGTAATACTTTACTTCTATCCTCCCTTAGATATTCTTAACTAAATTTATATTATATATATGCAAGAGCATTGTAATAACCCCAATCTGTAATCTGCTCTTAATCAGTAATTAAGGATGTTAATTAAGAGGTTAAAATAAAAGTATGTGTTCATTGTGTGCTTTGCATGCTATTTGACTTTCTATTTGCTACGCGATACCTAATGTTCATTCTTCTTCTTTTGCGTGCAACAATATGAAAATTCATTCTAGAGAGAGAGTGAGTTCACTTTTCGAATGAGAAAGCTAGAGAATTGGAAGATTAAGGCTTGATTCTTGAAGATTAAGAAGAGAAGCTCAAGATTGTACATGAACTAGTGTATTTGAAGCCTCTAGGTAAGCATTTACCTTTCAATTCTTGAAGATGATGTGTTTTAGAGTTGTATTCATGGATGATACTTAACCATTTGCATGTATTTTGATAATTAAGCTAGGATTGTGAGAATTAAGGTCAATTCCATACATGCATGAATTTGTCATGAACTCTCATTTTTTAACATCATTCATGTGATAACCCTATTCCGTATTATGCTAATTAGTCTTAATTGTGATTGTGATTATGTGTTTGATATGATTTGGTGTGCTATTTGTATGAATATATGTGGTTTTGAATTTTTATCTGTTCACCGTAGGAAAATCTGTTTGACTTTCTGCTTTGGAAATTAAATTGAAGGTCTTATCGGCCACAAAACCCAAAATTGACTACACCATTGAGATTGGCATAATTTTTAGAACCTACGGTGAAATTTAATTGAAAATTTATTCGGATCAGATTAATTAGATTAAATTAATGATATAGTGCCCAATTATTTAATATTGATAATTGTAATTAAGGGAACTTATATAAGTGGAGCACTATGCACTCAATTCCCCTCTTTATCTTCAATTTGGCTGAATTTAGCTCTCTAGGAGTGAGAGATCCGAAATTAGAGAGAGAGAGGGGAGACAATCTAAGGTTTGATCAAGAAGCTTGGAAATCTTGAAGATTACTCAAGAATTTGCTATAGATTGGAAGAATTAAACCTCTAGGTGAGCAATTGAGCATGAATTCATGAGTATGAATTTGTAAATTTGTGTATTCAAGCTAGTTGGGTAATCAAGAGCAAGAATTGAAATGAAATTGAAGTTGATATGTTCATGCATGCATAGAATTACTATGAATTGCCATCAATTTGCATAATCTAACATGTAGCATGCCAATTATGCAAGATTGGGAGTTTGATCATACATGCAAGCATGGTTTTGCTGAGTTTCATGAGAATGGACACCATTTGCATCATTTGAAATGGAATTGAAGTCAAAAATCGGCATGCATGTGTAGACAGGCCCGCGGGGGACCTCGCTACAGCTCGGACTCGATTTGTTGTCACGGTTCTTAATCTGAACCAAAGAGTCCAAATCCGGCAAATCGTTTTGAGAAAACAGATTTTTGAAAGAAGTGCCAAACATGGACTGCTTTACCAGATACAGAGTCGCCACCTAAATATTTTATTTTGGGGAAATTTAGGAAACCCTGACTCGGTGCCAAAGGCCACGTGTCCGTCATCACCAAAGTTGCCTCGGCTCGGGAACTTGGGTACGATTGGGGAAGGTCAATTCGTGAGCACCCCCGCTCGCCCGATCAAAGATCGGCCTCTACTAACCATGATATCAAGTTTTGAAAACATTATGTGTTCTTATTCTGGTTATTAGCCTAGATTTACTATGTGATGTGCACAACATACAAGTATAGACTGGGTCGCCTAAATTGGAACAAAACATTTTATGTTTGTTTTTGAAAGATGGTTTGCTACTCACAAGTAGGCTTAAAATGCAGATTTTGCCACCCTCAGGTGGGCTTAGAAAACATGGTTTTGCCACTATCTAGTGGGCTTAAAACTCACAGTCAATGATTTTGTTCCAATCCAAATAACTCAACCTCCACCCACAGGCATTCAGGCAGTTATATCACATAAGCACATAGCCTCATGGTAAGCATGCTATCATGGCAGTCACTCACACACATGCAAGGATGCTAAAGCATAACCACTTACCGAGTACTCCAAGCCAAAACAGAAGCTAATTAGAAATCCATGCATATTCCTAATTATACATAAATGCCTAATCCAACACATGCAAAATGCAACTATAGCAGGCTCGGCTATTCTAAACGTGGCATATGAGATGCAACAGCTATCAAGTATTCAACTCGGAATTGAAATACAGATGCAGTTAGTATGATGCGCCGAGCCCGGTGCATGCAAAACAGATGAATGATGCAAACATGCTATCATACTGTATGCTAATTGAAATATGCCCTAATCTAACCATCATAAGCAGGTAAATAAAATGGAAGAAAGACGTGGGGTTGGAAGACATACATCACACTCACGCACACTTATTACAACATTGCCCTCGCGCAGAGGGTCCAAATAAATAGTACAGTCCAAATAATACAGTCCAAATATGTACAAATCCCTAATTAATTTACAAATTAACTAAGAAAAATAATAAACTGGCATGCAAGCCAGGGACTGTCTTGACTCTTCTCCAGATGATGAATGATGCATGTCCGGGTTGCCTTGTGCAGAAATCCACTGCGATGCCCCAATTAGCCTCTGTTTGTAATTGTTTTTGGAATGCGTGCCAAGCTCCGGAAGGCTGCTGATTCTTGATTTGCTGCAACAGAGAGCAAGAAAGGGGCATGGCAATGTATTTTCACATATGTATGCATACCTCGATCCTCGTGCCACCAATCACGCATCTCGATGCATGATGGCCGAGGAGTCGAATTGCACAACTCAATATGAAATGAATGCACATATGAACACAATAAGACCTAACTCCATCATGGATAATCCGGAGTGTCGGTGACTGGGGAATTGAGACACGTTCCGTCACTCGAAGTACGAAACGTACCTCGTTTCCGGTGCTCGGGCTAACTCCTATCCCTAACACAATGCAATATGCATGACATGCATGAAATGCAACTAAGATACAACCTAACATACACAATGCTATGAAATGACATACACAATGCGCTAATATACAACCTAGCATACACAATGCTATGAAATGAAATGGCATACACAATGCATAATGGACTTACACCAACACAAGTGGACCTCAGCCACACTCACACAGGAGGCCATTGGATGAAAATGAGACACTCGAAATGCGTGCATGCGTGCACGCAAACCGAGGACCGAGCCTACGGCACGGAATGCCACTCTAACAAGACATGGCAAAGCGTGGAATATGGCATACTATCATGCAAATTTCAGAGGCAATAAGTGATGCAAAACAGCCCCGAAAGATGGCAAAACAACACCCGATGCATGGAATAGGTCCCGAAACATGAAATTAGGCATACCGAATGACCTATGACTCTGCAATGCATGCATTATTTGATCATGGAGTGTGAAGACAGAATCAAGACAGCCCAAAAATAAGCATATTCACAGTTCTAAGAAAGGCCAAACAGTGAACGCAAATGGGGCTAAACTAGCATGCAAAAAAGGCCCCGAAAGCAAGATAATGAAACAAGTGACAGCTTCTGACCCTAAAAAGAGAAGGTCCCTTCTACAATGTTGAAGAGGGGCCAAAAATATGATGTTTTAGAGTTTATGAAAAGCCACAAAAACAGACACAAGTATGGCAAACTTTCATGCAAAAAATGGGCCTAAAAGAGGACAAAGAAGTAAGTGATGCATGCTGGCCCCAAAATGATGAAGGTCCTTCAACAAAGTTGAAGAGGGACCTAAAATATGACTTTTTACAGTTGATGATTAAACCCAAAACAGTGTAAAAGTATGCTCAAAATGCCATGCAAGATAAAGCCAAAAAGAGAGCTATAACACAAAGTATAAAAAGGATGCCTCAAACAGTAAAATACCCTTAATTAAACATGAAGAGGGGGTCAAAATAAGGCCCTTTACAGTTTGGACCAAAGTCCAAAAACAGAAGCACAGAGGGCTAATGAATCATGCAAAAATGGGGCCAAAAGATGGATACAATGGCAAGTGATATATGGAGGCTCCAAACAGTGATGAGCCCTTCAACAATGTTGAAGAAGGGCTCAAAATAAGCCTATTTACAGTTTACATCATGCCTCAAAACAGATTATACATAGGCCTAAAATGCTACACAAGAAATAGGCATACAAGGGAGATAATGAAGCAAGTGCCACAAGGGAGCCTCAAACAGTGAGAGGCCCTTAAACAAACATGAAATATAGCTCAAAATAAGCCTATCTCTAGTTAGGGTCGGAGCCCCAATGTGCAAGCACAAGGAGCTAGAATATTGAACAAAAAGAAGCACAAAAGAGGGAAAAGAGGATTTACCCTTGAAGACCAATCTTTGACAACCTCTTGGCACAAGAAATGGTGCTCCTTAGCTCTGGAAAGCAGCTCCAAGTGGCTGAAATGGAGGTGGTGGTGTGGTGCTAGGTGGTGGTGTAGAAAAGAGTGTAGGACTTGAGAGGTTTGGAGAGTTAAAGTGTAGAGAGAGAGAGCTTCAATACAAGAGGCTCAAAGCAAAATTTTCTAACCCCTAAAACACAGCTGAGGGTCTGGTTTATATAGGCAAAAGAGGTGGAAAAGAGGGGGAAAAGTGGGGGGTAGATTTAAATTCAATTTCCCCCCCAAAAGGCCAAACCCTCGGACATAAGGCCTAGAGGAAAACAAAATTCACTTCTAGGACACACTTGGGGAGGGGGTTATGGCTGGCTAGTTAAAAAGGGCAAAAAATTCATTTCACCATCTAGGTGGCCGGCCTGCTAGATTTTCTGGCCGGCCAGCTACTTTCAGGGCAAAAAAAAATGGGCTGCCAGAAAGAAAGGTGGCCGGTGGGTGATTGGGAAGTCCAGTGGTGGCCATTCAAGTGTTCAAATTGAATCCCCGGAAGTTATCTTTCCAATGGCGCAAACCTTGCATTAAAATTCCTCCTGTGGAAAAAGTTATGCCAGTTTCCGTGAAGCCGCGCAGATTCGTTCCCAACCGGAGTGATGCCCTACTTCAATCAACCATATCTCCCCCACCCGAACTTGTCTTTAGGAGATTTTTGAGTGTAAAATGAAGCCCCGGAAGTCTCCTTTCCAATGGTGGTGGCCTCATAGCTTGATTTCAAGTATACGAATGAATAGGCCTGATTCGGCGAGGGCTGTTCGATTCTCTCTTAACGATTCATGCCCATTTTCTTCCCCAATTGGATTTCTTCCCTCTTCTCCTCTTTTCTTCAACTTCAAACCCCTAAGTAAGGTATTTCGAAAGATTTTTCAAAAATTTCATCTCTCTTTCATTCATTTCCACTTTGTCCCTGCTCGGTTTACTAAAAAGCGCAACATTTAACAAAATGCGAGCCTCGGAACATCGTAAAAACTTTATTTCAAAAACGTTTTGAAAGAGAGGGTTTTAAGGTCTAAAATCTTTTGATCAAAATTGTTTTGGTCCAAAAAGGGGCATGAAGTTGAGATTCGACTCTCTCTCCTTGCCGAAGAAATTAAACCTTTGCACTGCACAACTTCCAAAACCATCAGTCGCGTCCAAGTCTTAAAGGTGGTCAAAAATGGGGTGTCTACAGTTGCCCCTCTTTGACAGAACTCGGAAGTCAAGAAGTGACGGGAGTGAATGTCAAAGCCCAGAGACGACCCATTTTTGACAAGGCCGAAGACTTGGACAAACAAACAAAATATAGATAAATAAATGGTTGTGCCCGCGGGCTGCCTACGTATCCCCTTGCAAGGAATCAAACCAGCGTAGTTCAGGGGCAGGATGCAAAATGATATGCAGGAAGATTTTGATGATTGGACTTATACGCTACGCGAAGCCGGTTTGAAGATTGGACTTATACGCTACGCGAAGCAGGTTTGAAGATTGGACTTATACGCTACGCGAAGCCGGTTTAAAAATTGGACTTATATGCTACGCGAAGCCAGTTTGAAAATTGGACTTATACGCTATGCAAAGCCGGATATCACTCATGATCATGCAAAGAGAGCTGTAATGAAGCAATTATGCGAAATAAATGCAACATTTTAAGCGAATACTAGGCAAGCAAGTAAACTCGTACCAAACTATACCTCATGCAGAAAGGATATAAGAAAATTATGGAATCTTCACGAACATGTGCGATAGATACACAAAGGTGAACGAAGTGTGTGATTGATGCACGAAGCGAGCGTGTGTGATAGATACACAAAGCGAACGTGTGATAGATACACAAAGTGAAGCGAGTGTGATGGATACACTAAAGGTGAACACAAAGTGTGATAGATGCACTTAGTGAACAAAGTATGATTGATATACTAAACGGTGAACACGAAGTGTGATAGATGCACTTAGTGAACAAAGTATGATTGATATACTAAACGGTGAACACGAAGTGTGATAGATGCACTTAGTGAACAAAGTGTGATTGATACACTAAACGATGAACACGAAGTGTGATAGATGCACTAAGTGAACAAAGTACGATTGATATACTAAAGGCGAACACAAAGTGTGATAGATGCACTATGTGAACAGAGTGTGATTGATACACTAAAGGCGAACACAAAGTGTGATAGATGCACTAAGTGAACAGAGTGTGATTGATACACTAAAGGCGAACACAAAGTGTGATAGATGCACTAAGTGAACAGAGTGTGATTGATACACTAAAGGTGAACACGAAGTGTAATAGATGCACTAAGTGAACAAGTGTGATGGATACACTAAAAGTGAACACAAAGTGTGATAGATGCACTAAGTGAACAAGTGTGATGGATACACTAAAAGTGAACACAAAGTGTGATAGATGCACTAAGTGAATAGAGTGTGATTGATACACTAAAAGCGAACACAAAGTGTGATAGATGCACTAAGTGAACAGAGTGTGATTGATACACTAAAAGCGAACACAAAGTGTGATAGATGCACTAAGTGAACAAGTGTGATTGATACACTAAAAGTGAATACAAAGTGTGATAGATGCACTAAGCGAACAGAGTGTGATTGATACACTAAAAGCGAACACAAAGTGTGATAGATGCACTAAGTGAACAAGTGTGATGGATACACTAAAAGTGAACACAAAGTGTGATAGATGCACTAAGTGAAAAGAGTGTGATTGATACACTAAAGGCGAACACAAAGTGTGATAGATGCACTATGTGAACAGAGTGTGATTGATATACTGAATGAATGAAGTGTGATTGATACACTAACTAAATGAAGTGTGATTGATACACTAAAGTGAATATATGCGTGATAGATACACAAAAGGATAATGTGTGTGATAGATACACAGAATGAATGAAGTGTGATTGATACACTAAAGTGAAGAGAGTGTGATTGATACACAAAATGAGAATGTGTGTGATTGATACACTAAAGCGAGTGTGTGTGATTGATACACAAAGTAGGCATAGTGTGATAGATACAAAGCGAGTGTGTGTGATTGATACACAATATGAGCAAAGTGTGATTGATACACTAAATGAATGATCTTAAACGGAACTTCTTTGAATGAACCGTACATACAATATCGTGCATGACTGAGAAAGAAATTTGATAGGTACAATGCATGATGCTTACGGAAAGCAATAAATGGACAAAGCGGCGCTTTAGAAAGCACCTCATGAGGTGAGTGGCGGTGAACCGCTCTTCTTCGACGGGGATCTCCCCTTGTGCTCTTCGAACACTTTACCTTCAACTCACAGTACAAAGGCTCTGGAATGCTGGCAAGGGTTCTACATGTAGAACACTTTGGATGCTACCATTCTTCCTGATCATATTCACAACTTTCCCTATTCTCCAACGGGGTGACAGACTAGGTTGGTTCAATATCCAGAATTGAGGTGCATATACGCTATCCCAACCTATGGGGCTTCCATACAGATTTCAAGCCGAGGACACGCCTCTGGGTATTTAAACCAGACTTTAGTCTCGGAAATCCCGAACCTTTGCGTTCTAGGCCACGGCCATTCGAACTCTAGTTTCCACCGTCGCAGTTGGTCTCCTAGGAACTCATTGCAAACACGGCCAAGATGTCCCTGGCACGAAACGGTACTCGAGGAGAGCACTTCTGATCGCCATTCTGGCTTGAGGCAGACTTGATCTTGAGCTTGAGGTAGAGGCACACTCATACTTCGGAGCATTGGCAAGACCTGAAGAGGTATACACGGGATGCAATCTCGGAACTTACTGAAGTTGGAACAAACTCAGATGCCCAACATTTTCCTCTTTTGCTTTTGCTTTGCAGTCCGGAACCATTATAGCTTCAGATAGGTCTTGGTTCTACTGTTCTCTCATGACCTGGGTTGAACCCTGCGATTTTGTGAAAGAACAAATTCTGTTTTGTACAAATGTGGAGAACGGCACGGCACTCGGAGCACAAAACGATTTTTATTTTTGAAATTGAGAGATGAGTTTTCGACCAGGTATTGAGCCTACAACTGAACACAGTAAAGACGACCCAACAACGGAAAATAAAAGGCACACAACCTAGACATATCGAGTAACACTCGAAACGACTCAAAACAAGAATCGAGATAAAACAAAAAGACACGACACTCAGACGTGCACAGGGAGCCTGTTTCACCGGGTAGTGTTTCCCACCCTTTCTCATTTGTGATTCTCACATCACTCTGGCACTCAATCTCTTGTTTTCTGAAAAAGCCCTTTTCTCACTTTTTCTCTCATCGCACATCTCTCTATTCTTCAATCTCTCATTTTTCAATCCCTCCCCTGGGTGGTTGATGGATAAACAGGAAGTTGCAGGCTCTTGCCCCTAGCATGCTGCTAGATTCTCTTTCTTCCGTTCACAGCTAGTGAATTCCTCCCATAGAAGGGTTGCGCTACAACTGGGTGTGTAGCAAATTTGCAGCTAACATCGGTTGATGATGCTTTGCTGGGGAGTTTGGACGTGATAAGATCTGTCCAGATGATGGAGTGGAATATCTTGCCCCATTCCAGTTCGTGCTTCGCACTTGGCTTGATACCTCGTTGCTTGGAGGATGAGAGAGCTTTCTGCATTTTGCAGTTAGCTTCAGCTGTGCCCTTTCTGGCAGGTAGAGTGCTCTGCTTGGCAAGTATGGTGCCCTTTCTAGCAAGTATTTTGACAAAGGGGAAAAGACAGAACACCTGACTCAACTGTGCCCCTAGTTCATTACTTTGACCATTTTTTGTTTTGATTTTTCTACTAAAACAATTTTGACCAATACGAGAGTTAGATTAACATGCTTGTTCAATTTTTGATTTGAAATCATGCAAGTCAGGCCATGAGCACTGAAAATTTTCCTTTTTTGGGTCCAAGAAAATGGTCCAGTTTTGGAAAAATGGAATGCTTTTCGAGAAGATTAGTCAACCTCAGTAAAAATTCTTAAAAACCGTTTTTGCAATCGGCCACTGCTCGACGAGCACAGAACCTACTCTTGAGATGCACAACCTCAGATCTGAAGGAAAATTGCCCCTTGCTTCAAGAGAGCTGCATGGCAATGAAAAGTTGCCCCTTGTTTGAATGACGCCGCAGCATACTGAATGGCAACAGAAAGTTGCCCCTTGTTTGGATGATGCCGCAACGTATTGTAGTCAGTCCTCAGAGCGACGAACACAACCAGACTCTCAGATGCAGAGAAGACAAAGATGACCAGAACCATCGCATGGACACAGTCGAATTTGAAGTGTTTTACGGCTGGACTTCAGGATGAAGTTGCCTACGTATCCCAAAGATGGGAATCAAGCCTTACGTAGTTCGGGGTTAAGGTACACTCGGGTATGAACCTCTCCTTTTTAGGCTCTTAACTTTTGCCAAGGCGCCCGTCGCGGGTTTTCGACCTTGCGAGCTTTGTTCTTCTTTCTTTTTTTTTTTTTATTTTATTTTATATTCTTTTCATTCCTTTTTCTTCTTCTTTTTTTGCATTTTTCTTTTTCTTTTCTTTTTGCATTTTTTGTATATATTTTTTTTGTTTTGCTCTAACTTTTGCCTGGGTCGCCTTTCTGGGTTTTCGACCCAGCGAGCCTCTCAAAGGGTAAAAGTGTAGCTTGGTCCATGCCAAATGGTTGTAGGGTTTTGAAGTCATCCATATCCAGGAGAGTGGCTGTTGATTTGCAAGAGGACTCATCTTCGGCTCTTTGAGCACATCTGACGTCTTTGCCCCTAGTTCGAAGGGTGCTTTCGACCTAGCTTCGCAAGCTGTTTTTGGTGACATCTGGTCTACTTGGTGACATCGGCAAATCATCCAGCCGATCACTGTGAGTAATATCTTAATAAAGATATCTGAAATATGCTATTTGTCCAATTGCTCATCTTTCTATAAGTCTGTTAAATTGAATTGTGGATAAATGTTTGCTATGCCAAAAGAATGATTGAGCCAAGGGCCAGTTTGACACAAATGAATGAATGGGCCAAAGGCCAGTTTGACACGAAAGAATGATTGGGCCAAAGGCCAGTTTGACACGAATGAATGAATGGGCCAAAGGCCAGTTTGACACGAATGAATGATTGGGCCAAAGGCCAGTTTGACACGAATGAATGAATGGGTCAAAGGCCATTTTGATACGAATGAATGAATGGGCCAAATGCCAATTTGACATGAATGAAAGTATGAATGGGCCGAAGGCCAGTTTAACATGAATGAAAGTATGAATAGGCCAAAGGCCAGTTTGACATGAATGGATTGGGCCCGAGGCTGTCTGATGTGTTTGGAACTGCAGTTACCTGCCCTATGTATACCTGTATATATATTAGATAGAATATGAATTGGGCCCAAGGCCGTTTATCATATGTTGTTCTAGTATATCTTCTTTATTCGATATTATTCACTAGGCTTTCGCTCACGCTCATTTATGTGTCTGTAGGTGAGCCAAGGGAGGTCCAAACCCAGCCTCAGTGAAGTTTGTGAGAAACAGCCAAAGTTTTGAAGAGTCAGCCATACGTCTCACGCACGAGACTTGTTTTCGTCTTTTACTAGTTTGCTATATTTTGTCATGTCGGCGAGAACATTGGTTTACAGTTGTATGTAGTTTTGATTGGCTAACTTAGACTTGAATGATCCTGTATGTATAGAACTTTGTGCTATTACATATCTTGATGTGAGTTATTAACATGTGTATGTATGGATTGTTATGACGTGCCATATAAGCACAGCTCTATGGACAAAAGTTTGAACTTGCTTCCGTTTAGGCCCTTAACTCTGTTAAAACATATATGATTTGGTTTAAGGCCGTAGGTAATCTCATGATTACTGGCCAGTTATGTCCTTAACCCATGGGGGCGGGTTCGGGTCATGACAATTCATGTCCTTAGAAATGAAATTAAAAGCTATAAGTTACATACATGCATGAGTCATGAAGTTTTGAAAGTGATTTCTATGTTTTTGAGGTTTAACAAGAATTTTGGAAAAGATTTCCACATGCATGCATGTTTTGAGTTTATTTTCTAAGAATGCACACATGCAAGTGTTTATATGTGCTAAGAATGGAGAGCTCACCGTGATTTCTTACTTAAACATCTCATCTGTCCATGTTTTGGAAGTTTGGATTTCATGCTCATTTCATGCATGTGTTTTAAAGTTTGGTTTTGAAGTATTGACATGCTTTTGGGCTTTGATTTCGCGAAATGACCTTCAATTAATGATGTTATACAAGTTTCTAAGTGTTTTCTCAAGTTTTGGCCCAAAAGAATGAGTTTTGATGCATTGAAATTGAGTTTTGAACTTTGAATGCAAATTTGGAAATTCTAGAATTCTGTCTCATTGCTCGAGCGATCGAAGCTTCGCTGGAGCATACTTTGCGAGCTCTTAGTACTTTTGCAGAGTTTGATGGTTAGCTCGAGTGACCAAAAGATCGCTTGAGCAACCACCCTTTATTTTCAGTCTTCGCTCAAGCCTAAAATGCGAGCTTTCAGAAGTTTTGCAGACCAAGGGGTCCACTCAAGCGACCAAAGCTTCGCTTGAGCGAATTGCCCTATTTTTTGAAATTTTCTCAAGCGTTTCAAAATGCATAATTGCATCCTCTTTGTAGCCTAGGCATTCTTAAGCCATAATTAAGCTATAATAATGAGAATAAGAATTAGAAACACACCTAAAAACAAAATGTGATAAGTGAAGTGTATTTAGAGTGTGTGTTTCAATGTGTACAAGCTATGTGATAAGGAAGAATAAGAAGTTAATGTAAGGATAGCTAAGCCATGATGGCCATATGAATGTGTAATGATAAGACATGTTTTGTGCTATGTACGTTTGTGATTGTAGGTCAATATTCAAAGACCAATCAACCGTTTCTGGAAGCCCATTGTGAATAACGTTATTGTAAAGATATGTTCATATGAATTATATTCAAAATGTTATTTGATAAGTTACGATTTCTGAAATGATATTTTGTTTAAGTGAACGAATGTCCTATGTTTGAATCTACTATGGCATCCAAAGAAAGTCCTAAGTCATGGGGGATAGCATGTTAATGCGGGTCCATGACATATATGTGATTATGAGATCTCGCTAGCCACTTGACAAAGTGGTGTTATGTTTGATAATCGGTGTCCGGGACCAATTATTCTGGTTAGAAGACAATGTGTTATGTTCTGTTAAATGTACCCTTATTATGTTAAGATATGAGAATGATTATGTTATGATCTATTTTATGATTATGAAACGTTCGGAATTTGTTCACTAACCTCTTTACCTTAATGTTATTCACTAGGCTTTAGCTCACTGTGTGTATATATATGTATAGGTGGGCGACATGAAGGACAAGCCTAGAAGAACTCCTTTAGCCGAGCCACCATCTGAAGCCTTTTGAGTTTTTTGGTGCCTCCGGCTTGAGGATAAGTCTAGGTGGCCTTTGGCAAGTTTTATGTTCCTTATGTGGAAATTTTGATGATATATATATTTGTATATGGAAGTTTTTGTTTATCTGTAAATAGGGTTAAATCTCTTTTGTTTCATCTATACATGGCTGACGTAAGTATGATGTGTACGTGACGTTTATTATATATTTAAGTTTAAATTTTGTGTCTCATATAAGTCAGCATAGCTCTATGGATAGTGTATTTTGATATTTGCTTCCACTAGCCCCTTATGTTGTGATTCTATTTAAGAGGCCTTCGAAAATCTACAGTTTACTAGCCGATTATGATGCTAAACCTATAGGGGCGGATTTGGGTCATGACAAGCATGCATTATTAATACATACATTGCAAGTGTGATTAGAATAGCTCAATGCATGTTCACATTTTGATAGAATGAGAATTTCATGACTATATGATTTCAATCCCTTCTTTGCATGCATAGATTAGATGATTTAGCTACTGATTTTATCTTCTTATGTGTTTAAATATTCTCCATTGTTTTGAAATAATCTTGTATGAGGGTAAAATGAGATAAGGTTAGTTCACTTTTAATTGAAACTTCTATTTTCTTCACTGTTTCAGATTT
>JAXFYN010000116.1:526097-561572 GCA_036172215.1 Camellia granthamiana | reverse complement strand
CATGCCATGACAAGTATTATGCCACAATTTCATATCATATTAACACCTTTCGTATCATTTCATACCTCCTCAATTCATGAGTCATATTCATTGTTATTCAAACAACCCAACTGGAATTACAACTCATTTGTTTCCTTATCACACAACCATTACAAATACACACTTCAATTTGCGATTTTACGAAAATTTCGTCCACGGGATCGGCACCCATGTATACGCGCAGTCCGCTCGAGTGCAAGAGTTGACGCTCGAGCGTCAGACATAATAAATCGTTCCACTCAAGCCCAAGAAATGCTACTTGAGCGCCAAGACACAATAAAAGAGACACTCACCGCTTGAGCGCAAGAAATGATGCTCAAGCGCAGAAAACACACATCCAGTAGTTTTGCAGACAGCAGGCTAATGCTCGAGCGCAAGAAAGGCCGCTCGAGCACCCATTCGCTAGAGTGTAGGAAACGCCGCTCGAGCGTAAAAAACACTCTCCTAGTAGTTTTGCAGACCTGCAAAGTACTGAGAGTTTGCAAAGCCCGATTGAGCACAAGAAGTGCTGCTCGAGCCGAGGAACAAAATTTTAGGCAACAAAGTTTGGAAAAACAAGCAACCAACATGTCCCAAACACTGCCGCAACAACTCGATAACCAGGATAGAGAGAAAACAAGCGAAACATGATATGAATAACCATTCAAAACCATAAAACCCAGGTCTGGGATACATGTGCCGGGTCAAAACCGAAATCGCTATAATTGGAGACCAAAGGAGATCATGCTTGATCAAGTGGCGGATCAAGGGAGATCATGATTGGTCAGAGATGATCAAAGGATTGTACATGATTATCTTAGGATCAATAATGTCAAGAAAAGTTCTGTCAAAAAGGCACCTCTACTGTCTAAGGAGACTAGTTCTTAAGTAGGACCAATTGTGACCCCATTAGTTTTTCTTGGAAACTTTCCTGGTTATTGAGTTCGGGTGATTAGGAGATCAGGTTCAATCGGGAGATCACTTCATCGGTAGATAGATGATTGGCAACCGATACAAGCTTAGAGGAATGTTGTGGTAATTGGAGCTACTATCAAACAAGAATACAAGTAGCACTAGTGGTATGTGAATGTGGAAGAGCAATAGCTGTAGACGTGCAAACACAAGGCGTAGGAGCACATAGCTACGAGCATAGATGGGTACGTAGGAGTATCGTACAAGGTGCAGATAAACAACAGTGCGAGAGTATGCAACAAAGTCGTATAGAGGTGCAGTGTGTAGGATTTTGGCCTGGAAGTAACAACAGTTCACAAAAGAAAGCTCCAGATAGAGAAATTAAGATGGATAAGACACGGCAATGCGCACCCAGTGAGAGGCAGATCTCTTGCTTTGTCTTGAATTTGGTTCATGGCAATGAAGTAACGACGGGCATCTAGAGAGTTTGGGTGGTGTCACCTCAATAGGGAAACCGTATGTATTCTATTAGATGATGCAAGTACTTGGTGATAGAGGTAGAAGCCATGCACGATTATGTATGGCGGTTGAAGACATTTCAAGCAGGAGGTGTAGTGTCAATCCAAATGCTTGATGGAATGGAGATGTGTTTGTACAATGGCATTGTATCACCTATATAGGTGATAGGGGTGATAAATCTTGTTCACCAATTGGAAGCCAATTTGAAGACCCTTCAGAGTCAAAAGTTCTCATTTCATTTAGAGGCTCTCGGGTCAGTTGCAGAACTTCATAGTTCATTGGGATCTCTCTAAGAGATAGAGAGAACCGGTAGTGGCATAGTATACTATGAAGATTTGGCATGTATGATAAGTCCAAAAAGTAGTACTTTATTGGCATTAGCCTCTGTGGAGGAGTTAGAGATCCCTCATGGGATCATTGTTGAAATACTTGCATATGGTGAAGCCTTGGTGTCCGCATTTGTCAATTTGAAAGAGAAGTTGTGGCAATCTACTTCAGATCTTGGTGGAGCTTTGGCGTTCTTTTTTACAATGTCCATTGGAGACATTGTTTTGGCGGTCTTTCACGGATTATTGGCGACTTCTTTGGACTCGTGTTTTGTTGAGATTCATTATCACATTTGGGATCTATGATCGTGTTTGATTAGATCCATTGGTGTTTCTAGTTTCGTGAGACTTGATCGTTTCTTCCTATTGTGATTTTCATTTTGCAATTTGTTTCATATTCGAAGACATCAACTATTAGCGGTCTAAGTAACGATTCAGACTCTGTGTGTTTGCTTCTGTGGAAGTAGTGTGATCGTTGTTGTTCGTTGAAGATTGAAGGTGATTTTGAATCTTATGTTTTGGGGTCCCCCTATCAATCTGCCGTTGGATTTGGAGGTGATAGATCATATGAAGACTCGGTGGAGTTAGTGGGGACTATTGGAATTGTGTACCTACAATGCATGCACCTTTGGGCAGTTTTGATAGCTGTAAAGATGGTGTATCATCTTGTGTCTGCCGGTTGGAATTGCAGTTGGAGGAATCTGGAGTTTGCTCGACACTTTAGAATTTTTAGCTCTTGTTTTTTGGTCGTCTGAAGTTTGTTATGATACTTTCGAACTAGTTAGAGTCTGACTGCATCCACAATCCAGTTTTTATTTGGTGGTGAACTTGCTTCAGTTCTTGGAGTAGTTTTTGCTATCGTGATTAATTTGAGCTTGAAGAGAGTAGTTTTGTGTTCGATGGTAGATCGAACTGGAAGTTTATGGTACCACTTTTGAAGTTACTTTGACGGAGAATGTGAAACATCTCTTGTTTAGTAAGCAAATATGCTCACCATGGTTTTTTTTTTTTTTTGGGGGGGGGGAGTTGTCAAGGACAACTTGTTTGGCACTTGTAGAAATTGAAATTTGGCACCATGGTGTAGCTTGAGTTACAAAAAATCGAAAGAGCTAGCTCGATTGGTTCTGCATGTTTTGTGCATTAGCTCAATATTTTTTTGAGCAATGGAATCTACTGTATTCTTTGGAAGAGCGCTCGTGTGTTGTACAGCAGATGGCATTCAATTTTGACTAAATGGTTGTTTTGGTTCCGTGGCGACAAACGCACCTCTTGATGAAACAGAGTAGTTACAAATCTCTCAAGTGAGCTCGAGCGTAGGAGGAAAGATGAAGCCACGATGAGCACTCAAGGAATATGGGTGCGGTTACTATGCTAGGTATTGCATAGTTGGTGACTTGTACAAACCTGTTGAAACTACTTTGATAGAAGGAGCTACTGTCAATCATCAATCTAGTAGTACAAGTGAGAGATGCGCAGGTGAAGTGCATCACTAAACTGGAGATCAGGGATTGCAAAGGGCACATACAACAAACGTGTGGAAATGCTAGGGGGTTGTTCAGAAGTGGAAAAGGCAAATGCTGATAGTTTAGATGGAAGCTCCAAGAAAAAAAAAAATCGGAAACGTTGACCAGGCAAACGAATAGTTTTCTGTTGCTCCAATTTTGACCATACAAAGTGGTGCATGTTAGGTTAGCGGCATTTTAGAGGAGCTATAGTGTCACAAAGCACTCAAGGGAGTGTAGGGCATCCCAGGCAGTGGGTGTAGGGCATCCAATTAGGGGGTGCCATTTATTTTGATCACGCAGGTTCAAGCATGGTAGGTAAAGACACTCATGACAGGGAAGCATGGAAGAGATGTGTGAGATAGAGCAAGGGCTCTCTTCAAGAGAGACTCAGAGAGTGGCGTGAGGTTAAGTTGAGTTGAGGATGTTGGATTCCCTACACCTCTTGTATCTCTGTATTTCTCTGGTGTTTTATCTCCAGCTTCTACCATGGACACCCAAATGAGGGGTGCCAAGTATTTTTTGTTAGGGGGTACAGGTGTCTCAGTGTGGAGATGCAGACTATGCTAGTTTTGGACGTGACAAGATTTGCAGCAGGTTGGTTGCGGATACGACACATCACACCACATGAGCAGAAAGGGGTGATTGTTGGGTTTCTGCTCCAAGTAAGGAGCGGCACATGCAAAAGCCATTGGAAGTCAAAGAAAGCTACAAAATGAAGAAAAGAATGCAACTGCAAATTTGAGCTGGAGATCTTCAGCTAAGCTATCCTATTATAGGGTGATTGTGTTGGTGGCCGCCATCAATGTTATCAGTGGCTCGTCAATGGCTAGTCAATAAGCAAGCTTGACTTTAAGCTCTCCAATTTTTGTATAAATAGAGGTAGAGAGAGTAGACAAGTGAGGGGGGAAACCAAGAGAGCAAAATGAGAGAATAAAAAAGATTAGCCCTCTGTGTGAGAGAAGATTCTTCCTCGGTGTGAGAGGGTGAGTGGAGTGTGAGTTGAGTGAGGATGAGTGTTCCCTTCTCCATTGTAATCTTTGTATTCTCTCCATCTATAGTGAAATTTGGTCACTTTTGGGCGTAAGCATTAAGCCGAACCACGTTAAATTTGTTTGTCTTCTTTACGTGTATGGATTGTTTGGTGCATGAATGTATACTCTAGACATCCTGGGCGGGATCCCTAGATCCCAACAAATTGATGGGTACTCACCTTTGGCTCTGTCGAATAACATGATAGAGAGTCACAATCCTTTATTTTTTCAAATAAAACCTTTCTTTGTTAGCCATGTTTTAGCTAATCAAAGAGAATTCATTACAAATAACATTTTTCAACCATTTTTGTTTTTCAAACCATGTCATGAAGGTTAATTTTTTGTGTGATCCACTAATCCAAAGTGGATGCTGGATTCCAAACTCACATAATTGAATGTCATGAAAAATTCATGAACTTTGACACTTTGAAAAATGTCAGCAAATTCAACAAACGTGGATTGCTCATAATTTTCAATCATCTTTGGCCTAAAATCATGCCCACCAAGTGAATCTTCATCACTATTTTGTGATTAATTCTCAATATTTTATGAGGGGTTGTTTTTCTATTTTAACCACTAATGGCTTATCACTTTTTGCCATGTTTCGCTAAAAACATGCCCTCCCGAATGAACTTTCACCATCATTTTACGATGTATTTTTAATATTTTTTGAGAAATTGAGTTTTTTTCCTTTTTAGCCATTAATGGCTCGCCACTCATTGTCATGTTTGGCAAAAAATCATGTCTCACAAGTAAATTTTCGCCATCATTTTGTGATGTATTTTTACATTTTTTTAGAGAATGGTTTGTTCTTCTTTTTTGACCATTAATAGCTTATGAAAACCTTCTCTAGTCATTTCATCTTTATGACTTGGTTCTCTAAAAGCAGGTACCAACCCCCCGAGCCACATATCTTTCCTCATGAATAATTAGCTCTCTAAAAGTAGGTGCATTAACCTCTCGAGTCACATATCTTGGCACTTCATAAATAATTGGCTCTCTAAAAATAGGTATATTATAACCTCTCGAGCCACATTATTTTCATACTTTAATATTTTATTAGCCATTATGCTTTATAATTTTTGCCTCCAATATCGAATTTCTTCATCAATTAGGGAAATTTGGCCTTCAAGTTGATGAATTTTTTCATCAAAGTAATTTAAATCTCTTTGCGCCAAATAATACGAAGATGATGAAATTATTTGAAATATTTGTCTATAAAGAAAATTAATTTCTTCTTTTAGGGCCAAAGTTTCACTCCCACACTAATAAATTTCATTCTCACAATGCCAAATCATTCTTTCCACATTATTTGTCATACCATTATGTTGGCAATAAATGGTAGAACCACCACCATAACACTGACAAGCTTTAGACATGGAATATGAGGTATTCCACTGATAATTTGTATCTATGGGAACACTGCCACTCCATTGGTGATTTGCATCCATAGGTGCACAGGAGGTAAACATGCCACTTGAAGACATGATTCCATATACATCAGTCTACTTCTTCATTCCCATAACTCCAAATTATTAATGTCCCACCAAGCATGCCAATTTATGTTAGCAAAAATTTAGTTAAGTCCAATCGACAGAAACCAATCAACAAACAAAACTTAGTTTTTACAAAACAAAACAGATCAAGCTTGTGGTTGAGTTCTATGCCTTAAGCAAATTAAGGACTTATTTGGAGCCAATTAAGTAAAGAAGAAATATAGAGAAACAAAGGAACTGAATTTGTATTAATCAAATGGAATTGTCACAAGTCACATGAACTTAAACAAGAACAAACACTCGAGAAATACACTGATTGACAGAGAAATAGTAACAAGCTATCGCTGATCTACTTCTAAAATGATAAGTGACTACTCCCAGATAGAAACTACTCCTAGAATTCACGTTGTGTGAGTTGTGTTGGATTTCTTCTTTGTATCTCTCTTGACTTATTTATAGGTTTAGCCACATGAGAGAGAGAGAGAGAGAGAGAGAGAGAGAGAGAGATGTAATCTAAACCCATGATTTCCTCAATAGGTTATGATTTTCTCATCATGTCATGATTTCCTCAACATTATCCATATCTTATGATTGACCACCTACCTAATTCCTCCATATTCTGCACAAATCTATCAACCAAATTAATAATAACAATAACAATAAAATTGATAAAGATAATAAAATATGACCATAATTACTTAAAAAAATAATTTATGGTATGAATTGACAGGTCATAATAAGATTAAATTTGGTCACAATGGATAGGAAAATAAATTATGGTGTCAAGAAGTGTACATATCATTATTCTTATTTATATGCCATGTTCTTTTTAAATTTCATCCTAAATAGTATATTGAAAGGGCTGGATGAGAAACCAAAATTATCACCAATGAAGATGCCAAATCGAGTATGAAGTTCATGTGCCACTTGAAAATTCTAATGGTAAAGCAGCTAATCTCTCATGTCCAAGAGGGGAGAACTTCTAAATACACCCCCAAATTCCTTTAGCCAAGCCACTACTTGCGTGCATGTGATTGGGTTTATTTAGAAGCTCCCGTTTTAGAGCCAAACTTTTCATTCATCCTAATAAATGAGAAACATTCAAGAAACCTCAATAATTCTGCCCAAATCCACTTGTATCTTTTGTGTTTCGATTCTTTATCTGTTCGTAGTTATCAATTTTTTTTGGTATTATGCACCGTGTTGCCTCAAATGGTGCTTGTGACTTCTGGTTTTTTTTGTTTGGGGGGGGGGGAGGGGGGGGGTGGGGGGGGTTTGTGTGTGGTTACATTTTCCATATTTGTTTATCAATCAAACTTGCTTGATTTTTTATTTTTTGTATTCCTATGTAGCAACAACAAGAACAATTGCAAAAGCAGCAACAAGAAGAAGTGATTTTATTTGTTTATTTTTGGTATTCCTTTTTTGTAGCAACAAGAAGAAAAATTGCAAAAGCAGCAACATGAAGGAGAAAATGAAGAAACTTGTAAAATTTCTGAAGATAATGATGGGGATGAAGAAACTTGTGAGACTTCTAATGATAGTGATGGGGATGAAGAAACTGGTGAGACTTCTGATGATAGTGATGGGAATGACTCTTGATGATAGATGGCAATGCTCAATATTGTGGTTACAAACACTACTAGAAATATGACTTTCTGCGTATATTTTTTTGCAACCGTTTGTTTTGCGGTCGCAAAAAATCTCTTTCTAATTGACCCAATGGTGTTCTTAAAAATGAAAAATAAAAAATCCCCAAATCATAAAAAACTTGACCCGTCCCCTTTTTTTCCCTTATTTCCCAAATCTGAACTCTCTCTCCCAAAATATGTCTCTCGCTCGACTCTCTCTGTCTCTCTCCCTCGACTCTCACTTTGATGAAGATTTGAAAATTTTGATCGATTGGCAGTGGGTGAGAGAAGAGAGTGAAAACTTGTTTTGAAAACGAGCGAACACCTTTTTGTTTCCAAAAATTTGAAAATTTTGGAATCAATTTCTTATTTTTATTATGAAAAGAATATACCATATAAGTTTTTGTTTTCAGTTTAAAAAAAAAAAAAAAAACCGAAAATGGAAGCAGAAAACAGGAAATGAAAGTGTTGACATTGCTAGTCTCTGTTGTCATTGATATGATTTATTCACATATGATAGATATGGGATTTTAAATCTTGAAATTGTTTTACCTCCTAGACCAGAAGTTGATGTATCAAAAGCATGTCAAATATTTCTGGCACAAAATATGCCTCCTATTTGAGCCAGACTTATATCTCTAGGGTACTTTGTGAACAGAATTTGTCAGATTGAGTTATTGGGATTTCCCTAGCTACATAACTGTGTTTAGAGAAGGTTTTATCTTATTCCATGCTCAAAATTATGCACATTTCTTGATCGACTGTTCTGAATCTCTGTTGGAATAGGAAAGGGAAAAGCTAGTAAGAAGGCTAAGCCAGAACCCAGCAAAGAAGAGATGCATGCTGTAGTTGTGAATATTCTGAAGGAAGTGGACTTCAATACTGTAAGTATTGTCTGTTTTCTTGCCTTGCTTGGTTTAAATGGTTGAAGTTTACATTAGTCATGTCGCTCACAAATTTTTTTTGTGCTTCTCATAATGCAGGTTACTTCATCTGATATTCTGAGGCAACTTGGTAAGGCTCACATGTATTTTATGTTACAAATTATAGTATATTCAGTTTTGTGGTTGCTAATACGTCATTGGTGGAACTGGTTGTATTAGGAACCCATTTTGGTGTGGATCTAATGCACAGAAAAGCAGAGGTTAATCTTGTAATTTGGGATGTCCTAAACAGTTTAGTTGCACGAAGTGGGAGCGGGAGCGGGAGCGGGGAAGCGTGAGATGATAGAAGTTCCCTAGGTTGGGAGCGCCTCGGGAAGCGGTAATATATATATATATTTTTAATAGTTATTTCTAAAATATATTTATTATACAAAGATGAGTTAAATAGTTATTTTTAAGAAAAAATTACCAGTAAATCCTATGTGGTAGAAAGTTAAACCATTTAGTCCTACAAATTTTCTTATGCACCATTTAGTCCCACTATCTACATCAGTAACATCAACAACATCATTAACATCATCAAAATCCAACAACACTTCACGGTTTGAATCTGGTTTTGAATCTAGGTTTTGAATCACAAACTCAAGCGTTGCAATCTAAGCACACAACAATCACAAACCCTCTCTCTCTCTACATGGATCGTCTCTGATCATTGGTGTTTCAAAGTGTTTAGCAGAGTTGATAGATACCATCACTTCACTGGTGAGTTTTTGATCGTCTTTATGTCTATGACCGTCTCTTGTTTCATTTTAATCTAGGGTGTTTTGTGGGGTACAATCTAGGATTTTTCTCTATCCATTTGCAATTTTTTCATATGGGTTTCTTTTGTTATTTCGCCGTTGAATCTGTAGGATTACCATTACAGATTCATGGAAAAGTTTTCGTGGCTTCTTCGAAGATCAATTTCGACTTTTGAACCCACACTGACCGAGGGGGATGATCTTCCTCTGTCCTCTGTAGTCCCATTTCACTCGATCTGGGGATTCTATGGTCTTCGTCGTCGCCGCTGGGGCTGCTTGGGTGGCGAGAGTGCGGCGGAGGACGTGGTGGTGGTGAGAGGTGAAGGCTGATGTTAGGGTTTTTCTGGACAATCGAGCCAGAGTCGCCATTTGTGTGAGGGAGTCTCACAGTTCGACGGTTTCGACGCCGACGACGAAACCCTTCGATCCCACCAGTCGTCACGATGTTCTTACCAGTCGATTGATCGGGGCTACCGAGCCTCCACACATTCTATTCGACGCAAACACTGTAAGCCCTAGGTGAGAACACGATGTTGAGATCTGTGGAGACGCGAACTACGCCATTTGGAAGAGGGAGGACGGTTACTACTGCGTTAATGTTTGATGTTGTGGATGTTGTTAATATTTGATGATGTATTTATGATGTTGTTGATTTTTTGATGATTTTTTTTTAGTGATGTTGTGATGTATTTGATGATGTTTGATGATGTTTTTATGATGTTGATTTTTGATAATGTTTTTTTTAGTGATGTTGGTGATGTAGTTGATGTTGATGGTGATAAACATCAACCCAAAAAATTGGTGTATGAGATCTGATGTTTGATGAGGTTGAAGTTATAGTTGATGTCGATGATGTTCAATGGTCATTAACATTGGGTTAGGACCTAACGGTTCATAAGAAAATTCATAGGACCAAATGGAACACAAGATATAAATTTGGGATTTATTGGTGTATCACCCTAAATAAAAATCAAATTAAATAAATTTTTTGATGAAAGGTTGGAAATGGTTCCAATGAGTCCAATTTGCGGTCCTGTCCCCATAGTCCCTTCCCAGGATCATACCCCCATCAATTTCCAACCTCCACGAAAAAAGAAAGTCTCGCTATATTGTGTGTTTGGTGTGAATTAGATGGATGATTATAACTTATTTTAATTTAAAAATTTGTATAAAATTACTTACATTTTTTTAAGTAAAAATAATTTAATAAATTAAGAAAAATTAAGGGTCTGTTTGGTTTGTATTTGTAGAGTAATTTTTTAGATAAAAAAGTACAAAAACTTGGTTGGTTTGTTTTTTTTTAAATATTCTTTCTAAAATAATTTTGATTTTTTTTGTATAGTAGTTTTTGAGATAAAAAGTACAAAAAACTTATTTGGTTTGTCTTTTTTCAAATATTCTCTCTAAAATAACTTTGGTTTTTTTTTTGTAGAGTAGTTTTTAAGATAAAAAAGTACAAACACATTAGAATTTTTTTGGAAAAATCGATTTGATTTGATTACTCTTAAAAAAATGTTTGTAAAGTATATTTTCAAAAAATTTTCCCCAAAATCAAATCAAACAAGCCTAAATATTTAAAAACTGAGAAATAATTGTTTAGGTGGCGTTTGACAACGTTTACGTTTTTTGTTTATGTTTACAAAATTTTTATAAACTGATTTTTGTTTATTTTTAGAAAAACACAAATTACAAACGCGTTTGGTTTGAACAAAATGTTTTAAAAAATTTAAAAACATAAGCTACAAAATATGTTTGTTCAGGATTAAAATATTTATATTTATTTTTATTATTTATGACAATGGGATCACATACATTATAATTGAAAAAAAATTAATTAAAAAATAATTTAATTAGAAAAAAAATATTTGAAAAAAAATTAATTGAAAAAAAAATTATTAAAAAAAATTATTAGAAAAAAAAATTAAAAATAGATTAATAAAAAAATTAAAACTAAAAATGTAAATTCATTTTTTGAGTTTATATATATTTTTTTTAATTTGTAAATCGAGACAATCATTTATAAATTAAAAAAATTATCAAACAAATTTTCATAACAATTTTTTAAACTTTTGTAAATATAAAGTGAAAATGAAAACGGAATGCTTTTTACAGAGCCTCATCTTTAACTTGGATACGCTGTACCAAACACCACCATTTTCTCTCTACCGGCTTACTCTCTCGCTACTTTGGACTCTCTCTCTCTCTCTCTCTCTCTCTCTACTTTACAATGGCGGAAACACTGCTCTTCAACATCACAGGCCTAGTTCTCTCTAAACTAAGCTCCCTTGCTCTTGAACAGATCGCTATTTCTTGGGACACCAAAGCCGAGCTGAAGAAACTCGAGAACACCCTCTCTACATGCCTATAGTTCCAACCATTCATTTAATTTTTACCTCTTTTTAGGATGGGGGGCTAACAAATGTAATAATTTTTTTCATGAAGTCTACAAATATAGTTAATTTATTTTGTTTGTGAAAAGTTCTAAACATTAATTTCAATTTTTTTTCCCACTCTTTCTATAGAGCAATTGAATAATATTAGGTCATAACAAATGTAATATTTTTTTCCCATTAATTTCTTTCTATTCAATGTTTCACAAACATGAGATCAATGATCCATTCTTGTCTTATTTTAAAAAACAGCAAAATCGTAAAGTTGAATGCCTAAACATTGGAATTTGCCCAAAATATATCGTAGCTCATGACAAAGCAATGTGTATTGGTTGCCACATAATTTTTCATATCCTAACCAAATTCCACGTCATTCTGAGCACATGTCATCGTATGTCTACTAGTACCTTTTGCCTTTGCCTTGTTTGTCCATGAGTTCTAGAAATTCTATGGTCAAGCACTCTACATCACGAGCTATGTCCAGAATTTTGTGTCAACATTGGAGAAACCTAGGAAATCATGTTCTTCCTTCACATTTAAAACTTTACTCCAACTTTTTGATCCTGTCACGATACAAGTTTAACATCATCAAAGATCTAAGATTTTGCAGTAAGACCTATAAATAGTTCTTATTATTTAATATTTAATTGGGGCCATATCAGATGTAAAAACCTTTTTTTCTTTTTTTTTTTCATTCTTCATATTTACAAAAAATAGAGTCGGAAAGCATGGTATGATATTATATTTTATTCCCAATCCTTTATTTCTTAAGAATTTTTATGGTTTTATTTGATTTCAAATTTTATAGAATCATAGGTAGTGGTTTAGACTTTGATTTCCTCCTAACCTGAACCATGGTCACCGCTATTTATATGTTTAATTAATATCTTGTGTGTGTGTGTTTGAGACAGAGAGGTATTTATTGTGCTATCTTGCTAGGTCTTTTGGTTTTGTATACTGCAAATTCTAAACTAATTAACGCTTAAAGCTATGTATATGACAATGAGAAAATTTATGAAATTACCTGGCGAAAGAGTTTCTTAGCGATGTTGTGTTGAGAAGGTTTAAATTTTCTCCCATCAATATAAATTTCAGGCACATGAGCTATCATGAAGCAATCCCTTTCAATAATACGTCTTCTAATCAAGTCCGTGCACTCCAAAATTTTAAGAGACTGTAGGTAGCATAGTGAGAGACTGCATCTTTTGTGGTAGGAACAACAAACTAGAACATTTCTCAATTTCTATTACTTGAAGTGATTTGAGATTTGGGAGAACAGATTCTGAAAGGGTCTTCAAGTTGGGACAATTTCGAAGTATACAGCTATGTAGTGAAGTAGCAGCCTCTTGAAGCCCTATTGGCAAACTCACCAACTCTGGGAGATCAGATAATACCAGTATTTTAAGACTTCTCATCCCTTGTAAATCATTATCCGAGAATTTAAGAGTATCGCAGTTTTTAATTGACAAGTACTCGAGTGAAGTAAGGTGTCTAAAACCAGTAGGCGGTGAAGCCAACTTTGGACTATTTCCAACTATCAAGCTATTTAGTGAAGAAGCAACATGTTGAAGCCCCAATGGCAAACATACCAATTCTGGAAGATCAGTTAATACTAGTCCTTTAATACATGTCATCCCTAGTAAATCATTATCTTCTGAGAATTTAAGAGTATCACACCATTTAATCAACAAATACTCAAGGGAAACTTTGGACATTTCCTTATAAATAATTGTTGGGAGGCAAGTAAGGTGTTGTATCCCTTCGCTCAAAGACGTCAATTCAGGATTATCATAAAGTCGTAGTATCCAGAGAGAAGTTAAGCCACCTATCCCTTTTTCTGGCAAACGTGTCAGTCTGGATGATAAGGACAAAAACCGCAAGTTGATTAGTTTGCCAAAATCTTCAGGTAATTCATGAAGTCCTGACCCATACAGATCCAAGTACTGCAAGTTTAATAGCTTGCAAAGAGATTTAGGATGTACCTTTGAGCCACGAAAACTAAGATACCTCTTAAATGCTTAAAATTTCCAATGGGCTTAAGGTGTAAATGTTCAGTGGAGTAAAAAGGTTGTTCAGTGTCATCATCCAATTTCGCATATGTACATTTGCAGTTAGCACACGTAAGCGACTAAAACTTGAGAATTCTGCTTCAATGGATACTGGTTCTGTTTTTCTTGATACAACAATGGTTTGCAACTGTGCTTCAATCAAAGATCTTGGGAAGTTTGTGATAAGATGTTGAACCAAATGATACATGCTGAACCGTATTAGGAATTACCTTGGTATTTTCTCCTTCTAAAGTCCGGCATTCACAACCTGCTACATATTTTGCAAGATCATGAACAAGATCATGCATTTTATATGTACCTTCCCATTGATCGGGTTGAAGAAATGACCTCCTCACTAGCTCTTCCATATACTCTTTGCCTATATCTTCTAATTCTTCATTTTTCTCTGAAGATTGTAAGAATCCTTGTGCCATCCAAAGATATATTAACTCTATTCTACGAATTGTTTGATTCTTCTCAAATAATAAACAATAGGCACAGCATTGTTTTAAATGAGATGTCATTTGATCATAACTCAACCTTAATACTGGTAAGATATCATTCTTATTTTGGACATGAGCCCACATCGCGTTATCCCTCTCGGACATCCAATCATGCTCATTATTTTTTTTATACAACAAAACTCCCAAGGTCCTCGCTGCAAGAGGTACTCCACCACATTTCTTCACTATTTCTCTACCAATATTGATCAAGTTTGGATGCTTACTCTCTTCCCCTTTTTCAAATGCCCATTTCACCAATATAGCTAAACAATCACTATCTAAAAGACCTTTAAGTTGGTAAGATTCCATAGTGCGCACAATTGAAGCAACCTTCCTACTACGGGTGGTGACAACAATTCTACTTCCTCTTTCCTCTGACATCAACAAATCATGCAATTTTTTCCATTCTACAGGGTCCTCATTCCATACATCATCCAACACAAGGAAAATTCTCTCTTCACTCAGCATTTTTTGAACAAGACTTTGCAATTGCTCAATTCCTGCATTATTGCAATTATTGTCCCCTGCTGCTGTTAGTAACTTTTTTAGTATCTTTTCTATATCGAAATCATCAGAGACACACACCCACAATCTTTTGGTAAAATTATTTTTGATCCTATAGTCATTATATACCAACTGTGCTAGCGTGGTCTTTCCTAGACCCCCCATTCCCACAATGGGAATAATGTGAACGTTCTCTCCCTTATCGGACGACAATAACAATTTTATTAAATCTTCTTTATCACTTCCTCTCCCAATAACCTCCGGAATAAGCACAAAGGAGGAGGTTTCTTCTCTTCTTTTTATCTGGATTGGTTTTTCTACTACTTGCACAACAAAATTAAAATCTCTCATCTCCGAAGCAATCTCATCTAGCCTCTCCTTGATATCCTTTATTTTACGAGCCACATCAAAACGAAATAAAATTGGATTTGAGCTTGTAAAAAAGTGGCTTACCTCCCTCCTCATCATGCTCTTGTGAGTTTCCACTTGCCTTGTCAAAGCCTTGGTCGCAACTTCATCCAACAAGTCATCAGCATCGTAAAACACAAGTTTGAGCCTTCGTAGCCAATCTTTGACAGCAAGGTTGGTAATCTGCCTATCTTGTGCATCAAGAAGAACATTTTTGAGGGTGGAGATCTTGTTCTCTAGCATCCTCAGGTCCTTTTTGACAGCCCATGTTAATCCAGATTGTTGGATAAGTGACGACCCCAGCTTGGACAAAATTTCTCTGGCAAGGTTGAACAGAATTGCTTCTGCCATATCGTACCAGTCTAAGGAAGCTGCAAAAGACTTGAGGATAAGATCAAGGTTTCAAGTTTGACTCTCCTTAATGGGTGAGGTTTGCTTGGTCGTTAATTTAGGAATTGAGATTACTCAAGAGCGCAAACTGATTCAAATAAAAAAGGAGGATGCAAATGGAGATTAGAGAAATGATATATGACGTTCGTTGCTGCTATAATTATGAGAAATATTAAGAATCATGAAAAAAAATATCATGAAATCCTTCATGAAAATTTCTCCTCCTCTGATTAGTGTATGGTGCTTTTTTGTATATGTAATCTAATGGTCGAGATTTTTGCACGATCATTTTCATGATATTTTATATAGATAGGATTGAGATTACAATAGTTAAAGCTGTATTCGGTCGGGGCTAAGCGGGGCAGGTGCTTGGTGCTACCGTTTTGTTTATTATATTATAAATAAATAAATAAATAATTTGAAACACGCCACGGTCTTGCTTTAGGTGGAAAGAGTTTAGAACAACATTTTTAAGTTGACTTTAGAAAAATAAGGGAGAAGGTATAAACAAAAC
Organism: Camellia granthamiana; assembly: GCA_036172215.1. Taxonomy (NCBI): domain Eukaryota; kingdom Viridiplantae; phylum Streptophyta; class Magnoliopsida; order Ericales; family Theaceae; genus Camellia; species Camellia granthamiana. The sequence continues at coordinate 545,693 of JAXFYN010000116.1, read as the reverse complement.
AAAAAATAAAAAATAATAATTGAAACACCCCACCGTTTTCTGTTGAGTTCAATTGTAGTGAATGGATTTAGGTGAAAAAAATAGAAATAAAATTCACATTTGCTATAATAAATAATAGGTTTAATTAGTTGGAAAAGATAAGTAGAAAATAGTATAGAAATTGAATTTTGTAATATTTTTATTTGTCTCAAAATCATTTTTTTGTAAAAATAAATTTTAGGGTAAATTACACCGATAGCTCTTATATTTTGTTTTTGTGTCATTTTAGTTTATGTAATTTTAATTGATTTGATTTTGACTTTGTCCCAATTTGATTTAATTAATTATAATTGTCAATATTTTTTTTAATGAAAATGCGCATATGAGCAACATGTATCACGTAAGGGCAAATTTATAAATTTTATCAATTTACTGAGTTAACATCAACTAATTTAATAACTGTTTTTCATCCAAAATCCTAACGTCATTATCAATTAGACTAAATTGACATAAAAATCTAAAAAATTAAGAGTCAAAATTGAGTCAATTGAAAGTATAGAAACCAATACGACACAAGAGACAAAATTTAAGGACTACCGATGTAATTTATTCTAAATTTTAAAAGAAAACCAATGTTGAAATATAAGTCACTTGAAACAAATGGTACTTCAATTATACAACTTATAACAACCATATAATATAAAAAGTAAATATAGCTACTATATATATAACTGTAACAATTAAATTAATTCAAAATAAAAAATAAAGTTGAATTCAAACTGTGAACCAACTAATAAATTTAATGTTCAATATCATTATAAATCTAATTCCTTCCCATACCAAATCATAGAAAATTCAAATTCTAAAATCATTAAAATAAGTAAAAAAATAATATGATCAAGCTCAATATTTCTGAAAAGTAAAAAATTACAGTAATGATAAGCCAATAGTTACATATTAATCAAACACCATCTCTTTCAATTTTGTAAGGATGGTTGTGAATAGCTAAAGAAATTAAAAAATATATCCGTGTCCAAACTTGACGAAGCCTCCATGAGAGTTTGCACTATTGGATTAACTAATTTACTTGAAAAAAAGAAGAAGAAGAAAATGTATTAGAAGAAAATTTATTGACTATTTAAAAAAATATATATATATTAAATACGTGAGAAATTGGTGTATTACATCATAAATTTCAATTATTTATTTATATTTTGTTTAGGTGGTGTGACAGCACCTACCTGCTTCCGCCCATGGAGGCTCCGTCAAGTTTAGATAAGGATAAATTTTTTAATTTCTTTAGCAATTCATAACTATTCTTACAAAATTAAAAGAGAGGGCATTTGATTATATATGTAACTATTGTCTTATTATTACTGTAATTTTTTACTTTTTAAAAATAATGAACTCGGTTGTATTATTTTTTAAACTTATTTTAATGATTTTGGAATGATTTGGTATGGGAAGGAATTAGAATGATATTGAAAATTGAATTTATTGGTTGGTTCACAGTTGGAATTTAACTTTATTTTTTTTTGTTTTGATTTAATTTAGTTGCTACAGTTATATAAGTGATAGCTACCTGCACTTTTTATATTATATGATTGTTACAAGTTGTATAATTGAAGTGCCATTTGTTTCAAGTGGCTTATATGTCAATATTGGTTTTCTTTTAAAATTTAGAATAAATTGCATCAATAGTACTTATATTTTGTTCCTTATGTCGTATTGGTTCCTATACTTTTAATTGATTCAATTTTGATCCCCAATTTTTTAGATTTTTATGCTAATTTGGTCTGATTGATAATGACATTAGCATTTTGGATGAAAAATAGTTACTAAGTTAGTTGATCTAAGTCAAAAATATGTAGCCAAAATCAAATCAATTAAAATTATATAAACCAAAATGACACAAAAACAAAATATAAGAATTATCGGTGCAATTTACCCTAAAATTTATTTTTACAAAAAAATGTTTTTGAGACAAATAAAAATATTATAAAATTCAATTTCTATACAATATTTTACTTATTTTTTCCAACTAATTAAACCTATTATTTCTTATAGCAAATGTGAATTTTATTTCTATTTTTTTCACCTAAATCCATTCACTACAATTGAACTCAACAGAAAAAGGTGGGGTGTTTAATTATTTTTTTTATTTTTTGTTTTAGCAATGATATATATAATTCTAATTTAAGAGCTCTAAATAGAATTCTAATGAGTTAAAAGATCAAAAGAAGATGAAAAAATTAATAAAAAGTAATAATAATTACATATAGATTAGTGTCACGTAATTAAAATTCTTTTAAAATTCTTATTTTAGAATTACTAGACATTTTTCTTTATTTATAGCTTCTACTTATTTTTTATTATTATTATTATTTTGAACGACCTTCTCCCTTATTTTACAAAAGTCAACTTAAATAAAAGTGTTGTTCTACATTCCACCAAAAGCAAGACCGTGGCGTGTTTCAAAATTTTTATTTTTCTTATTTTTTATTTTTTTAAATATAATAAACAAAACGGTGCTGTTGTGCTGTCACAACACCATGACAGCACATTTTTTAAATAAAAAAAAATAGATGACAAAAAAAATAAATTATATATTTTTGGTGAAAAATACAACAAATTATACTAGTTACAACTATCAGATCGATCTAATTTTTTTTATAGATAAAATACATAAAAAAAAATCTAACAAAATAAACGGTTTGAATTATCAAAATAAGACCTGTGATGAATCCCACAAGTCGAAACAGTCTCGTCCAATCTAAAATAGTTACTAGAGAGATTAACAAAATGAAATACACGAAATACATGAAAAAATAAATAGTTTGGATTATCAAAATGAGATCCGTGATGGGCCTTACGGTCCGTAACAACCCTGGGGATCCTTCTCTGTGTACATACCACTTATAATAATAGAAGAAAATGGCATGATTTCATATTTTTTGAGTAATAACTAAAAAAAATGTTATAACCAAATATAACATGATGTATAACTAAAGAATTCATGAGTCATAATAAAAACAATATTATAATTAAAGAAAAAAATTGATCATAGCTATAAAAAAAAAATGATATAACCATGCACCCCTTTCAAGGGTGTGCATGTTAGAATTTCCCTTACATTTTTAGTTTGTTTTAAGAATAATTTTACATGTATTAACAATATTACTGAAAGTCTTACTAAAAATACAAGAGGTCAACTATGATTGGATGTCAAAACAAACAAACAAATAAGGGACAAAAAAAAACCCCCTGGATTTGAACTTGGCAACAAAATAAACCCTAAATTTTCAATTTTGTTAATTTAAATTTGGATATTTTGATTTATTTTTAATTTCAATCATTTGTCTATTTTGTTAAGTAAAATCGATAGAAAAATAGTATTTTAGTCATTAAACCTATATATAAAATGTCTAAAATATACTTTCATTAAGTTCAATTACTAAAATACTCATTTTTTCATTGATTTACTTAATAAAAATAGACAAATGATTTAAATTGAAAACAAATCAAAATTTTAGAGTTTAAATTGATAGAATTAAAATTCAGGATTTATTTTGCTATAAGGCTCAATCTCTAAGATTATTATTATTTTAATTATCCCAAAAAATAATGACATTTAACTATCTAATGATATTTGAACATGTATATTTTTACTAAAATTGTTAATAAGAGTTTATTTAGATGTAGCATTGCCCCCATCTTAATTTGGTCCCTCAGTATTTAAATTATGTTGAGTCTAATATCCAGAAAATATTTTAATTTAGTTTTGTCAATTTAACGATGTTAATAGACACAATTTAAACATTGAATCTGTTTAACTAAGCTTTTATAATAATGTTTTTGAAAATTTTGTAAAAACTAATTTGGTGGAAAAAAGATTTAAAAATTTAAAAAACACTCATTATTTCAATTTTTTTTGGGGGGGGGGGGGGGGAGGGAAATGATTTTTAAAATCAAAACTATTTTTCTTGATGCTTATTTTTGTCAATTTTTTTTTTAAAAAAGAAATTCTGAAAATAAGCAATGAAAACTCAATCAAATATAATAAATATATTTTCATATATCCGATGATATAAAATGTTTTAAAATAATCGCTATTATATAGCATTCTTCCTAGAATTTTTTTTGATAAATGATAGGCATTAGGTCTAAGCATTCGCAATCAATATTGCAGGCTTTGAATTTTATTTTATGACTCTTTGAATTTATTTATTTTTACTATTTTTTTTAGCAAATGATTCTCGATAAATTTGGCCTACATATCATGTTCAGAAGTAAAAACTATGAAAATCACAATACGCAGAAAGAAATTGGATTTCTGTTGTGCCTAATGGCACAACAACTTGCTGTAAGGCTCCATTTTTATGATTTAAATTTTTTTATATTATAGAGTTTATAGATCATCTATATAAAAAAAATCAAATTAATGCAATATCTATAACTTTATAACAAGACTATATTTGTTTTTTTAAAAATAAACCACTAACATGATTTTGATATATTTTTTAAAAACAACGAGGACCTAATCATGGGATTATAGATATTCGATTTAATTGATTTTTTTTTTTTTTTTTTTTTTGTGGATGATATGTTCAACGAATTTTACAATATGAATAATTTGAGTTATTAAAATATATCTGAAAAGAACTTCTAATAGGCCTCATAGCAAGGCTTCTGTCTCACAAGGCAAAACAACTTCCCCATACCATATCTAGGGATATAATTTTGGCCTGGCCCGCCTTTGAGCCGTGCAAGCTCCTGCAGTTTTTTGGGCGAGCCAGGTCATAGGCCAGAAAGTTTGGCCTAGGCCCAGGCCCAAGTCCAAGTCCAAGTCCACTCAAATTAGGGCCTTGGGCCGGGTTTGGCAAGCCTTTTTATTTATTTTTCAAAAAATAAACAATAGATATATTATATATATATTATTTATGAGGGATTAAAAAAAAAAATTTTGTACTAGAATATTTTAGTTAAGATTATTGAGCTATTTGGTTATGTTTCATGAAGTGATATTTAATTATGTATGACTTGTTTTTTTTGGTTATGACTAAAAAAGTATGAAATTATATAATTTTCTTCTTTAAAAATGAATAATTTTATATATATCAAAATGAAACAAAATATTAAAATCATTAAATGAAATAGATAAAATTTATTTAATAAATAATTTTATTTTAAAATAAAATAAAATATTACAAAAATTTATATCATTAAATAAAATAGATATAAATTATTGATGATGGTAGAGCAATTGCATCACTATAGGTCAAGTACATCCCAACTAGGTTTGCACCTACTAGCTTACCAATCATTTGCATTATAATCTACCTCAATAATATAATAAAAACATTACGAAATGAAATTTTTTAAAAAATTTGTTGATCAATAATTGGAGGAGGTAGACAATTCACTCGCGTTACCCAATGATATATCATCCAAGTTGCCTTGAATTTTGTTATTTTCACTGTCTTCTCGTAAGTGCATACATATGATCTTTGGATAACATCAATGCCTCAACCATTTGGGGTGAAAGCCTGCTGCGGTAATCGCTTACAACCCGTTCACCTACACTAAAAGCTGTTTCAGAAGCAGTTGTAGAAATATAAATGGTTAGTATATCACAAGTTATTTGTGAAAGCACATGCCACATAGGTTCATTTGTTTCCACCAATCCAAAATATCGAATTTGTCGTTATCATCCACTGGTGGGCTATCCAAATAACATTGTAATTTATAACTACTTATGCTTGTATATTGAGACATTCTTCTACTTTTTATTGCTGAAAAAACATTTAATCTTTCACCTCGAGATGAGGCAAGTGTAGTGTGCATAGGTGTATTTGCAGATACAACTACCTTGTATTATTCAAATAATTTTTTTCATGTTTTCATAATAGGGGCAAGTTGTTCTTAATCAGCAAAAATCCGTTCTAAAAATTCTTGTAAACTTCTTTATACATGGGATTAATTATTATGGCTAAACCTAAAAGATGGGACAATGGATCAAAATATTTATCAAAATTTTGTTTTACTGCAATAATAATGGTTACATGATATTTATTATCCATATATTTTGTGAAAACTTTCATTATTTCTGGTAACATATGTAAAACAAATGGTGAAGTAGACATATATATATATATATAAGAAAATAATTTTATTGTAGTATAAAAAAACTTTTAGAAAATCTTTATATGAGGTTACTTGGCACCAATTAAGTTTTGTAGGAGTCAGTACTCCTCTATTGATGTTGTTGTAAAAAATAAATCTAGTGTTTTTCTTTATTTACAAGCTCTCTTTAACATATTATACGTCGAATTCCATCTATTGTCCATATCTAAAATTAATTTCTTAAATGACATACCTTTTTGTTGACAAATTTTCTTGCATTCCAAAATTTGATTAGCAGAAGACATAATAGTAACAACCACCTTTTTTATTACCAGTACAGAAGTCTCGTATATAAACATAGCTTCTTTAACAATCAAGTTTAAAATATGAGTATAACAACAAACATGAAATAAATAACTATCAACAAGTAATTGTAAAATTGATTTCAAATGGGTTACAGTCTAATTGTAATATGTTGCATTATCTAAACTAATGGTAAATATTTTATTTTGCAAAGTCCACTCATATATTATATTTCTTATTTCTACCCCAAGTGAATGATCGGTGTATGGAAGTTCAACTAATCTAAATGAAATAATTCTTTTATTTAATTTTCAATCGTTATCAATAAAATGTACAGTAATACATTGATATTATAAACTATTATTTGACTACAAATTAGATGTTAAACATACTTTTCCATTCAAAATTTTGAAAATGTTAAATAATTCACTTTTAATATCCTCAAATTTTCTTTAAAATCCTGTTTCTAGTAGTATTTTTTGAAAACCCTTGATATTGCAATGCAAAACTTCCGTGAATCATTTCTAAAAAATAAGGGCATTCATTAGTAGCAAAAAAGTTTTTCTTTTTTAATAATATAATTAACTATAGAATTTTGTGCACGTATAAAATCACATGAAAATGTTTGCAAATTACCAGTTGATGAAGCTCTTAATTGCATTTGAATTCTAATATTAGGTTGTTGACTTTATAAATGTCTTTGAGCATGTCTTTTTTAGATGGCTAGTAGATGAAGCACAAAGTAAATGTGCATAATATTTATATTTTACTCTAAATATAGTTGTACCATCAGAATTAGTTACAGATACTCTTTCACAATGCTCCCAAAGAGTACTAGATGTGCCCCTAGATGATGATGTTGCTGTTGGAAGAGGGATATTAGGTACAGTATAAGGAGAATCAACAGATTCATGTTGTGTATATTTATCAATATTGACATAAACATTAGGAATATTAGGATTCATAGTAATGTAAGTAAAATAATATATATGAACTAACAATTAATTAAAATAATGAGTAAACGATAACAAGTAAACAATAACAATTAATATATGTTACGAAATAATTAACATAAAAAAATGAGTAACTAATAAATATTAATTCAAATAATTAATGTTACCGATTGGCGAATGCAATACAAAAATTAGCTTCTTCTGATAAAAGTTTCCTTGCACAATTGCAATTGCTACTTAGGGATGAAACTTCAAAATTAATTGAGAGAGTTGAGAGCTGAGAGAGAAATAGAGTTTGAGAGAGAGATTTGTTTGCGAGAAATAAAATGGGAAATGGGTGATATTTATAGGAGTTGGAAGAAGGGAGGGATTAATTTATAATTAAAAAAAAAATTTGTGGCCGTTGGTGAATAACGGTCATTTGACCATTTAAATTTTTTTTTTTCCTTCAAATTTCTTACCATTGGTATGGTGTGCACTACGCAAGGAACTGTTGGGGCGGGGTGGAACGGGCCAGGATGCAAGGAAAATTTTTTTGGACCGAGTTGTAAAACAGACAGCCCAAGCCTAGGCCTAGGGTCTCAAGCTGGATTCGGACCCGGGCTTGGCCAGGCCTAACCGAGCGGGGCCTACCTAGGCTGTGGGGGGGCTTTGGGAGTCCCACGGTCCGGCAAGCCAATTTTACATCCTTATCCAAGTAGAAAGGAAGGGAAAAACGATCAGGGTGGGTCTTTATGGGGTCTAAAATAGGTCATGTTTGGCCCATCATATCATGGGCAATTTCCAATTGATACTTTCTGACCTGTTATCCATTTTGACCGTCCAAAATTGCTCATTTGTTTTTTCTAATTTTATTTAATTTTTATTACAAAAAATACTGGAGATACTAAATGAATTATTAAATATTTTACATAATACTTATATAAATGTGAGACTCATACACTCATGCGAGTATTGTGTAAAATATTTAAGATCTCTAAAAAACTTGTTGGAAATGGTTATAAAATTCTGGGTAAAACCAGAATTTTTTTCCTAAGTTTGGTCTATTTTTTAGGTGGGCCCCGTGTGTCGATTTTCGCGGGTCAAAGTGGTAACGCATTCTATGCCGCGTTGTGATTCACGTGGTATATTTGGTTGCTCAAAACCATTACCGAGTGAATGGAAAATTGAAACCAAAATATGCTCCATGGAAATAGAGTTTTGGTGGAAAATCCTTAAAAGTTTGAATAAGGCTTGTCCCACATTGATTTGGTGGGAAGTTTTGAATGGGTTTATAAGACATGAGTTTGGTACTTGGGGTGTGCCCCAAGGGGTACCCAAGTGTTTTAGAGGGGGAGGTTATGGGCACAATGGGCTAAACCCATTGGACCCAAAAATCACCACACGCACGCACCGCCGCCATCCGGTCAGGCTGGGCTTGGGCGCGGGTGCGTGGTTGGGTTGGGCTTGTTCGGCCCAATACCTATCTTTTTGGGCAAAAAATATTTGAATTTAATTTTATTTTTGGTAAAATAAAATCCAGAATTCAAATTAAACCGGAAATAAACTGGTCTGATTTTACTATACATTCAAACAAGTTTCATACCTGTTCAAATAGGTTTGCACCTATTTAATTCAAAACTTGCAGCCACCAATCCATCTATAAATAGGACAGCCCTCATTTGGATTTTGTAACTCTAATTCCGTTCTTCATAATTTTGCAAATATTCTTTTCATATTGCTGCATTATTTTCTTCTGTGAGAGAGTATAAACACTTAGTGTGTTCGTTAGGCAAACAATTTGTAGTGTTGCTATCGTTTGTAATAGATCATTTTATCTTGGAAGATAGACGTCCAAATTCTGAAAGCACCGTGGAGAGGACGAATCTGTCTTAAGGACACAGTGTCAAACACTGGACTTGATCAAATAATTATTCAAAGAAATTAATCAAGTAAGTTGTTTAATTTATTATTCTGTTTTATTTGTTTATTTAATCAGATTTTAATTTTTTTTTGTAACAAAATAAAATCTGTTTTTCTTTATTTATTTTTGTTTTGAGTTTGATTTTTGTAATCAAATAAATTTCTCTCATTTCTTTTATTTCTTTTATATTCTGGTTGTTGTTATGTACACAACAGAATTTAATCTTTTTAAATACAGTGAAGATTGTCCAACAATCTTAAGACAGACTATTTTTGGTGTCTTCTTTGTATTTAATTTTCTGTGTTTTCAAAGTAATATTCTGGTTGGAAAATACGAATAGTATTTATAAACTATTTGACAGATAGTAGTAATATACTGTCTATTTTCTTTGACAACTAGCAGTAATATACTGGTGTCATTAACAATTGCAGAATATTATTTGGTGTTACAGAAAATTATTTTGATATTTTATTTTTCTAGTTTTAGTAACAAGGAAAATAAAATTATTTTGTATTATCATTTATTTTCTGGTTTTGGTAACTCGAAAATTATTTTGTGTTTTAATTTATTTTCTGGTTTTGGTAACTAGAAAATTAATTTGTGGTGTGATTTTCTGATTTTTGTAATCAGATATTTTTGTGGTATTTTATTTTCTAGTTTTAGTAACAAGGAAAATAAAATTATATTATTTTCTAGTTTTAGTAACAAGAAAAATAAAATTATTTTGTGTTATAATTTATTTTCTGATTTTAGTAACTAGAAAATTAATTTTGTTAATCTTTTATTTAACTTTTTGTCTCGGTCACAATCTGTAAATTTTGTACATAACTTACAATTTCGTTCAGAAGGACACTTATTTTGTGAAAAGATGTTAGTTCTTTTGACTTTATCATAGTTCATCATGAGTCGGAAAATATATATACATATATTCACAAGAACATTTTAATGTGTATATAATTAGTTTATTTATGTACAAATCAAACTGATTAAATAAAAGTATGTTTTGTCATTTTTGGAGTTTAAAATTCAAAACGCGTTGAATTTTATTTATGGGTTGAGAATCTTTTTATTTCATGATGCAAGTTATGAGATCATGCATGATTAATTTATTTTGTTATTTCATTATTTTTAGTTGATGCGTTTGATATGCATGTATTGATATCAACTCGAGTTATTTCTTAAAAATAATTTCATGTGATTTGGAATGATAAAATGATATGTTGACCTTGTACATAAGCGGATTAATTTGAGTTTTTCCAATCAATTTTTGATGGATGTTTAAACAGCAAGAGAAATTTAAATATGAAGATTTCAGTAGTTATATCGTTCCATTTAATTGGGAAGTAAATTTTAAGAAATCTTTTATGTTGATTATTAGTTTGTTTTAAATTATGTGACATGTGATGTCGTTAATAATTATTTTACTTGCGTAGTAGAATTTGTTAAACCATAAACCATTTTATTAATATGGGGGTGTATCTCTTGCATTAGATGAGATAATTTAATTTTCTTCTGTCACAAATATTTTTATGACAGTGACACTTATTCGTAATGAGTTGCAAGAATATATACAATCAAATGGGTTTTTTGAATTGTTTGATTCTTAGGCAAAATTTTTATGAGGATAAGATTTTGTCAAAACATTAATTCTGATTTGTGTAGTCATAATTATTTTGGATTTTTCATTTGAAATTTATGAATCATGATTTGAAATTTATGAATCAAGCACATCATAGACAATAAGTGATGGATGTTATATTCTGATTTATATTAGAAGTGATAGGGGTGGTGAATATGATGCACCATTAAATGAATTTTGTGCACAACATGGCATTATTCACCAAACTACAGCCCCTTATTCTCCACAGCAAAATGGAATTGCTGAAAGGAAGAATAGAACCCTAAAAGAAATGATGAATGCCATGTTACTAAGTCCAGGCTTACCACAGAACTTGTTGGGGGGGGGGGGGAGCAATATTGTCTGCTAATTATGTTCTTAACAGAATACCCCACAAGAAAACCAACAACACTCCTTATGAATTGTGGAAAGGTCGACCACCTTCTTACAAATACTTAAAAGTGTGGGGTGTTTGGCAAAAGATGAAGTTCATGTTCCTAAAAAAAACTAAGATTTGACCAAAAACAGTAGATTGTGTGTTTATTGGTTATACTCAGAATAGTAGTGCATATCAGTTTCTGACTTATAAATCAGAAATGCCTGATATAAATATAAACACTATTATAGAGTCAAGGAATGCTGTGTTTTTTGAACATGTCTTTCCTTACAAGAAAGGACATGAATTAAGTTCACAAAAAAAAACTTATGATTGTACACAAAGTCAAGAGACTAATGACAATCAAACACAAGAGACTAGTAATGGTCTCAACCAACAAGATTTAATTGATGATGAACCAAGACGAAGTAAGAGAGCGAGAACATCAAAATCCTGTGGTCCAGATTTTCTGACATACTTGTTAGAAAATGAACCTCAAAGCTTTAAGGTAGCAATGACAGGTCCTGAAGCACCTTTATGGAAAGAGGCTGTTAATAATGAACTGAATCCATTATGCAAAATCATACTTGGGAATTGGTGGATCTTCCACCAGGTTCTAAACCTCTTGGATATAAATGGATATTCAAGAGAAAAATGAAAGCAGATGGTTCAATTGACAAGTATAACGCAAGACTTGTAGTTAAAAGTTACAGACAAAAGGAAAGTCTGGATTATTTTGACACATATTCTCCTGTGACAAGAATAACATCCATTCGCATGCTTATTGCTATAGCAGCGTTGTTTAATTTAGAAATACATCAAATGGATGTTCAGACAGCTTTCTTAAACGGTGATCTAAATGAAGAGATCTATATGGAGCAACCCGAAGGGTTTGTAGTATCGGGGCAAGAAAAGAAAGCTTGTTGACTTGTAAAATCCCTTTATGGATTAAAACAAACACCTAAGCAATGGCATGAAAAATTTGATCATGCAATGCTTACTAATGTGTTTAAGATAAACAAATGTGATAAATGTGTCTATGTTAAAAACACTGACCAAGAATATGTCATAGTTTGTCTTTATGTGGATAACATGCTTATCATTGGAAGCAGTCAAAACATGATCAAATCAACTAAACAAATGCTTAACAAAAGATTTGATATGAAAGATATGGGGGTCACGGATGTTATATTAGGAATGAAAATTACTAAAACATCTAACGGATATGCAGTATCTCAATCTCATTTTATTGAGAAAATTCTTGATAAATTTATTAAGGATGATTTGAATGTAACTAGAACACCTATAGACATTAGTCTTTATTTATCAAAAAATAAAAAATAAAAAAAAATAAAGGTGATGCAGTGTTTCAGTTAAATGTCTCCCAAATCATTGGAAGCCTAATGTACCTAATGAATTGTACTCGTCCTGATATAGCTTATGCTATCAGTAAAATTGAGTAGGTACACTAGTAACCCCGGAGAAGACCATTGGAAAGCAATCATTCAGGTTCTTAGATATTTAAGATTCACCCGTGATCATGGTTTGAACTTTACTCAATATCCAGCAGTACTTGAAGGATATTGTGATGCCAATTGGATATCGGATACTAAAAATTTAAAATCCACTAGTGGATATGTCTTTACTCTAAGAGGCGTTGCTGTTTCTTGGAAGTCCATGAAACAAACTTGCATCGTACAATCCACAATGGAATCCGAGTTCATTGCTTTAAACAAAGCAGGAGAAGAAGCAGAATGGTTTCGTCACTTCTTAGAAGACATTCTAATGTGGCCAAAACCTGTGCCAACTATTTGCATTCATTGTGATAGTCAATCTGCAATAGGCAGAGCACCGAATCATATGTATACGGTAAGTCACGACATATTCATCGTCGACATAATACCGTAAGGCAGTTGTTGTCAAATGGAATAATCTCAATAGATTATATAAAATCTAAAGAGAATATTGCGGATCTGTTAACAAAAGGTTTGACAAAAGGGCTAGTGTATAGTTCATTGAAGGGAATAGGATTAAAGCATATTACATAAGAGTCGTCATAATGGTAACCTTACTTACATGACTGGAGATCCCAAGAACTAAGTTCAAAGGGACAACTAAGTTATGTATGGCTCGTCAGAAATCACCAAGGGTTTACAATTCCCTACCCATTCCTATGGTGAGAGTGATATTTGCAACATATGTTGTATGCAGGGGTATAAGGATAAGCTTTGCTTTTAATAATTACTTATATCTTGATTGAGGCATAAAATCAAGACGAGTATAAGGAGATACTCACAATAAGAATCACCTATATGAGTGTCAAACTGGGGCCGGTTCTATGAGAATGAAGAGGCTAAATTCTCTAGAAACACTCATGAAAACCAGGAGCGTTCAAGGCCAAAATGAACACAACAGTGAGAACCATGATGTGTTAGAAGATATTTTGTGTGAAATCTATTGTCTTGGCTTACACAAACGGCTGAACAATTCAAGGCATCGCGTCCATTGGTTATCCAGTAAGTCCGATAGGTTTTCACTATGGAAGGTTCAAGGCCGAAAGCTACCTATTCTGATGCAAGATATTTTCGAGTTATACTCTTTCGATAAAGTCTGCATATTGTTGCATTTCCGTTGTCATCAAATTCCATTCATGTGGGGGATTGTTGGAAATGGTTATAAAATTCTGGGTAAAACCATAATTTTTTCCTAAGTTTGGTCTATTTTTTAAGTGGGCCCCGTGCGTCGATTTTCACGGGTCAAAGTGGTAACGCGTTCTATACCGCATTGTGATTCACGTAGTATATTTGGTTTCTCAAAACCATTACCGAGTGCATGGGAAATTGAAGCCAAAGTATGCTCCATAGAAATGGAGTTTTGGTGGAAAATCTTTAAAGGTTTGAATAAGGCTTATCCCACATTGATTTGGTGGGAAGTTTTGAATGGGTTTATAAAGCATGGGTTTGGTACTTGGGGTGTGCCCCAAGGGGTACCCAAGTGTTTTAGAGAGGGAGGTTATGGGCAAAATGGGCTAGACCCATTGGACCCAAAAATCACCACACGCGCGCGCGCCGCCGCCGCCCGTCCGGTCGAGCGGGCTGGGCTTCGGCGCGGGTGTGTGGTTGGGTTGGGCTTGTTCGACCCAATACATATCTTTTTGGGCCAAAAACATTTGAATTTAATTTTATTTTTGGTAAAATAAAATCCACAATTCAAATTAAACCGGAAATAAACTAGTCCGGTTTTACTGTACACCCAAACAGGGCCTTTCCCCCTTTTTTGTTATCTGTTTGAATTGTTAACCCAATAGATTCAAATCTGTTTAAATTCAAAACCAAACAGGTTTCATACCTGTTCAAATAGGTTTGCACCTATTTAATTCAAAACTTGCAGCCACCAATCCATCTATAAATAGGACAGCCCTCATTTGGATTTTGTAACTCTAATTTCGTTCTTCATAATTCTGCAAATATTCTTTTCATATTGCTGCATTATTTTCTTCTGTGAGAGAGTATAAACACTTAGTGTGTTCGTTAGGCAAACAATTTGTAGTGCTGCTATCGTTTGTAGTAGATCATTTTATCTTAGGAGATAGACGTCCAAATTCTGAAAGCACCGTGGAGAGGACAAATTTGTCTTAAGGACACAGTGTCAAACACTGGACTTGATCAGATAATTATTCAAAGAAATTAATCAAGTAAGTTGTTTAATTTATTATTCTGTTTAATTTGTTTATTTAATCAGATTTTAATTTTGTTTTTGTAACAAAATAAAATTTGTTTTTCTTTATTTATTTTTGTTTCAAGTTTGATTTTTGTAATCAAACAAATTTCTCTCTTTTCTTTTATTTCTTTTATATTCTGGTTGTTGTTATGTGCACAACAGAATTTAATATTTTTAAATACAGTGAAGATTGTTTAACAAAACTTACACAATTCAACCACAATGATGTGGTATGATATGTGTCAAGTTTTGATTTGTTATACACCCAATGATATAAGACCCAATTCTCTTACTATATTGTTAGAGTGCTACTATTAGCACCTGTCTAAATTCTTTGCCCCCCCAATTTTTAATTTTTTTTTTTATAATTATACCCTGAAGTAAAATTACATTAAAAGGCATTATTTAATGAAACACCTACCTACAAAATAAAAACCAGCACTCTACAAATATTATACACCCACTGCCGCCCCTACCCCTAACTATACGTATTCCATCTTTCTAAACCCCTAAACATATTACTCTTCATAACCAACCAACATAAACCCTAAACCTGTTACACTTCACAATCATATTAAATCCTAAATGTATCCTCTTTATCACCATCATAAACTCTCATGAATCAAAAACCTTGAAGCAAAATGCTCTTTTTAAGTCCAATGTATTACTCTTTATCAGTTATTTCATCTTGTAGAGCAATGGCGGATGATGTCAATAATTTTGATGAGGTTGGCGCTCCATTGGTAAGTTATATTAGTTTTGCATTAATATTCTCGGTCGTCTTCAATCGTTATTGTTTTGTTCAAGTTGTTCGGTATTTGTGTGCCAGTTCTTAAGATTATGTTCAGTAACACAGTACTGAACACAAACATTTAGTTCAATATATGGGCTCTAAACAGTAATGTAGATAGTCGGTACTAGTGTATCAAACGGTTTGATTTTTGTATCTTCAACACCAAATTGTGTGTTTAGTGAGTGTTTTACCTGAGAGGAATTTCCTGCAAGTTTTCTACAATGGTATACAGGAATTTTTGACGGTATTCTTTGGACACCGTCGAGTCAATTCCTCATTTTGTTGAAAGTTTACGGGAATTCCAATGATGGACCATCGATGCAATGTTCTTCACTAAGGCAATGGTGTTTATTGATGCAATGACTGTCAGCGTTCTTTTCAACAAGAAATGGATGATCATCAAAAGGAGAAGGAGAGAGAGTGTGCAAAATTAGGTGTGTATGCCCCTGGGTGTGATAATATTATTAATAGGGTAAATTTGGTATTAAGTGGAGTGTTCAAAGAAATCTTATTAAAATTTAGGGTTTAGGGTAGGGGCTTAAAGAAATGGGAGGTCCAAAGAATTTAGGTAGGTACTAATAATAGCCCTCTATTATTGTGGATAAATTTAGGAGGAATGACTGAAAAGTCCTATTAGAAAGATGGAAAACACCAATAAGTCCTTTTGACTTTTTGGTTCATCAAAAAGTCTTATTCACTTTTAATTATTATCACAAAATTCTATTTTTTAGTGGCGTTTTTGTAGAAAATGTCACTAATTATTAATTTTTAGCGACAATTAAAAAATTCTTCACAGAAAAATGTCACTATTTATCTTTTTTTGCAATAAATTTGAAAAATCGTCACAAAAAAGTCACTAATTGTCAGTTTTTAATAACAAATTCATAAAATTGTCACAAAAAATCTTTTTTAGCAACGGATTGATAGAAAATATTGGTCTATATAAACACTTGTAGAATTTAATTATGCACAAATCTTTATAATAAGACTGAGTAATTACCCCATAAATTTATGAGTAATGTGAACATTTTTCTATTTGATAATTCATTTGGGATTTAGCATGGCTCTTTTTATATTGAGATGTCAAAAGAAACCATCTAAAGAGAGATACTATTGTAGAAGATGACAATTAGGCTTATTCAGCCCAATCACATCTAGCCCAGTTTTTCGTGATTTTGTTTTCAAGGTTCAATAAGAGAATATATTGGATGGCTTTGTTTCTGTCTATTTTTAGTATGTATGATGCCTATCATTATTTGTTTTTAATAACCAACTATATTTTAACTTAGGATCATGCTACACTCTCATAAAAATCTCCTACAATAGCCCATGACTGGCAGAGTTTATGAAGGAATGTTCTTGTGGGAGATTTTTGTGAGAATGGATCATTTTCCTTTAACTTATGGTATTTTTAATAAGATTTTTGATAAGAGTGTTAGTATTCATAAAATTATTTTTTTCAATATGTTCAATTGACAATATAGCTTTTTCATCATTTTCATTTTTATTTTATTTTAATGACAAAGGTGTTCGTGATTTCACCTATTCTTATTTCTCATTAGATAATTACTAATTAGTCTCAAAGTGACCAATATTTTCATAATCATAATAGTGTGAATAGGTTGCGAACAAGTTGAGTTTTTGGTTGTCGGAGTTCGGTTTATTAAGAATTAGTCAAGTTTAAACTTGAGTCAACTTGATTATATAAACGAATTGAGATTGAGCTTGAAAAGAAAATTCAAATTTAAATTAATTTATATATCAAAAGAATGAAGAGAAAATTATAATTAAAATATAAAATAATACTTATAATAACAATAAATTTGATCAATCAAATATATAAATCTGCACAAATATCAAAATACAATACATTAATAAATATATATTTGATATATTATTAAAAATAAATATCAATTTATTTTTATTTTTTTTGTATTCATAAATCTTGTCGAGTTGAACTTGAATTTACTCGGACTTAGTTCAAATATTAATTAAGTTTAAAAATTAAACTTGATTTTTAATTTATTTATTTAGTAATTAAATTAAATTCAAACGAAATTTAAATAAATCAAATTCAAGTTATCTATAAACGGTTCGTATAATGCCTTTTTTAAGTGTAAACCATCATCAATAATGGTTAGAAGAAGCACAATGATTGTGGATATCCCTCATGGTTAGGTTTCACTTTCTAAGGAATAGAAAGTTGAAGCGATAGCGAACTAAAGAAACTATACTCCACAGGTTGACAATGGAGTCCAGTCCAGTCTCTAGAATGTGGGCCCAAGATGAACCCTTGGTGGGTCCTCCCAATTTATAACATGTCCATTTCAATCGGTGGGTTAGAAAGCATATCATATCATATTATGTGATATTTTCTTTGCCTAATCTGGGGTAATTATTACTTGTCCAATTTTTTTTCTTTCTTATTATTATTTTTTTAAAATTTAATTTTTAGTGAAATGAGTTTAACTAATGCAAATGGACATACCTACTAAAGGATAGGTGGAAAACAGGATATATTTTGGTGCGAAGAAAAATGAATAGGATTTAGGTTCTTTTAAATTGTCGTCTTAATTTTAGAGAACATTTATATTTGTTAGGTTTGAAATTGATTTTGATGATTCAAGCCGTTCACTTTTAGGACTTGTTAAGTAGAATATTCATGCAAAAAATCAAGATGATTAGATATCGATAATTATATATATTTGAATCATATTTATTTTTAAAAAATAAACAACAAATATAATTTCAAGAATAATTACATATTTTTTGTAATATAAATTTGATTCAAACATATAGTTACTTATGTCTGATCATCTTAATTTTTGTATGACTATTCTAGTCAACAAGTCTTAAAAAGTGAACGGTTCAAATTATCAAAACAGGATCTATGGTGGGTTCAACAAATCATCAAATTCTCTCACGTTGATATCTCAACATGAGAGAGCGCAACCCATAAATATCACTCTGTACTCTCATGCTATGTTGGATCTTGAATTTATAGAAGGAAAAATTAAGAGAAAGAAGTTTTTTTTTTTTTCATTTTATTTGGTTGATTTTGAAATGTTATTTTGGGCTTGAGGGTTTTGTGAAATTTGGGAGTTTTGGGGCTATAGTTATGCTACTATGGTTATTTTCGGTATACAAATTGCATATGGATTTCTAAAAGTGGAAAAACCCCAATTTGTAGAAAACCCTAAATAATATTGTTTTGAGTGTTGGATTGAATTTTGATAAATCGTTTGGTTGGAAAGAGATAGAAAGGAAATAGTTGTGAGATTTTGAAAATGGGTGTTGTTATTCTTTTGGAAAAATATATCTGCATTGTTATCTATTAATTATTGCATTAGAGATAACTATTTTGGCTATCGGTGGATGATAGCATTGCCGTGTGTTAGAATTACACGCAGATTAGGTAATTTGAAATCATTCATATCATGGAGCATGTAATGGATGTTTGGAATTTGAAACCGTATGTTTGGAAAGATGTTTTGGAAATTCTCGTATTTTGTTTTGGAAAATTTACATTGTTTTGAAAAACAATATTTTGAATCATACATATTGTATTATTGGAAAAAAGGTAAATAAAGTGATTAAGCTATGAGGGGGTGTTAAAGTAGAATTAAGTTGGCATATGTGTCCATGGTGAAAGACCTAAACCTGTGCAGTAGGTGTCGAGCCTTCCAGTTAGCATCGATAAAAATGACATTGTGACTTATATAGTTACTCGTATGAACATTAGCCTTGGAGATTTACCTATTTTATTTATTATCATTTTGGCTTGAAAGGATATTTTTGAAAAGATTTTAGCAATGTATTTGCTGTTGT